>JBBPCX010000028.1:5034945-5048009 GCA_037974365.1 Hydrocynus forskahlii | reverse complement strand
GAGCTGGACAATAATCACGCTTGACATTTTCTTGCAAAACACATGAAAATTCAATATTAAAACAGTAATAAGGAACTTTGCTGCTGGGTTGAAAAACTCACAAACCAAACATAACAGGAGCACTTGAAAAAAGTCCCAAGTACAAATGTATAATTGTGAGAAGGAAGGACTATACGATCATCTTTCAAAAATATTAAAGTGATCATATGGGGGCAATGCAGGATCATATAGGAGCAATGCAGGGAACTCTTCCTCAACAGTATCTCCATGCAGAAAGCCTCTAAATCTGGCTCAATACCTGAAGGACCATGGTGGGGTTGGCAGAGGAGAGCTTATCCACAATCTTGCTGTAGCAATCCTGCATCATGGCCTGGTCCTCACTGGAGCACAGCACGAGCTCCTCCCCGCGGCCGCTCTCCTGAGAGGCAGGGGTACTGCCGGCCTGGCTCTCCTCCCCACACAGACCCTCGCCCTGCATGTTCCCCAGCAGCGTGGGCAGAGCTGATGGCAGCTTGTTACCTGCTCCGTAAGAGACAAAGGAGGATCTCAAGATGCCAAAAACGCCAAAAAAAGGTTTACAGCAGTGACAAGGAACCAAAGCCCAGCTAACAGAACCTGTTAATCATATTCACTCTTTTTGTGGACTGCTTTTGTGTTTGACTATGTGAGGCTGAACTCAATATAACAGCTAGATCAGTATTAAACAGGATCATCCGCGTAGCTTACCTGCTGCCTGGGCTTCTCCACCCAGCGAGATGGAGCCCACAATAGCCGGGTAAAGAATAAGGTGGGGTGAATCCTGGGCCACGCGGCACAGTAGGCTGCAGATGCTCTGGCGAATGTAGGCTTCAGGGTGGTTCAGTCTGGAGAACAGCTGCGGGATAATGCCTTAAGAACAGAATAAAGAAGTTATCAACCTACTACACACAATATACTGTATTGAACATGCTTTTGGACACTTTTGTGCAATGGCGACACTTTCAGTGCTTTCCGTTTCACATGATAAATGCATAACTCAAAACTAAGTCTAAACCACAAAACACAAGGTTTTACATACTAGATGCAAAGCTCAATAGAGAAAGACTGCTGGTTGAAAACTGATTTAAAATTTGCCATTTACTTTAAGCCATATTTTCATATGCAGACACATTTACAGCATTTAGCAGACGCTTTTATCCAAAGCAACTTCCATTCCCCAACTACAGGGGGCAGTCTCCCTGGAGCAACTGGGGGTTGAGGGTCTTGCTCAGGAACCCAGTGGTGGTGTACTGGAGGTAGGATTCGAACCCATGAGCTCATGGCCCAGAGGCAGGTATCCTACACACTAGACCACCAGCACCCCCCCGACAGCTGGAGTTGGTATTCACCTCTCCAGGGTGCAGTGGGTGTGGAGGCCAGGCCGAGCTCGAGCCCCTCCCTCAGCTCTCCAGCGTGCTTCACCAGCAGACGCAGCAAACGCAGGGTTGCCATTACAATCACATCATCACTGCTCTGCTTACTGACTTGGCTGTTCAGGAGCAGTTTGGGGTCGTCTTCATCAATGGGAACCTGAGGAACAGAGAACACAGCTCCAGAGAACATATATAAAAAGAGCTCCTGACCAATGAAAAGTTTGCATAACCCTGGCCAAATGACATCTTTTACATTCTCTAAGCAAAAAAAATGAAAACATATATATAGAAATAAAAATAATTATTTTCGCGCATCATTTATTTTAACAAGCTTAAATAATTAAAACAAAATGTGCCATACACATGTATTTAGAAAATCAACAAAACACGTCATTGAACAGAAGCTTGCAGACCTTTGCACTTGCCTGTTTATTCCAGTGCATAACAGAGGCACTGTGGCTGGGTTATCTGGAATTCGTTTTAAATTTAGAAATTGGAAAGGACAACAGTAATTCTGATTTCTGAATATAAAAATCCCCTTTTCATAATGGCATTAGAAGAAATGCTGACCTGTCCAGCATTGAGTTTGAGAAATGTGAAATAGGCTCTACAGGAGACACGGTAGAGGCTGAAGATTCGGTCCACCACCCGCCTCCACACCCTGATGAGCCCGTCCGTCACCCCGTCCTCCACTTCCGCAAGCCAGGGGCACGAGCCGAGCAGCTGCCTCCAGATCACGTCCACCATGTCGTCCTCTTCATCCTCTTCATTCTGTAAAGCCATGTCCTCATCCTGGCAGCAGACACAAACGGGTTATAAAGTCTCGAGAAAACCTCGTTTACATTTTTGTTCTTTTTTTAGGTAAGAAAAGCCAAATATCATTTATACAAACAGGACCACCAGAAAAGCTCCAAACTCTTACAACAATAACAGATTCCACTACGGTTTTCTTCTCCTGTACGCTTAACGTTAAGACAAATGTTTACGTGACTCACACAAGCAATGAAGAATTTTATAAAATATCATAATTTATGACTTTCCAGGTTTACCCACTAGTCCTCTCACCTGAATTCCAGCTGGGCGACACATGGCTTGGCCCAGGATGCTGAAAATGGTCTCCTTATCCTCCTCGCTGGTGCCTGATGGCAGCAACTCCTCTATCTCCTTCTTCTCTCCCAGGAGCAGAGGAACTCCTTCTCCTTGACTAGAAAGTTAAAAACAAAAAGGTTAAAATTTAGCACGTTCTACACAGATACACTACATTTACGGCATTTATCGGACGCTTTTATCCAAAGCAGCTTCCACTCCCTAACTACAGGGGGCAGTCTCCCTGGAGCAACTTGGGGTTAAGGGTCTTGCTCAGGAACCCAGTGGTGGTCTGCTGAAGGTAGGATTCAAACCCATGAGCTCTTGGTCCAGAGGCCCACGAGGCCTCCGCCAGTCATCCTTGGTGCTTTTTCCAAATGTTACTCCAATAAAACATTAGAAACACTTAAAACTAATGTAACTGACTGATTTTCAATATTTTATAGCCTGTTGTACCACATTTAGCCACAAAAGTTCAAACTATTGGTTTTAAAGAGATAAATCATGTCTGTTCTTAATGAACGATCTGCTTTGTGTTGATCATGGAAAAAAGTATCAATTCTTCAATATCACATAGCTCCTTCTGGTTTTACGAATCATAGGACAAAATATTATTCAACAGGATAATGATCTTAAGCATTCTTCAAAATCATGCCAAAATCACATCCCATCCAAAGAAGGCTTAGAGAGTGATAACTCGTCCTCTCCAGTCTCCAGATCTTTCTCCCATTGAGCTGCAGGACCAGCTGGAGACACACAAGTTCCAAATGATCCAGAAAATCAGACAACTGTTTCTGCTTGAAAAGGTGCTGGGAGGGTTTGGGCACAAGTTATTTCCGAGAGTTACTGGAAAGGATGTGAATCTGCGCTGCTGTGATAAAGGCCAGGGAGACATTTTGAGTAAAGCTTTTGCATCCATTAAATTGCACTTACAATGTATACTGATATGTTACAATTCAAAAACCCATCAGTTACATTTAAGTGTTTCTAACCTTTTCTTGGAATGAAATTTCAAGAGAGCAGCGTACGTTTTTTAAAATACAAGGTTGGGACTAAACTTCTAGCTCAAAGTGTAGAAAGAAGCTTCACAGACATTAAAACGAGGGGGGGGAAAAAATCTTGCAGACACACCTTGCATTGTCCACAACCTTCCGGCCCCATCTGTAGGCCCAGCTCGCGAGGGCAGCCCATGACTTCGCCACCTCCGGGGCCTGATTAGCAGAGAGCTGGTACAGCTGACCCAGGACAAAATCCGCTTCTCCAACACCTACACTCACTGGCCAAACAGAAAACATGACATGCTCCAAGTTAAATTTAGTCTCTGTGCTTATAACCTGTTTAACATTCATGTCCATCTGTCACACAGTAAAATTTATCAAGCTGGTTTGACATCACACTATAAGTACCTGTGGTCTCTGTGGTGATGCGCGGCATGCCTTGCTCCTCGGCTGGCAGCTCCAGGAGCCCAACAATGTTCTTGCTGAGGGTGGAGAGCGTGCCACTGGAAACGTTCTTCTTCACCACCTGCTTGAGCTGCGGCGTCAGGTCCTTCCAGTCAGCCAGCAGCCACTTGCACAGAGTCAGCACAGAGCGGCAGGCTGCACGCTCGCACTTCCCAGACAGACAGTAGGACAGCGCACATGAGCTCAGCATCTCCATAGCTGCCACGGACTGACCTGAGAACAGAAGGGAGTCGTTTCACAGTGACTACCGTGCAACAGGTTGCCAGGCCGTGCGAATCATTTGAAACGAAACTCAATCTGTCAACACTGCTCTTGACAGAACGAGCCGCTTGGAAGCCAAAAGAGCCGGATCTTCTCGGTGAGCTGATTCAAATGATCCAAGTCATTAAAAAGAGCAGAAATTCCCATCAATAGCTCTCGATCGAGCCTCACTATAATCACGTGATAGTGTAGCAGGTATGGCAGACGTGGGTTGAGCTTATCTGCATGTAATTATAAGATGTCATTTTTCTTGTACTTTGTTTTTTTAATTTGTCTTGGTTGAGATATGATCACAACTGGCGAATGAAATGAAAAAAAACAAACAAACAAACAAAAAAAAACTAGTCTAGTCACCATCTGGATCCCTGTAGGAACGATGACATTTCAGCCTTTCAGAAGGGAGTAATTTCACAATGATGACAGTTCTGTGACCATGTCAGGGGTTAACATCCTTACAATTACATCAGTAAAGTGAAAACACTACCACTGCCCTTGGATGACAAAAAAATAACCCAACCTGCAGTGAACAGGACTTTAGCCCTCTCAATTTTCAGCTCTGGTCCCCACTTCTCGCCCACAGCGCCCTCTAGTGAGAGCTGCTTGAAGCTCTGCACCAGGTCTGAGGTTTCTGAGTCTTCAGCAGGCGACTTGCTACACTGGGCCAACAGCCGTGATGCCAGAGCGATGTTACCCTGCTTCCGGGCAAACTTGACTGCAGTCAGACACAGCTCCATCAAGTGAGAGTCCATGGGCCCAGAGGAACCTATATGAACAAGAAAGCGAATTTAGCTTGAATTTATTACCCAAGTTTCCTCAAAAGTGCACTGTCTCACTTACAAGCCCACTCTGAATGGAGAAGATGAGGAAACAGACAAACATACTCCAAGTGTAAAAATAGGAACCCTACAGGGCCACTCTGTTGATGGTTATGACCTAAACCATGAAGCTACATTATAACACTACAAGCATCCTTTCCTACCTCTGAGCTTCTGGAACAGCTGCCGCTGAAAGATGGTGTATCGGAGTGCATGTAGCCATGGCTGAACATCCTGCTGCTTACAGGTACTCAAGGCTTCACTGTAGAGTGGAATGAGACAGTCCTAGAGAGAGGGTGGGGAAAGCAATATGATAAATATGATAGTTATACTGAGAAACTAGACTGCATTTCTGTGAGAAAATGTGAAGTGTGACTGTGTGGTTGCTATAAAACTAGTGTTCGAAGACATGCAAATATTGTTCAGACAAAAAAAAAAAAGCCAGACTATTTACTTAATGCCGTTTTTCACCCCTGAACCACAGAGGAGTAGTTAACTCACCGTCTATTAACAGCGCATTTATGGTTAAGGACGGCTGAAAACTGGTGGAGTGAACCGTTCTCGCCCAAAAACAGGTGGGAAAAGCGCATGTAGCTGCACTGGCTGATTTTTAATTAAACAGTGATCCATAACCTGAGCTTTAGTGTCTTAAAGGCTGTTTATGGGTCTGCTGTGTTTTTAGCTCTGCAGGACTGATTTGTTGCTACATGTTTTTGTTGTTTTCCTGTTGCCATAGCCATGCCTTGACAATACTTGTTCAGAGTCTCTCTCTCTCCACTACACACCTTTAAGACGACTCACCCCTCCTTTCTCCCTCCTCTAACATTATGGAGGCGACTCGACCACAAAAATCAGATTTTTTAACTAGCAATTGTCAGCCTCTGATCATAAATCTGAATACACATGAAATACACCAGCTGTCAAAGAATGTTTTGGCATAGAATTTTGCCAAAATTAAATACGGGCTCAAGACAAGAAGTGGCACCTTTTTTTGGCTCAAGGAAAAGGCAGTTGGCAGAACACACGGAAAGTGACAGACAGTGAAAGTGTTTAGCATGAAACATTTGAAACGACATTCCAGACTCAAACATTCAGGAGAGTGAAACATGCTCAGAACTCCTCCAGCAGAACCGATGTCCAAACTCTGATCACAAATGGTTTCCAACACCACATTAAAAACACCAGGCGCAAACAGCGATGCATTTTGGTAGTTCTTCATAATCAGATCACCTAAGACACATGTTAATCAAAGGTATAAACAGAACCCTGAATAAAGTTGTGCCCAAACTGTGCAAAACCTTGCTGAAGACTCTCAGGAACCGGAAAGTTCTGGATTAGGCAATGCTCAGATTTTGGCTGTTTCATAACATATGAGTGGATACTGACCTCAGAAGGGTGCTGGCTGCAAAGAGAGGTTTCCAGAGAGCTGGCACAGTGGAGCTGCATGGCGCTGAGGGTGGGCAGGGAGTCGGAGAGGGTGAGTGTGGACAGACGTAGAGGTCCCAAGGCGATTCGACCCGTCTGCTTCAGGTACTTCACCAGAACGCTGCAGTTTTAATAAGAAAGACAAGTTTCAACCTCATCACTTCTAGTCATGTATAAATTCACTGAAATTTAAGGAAAGTGGGTATTACAATAGAAGCAGCTAAGAAATTAGTCTACGGCAGATTGTAGCCCTGATGCCTGGACATGGCAATGTGAAGAATTTCCTTGATTCAGACATAAATGACTCCACGATCATTTAATTACAAGGCCCCTCGAGAGGCTAAAATGGGCGAGTCAGTGCTAGGGCAAGGGCTAAAATGGGCCAGGATTTGGGGGGGGAACGACACAAATGAGACCGAATAACACAAACACAGCAGACATACTCCGATGAGGGTAGAACTTTCTGGTCCTGCTCATGATTGGTTGATGTGAGGGCTCCAACAGCACTCCTCAGCAGCTGAACCTCAATGGATTTCTGTAGTTCTGAGGGATCAGGGCTCAGTACAGCAGGCAGGAGCCTCTTCAGGTCTACACACACACACACACACACACGAAGACTACTAAGTCACAAACTCAGGAGGGATAAAGCAAAAAGAACATGTCAGCAACCACCCACCACAGTGCACTTCCCTGCTTCCTGGACATTATTGAAGAGGAGCGCTTTCCCAGACTCAAGTTGGTCCTGAAACTCATTAGTATCAGTTGGATAATTCTCTGTTACCATCAGTTCACATAAACAACTGCTTGATAATTAGGTGGCACCAGCTCTTGCTACGGCACTGCAAGGTTTTGGGCTCCCAATAACTTTGTTCACCAGATTGGATCAACGTCTTGAATCAGGGAAGCATCAACTCTAAACAAAGCTTGACATACTTGAACCAAAGTGAGTCATCAGAACAGAGAACACAGAGTGAGATTCCAGTCATTTTTCAGTTCTGGGTGTCTGAGAAATTCATTCAGAGCAGTTGGACATGAAGTTAATTATTTAAGATAAACTGCGTTGGTACAATCCGTACATCCAAAGCAGATAATTCCTCTAAAAGCTACCGCTCAGAGGTTTATTACATACAAAGCAGGTATATCTATAACCACTGTATATTATTTAAAGACGTATTAAATGGTGGAGAGGTACATGCAGGATCTCCAAAAAAAAAAAGGAAACATCTTTTCAGATTTCCCACTATTTTACCATCATCTGTATTGCATATAATATCTATAAAAAAGAAAAAGAGGCTCACGGATGGGTTTGCCGAGTAAATAAAATTTATGTTGCAGACGACTGTATGTTTACCACAGCTGTAAAGAATCAAAGTTTCTCCATAACAACCATTTCACATCAAACCCACTGTAATGACTGTTTACATCTCGACCACTGAATTGTGTTTTGGGGAGGGAAGAAAGTGGAATTCCCCTTCAGCTAAACTACAGCCCGAAGGTTAAAAACACTTCTAAGACAATGTTAGATGTACCTAGCTTGTCCTTTGTGGTGGAGTTGAGGAGGCCATAGTCTTCTCCAGGTAGAAGTTCCAACTGAGCACGACATTCTTGGAAATCCCCATCCTCAAACCTGCTTAGGGCTCTGAAACACACACACACTTTCAAATGAGCTATAAAAAGGTCCTGCATAATTCTGAGTCAGTATGTCAACCACTGAATGCACCACCACACCCATTACTTAACAGGGATTAATATAAAGTGCTTCACTGCATCTGTTTTAGTCCTTCACTGCAATTCATTGTTTGTTTATTTAAAAGGCACAAAGTCCATTAATTGGCACACTCAGTTCATGAGTCATGAAATGCACCAGATTTAGCCATCAGACTAATTTACATCTGCAGTCCCTGGCAGGTTGATGATGTTTAAAAAGATAGGGAAAAAAAGCCAAACAATTCACATAACATTCGTTAACAACTAGTTCACATAACATACACTGGTGATGTATATGGACATGTATATGGTAATTAGGACATCATAATCAAATGAAAAATGACAAATGATTACATGTTTGATTATCCAATAACCATTGCTTTATAGATTTTGTAAAACTGTGTGTGTGTGTTCTCCCTATGTTCTGTCAGTGTGGTGTTCCATGTATGTGCTGCTCTGTAAGAAAAGGCTGACTGTGAAAATGTTTTTTGTCTGTATGGTATTTTGCAATCCCCTCTAATAGTGGACCCTGTAGATGTATTTTTATTTCATGGAGGTGGTTGATTTGATCAACTCAAATATATTACTGGATCCACCTATAGTTATTACTGGATCCACCTGTTCTAATATTGAATTATATATCTACTCTGTACATACATACATATACTCACTGTGTACATACATACATACATACGTATACACACTTTTTTACAATACACTTGTACATATTTTTATTTAATCCTATTTTTTATTCTTAGATTGTATGGTGCACATTTGTATGTTTATTCTACTTTATTCTATTGTTTTTCATTTTTGCTGCTCTTTGTTTCTGTCCACTTTCTGCCAGGACAACGCATATTTCCCACTTGTGGAACTAATAAAGGTTTATCTTATCTCTTATCTTAATTAAACAGGAGTGAAACAATCATGCAGTGCAGCTCTGAGCCTCTAGGCTGCTTACTTTATGTAGTTGAAGTCGGTCTTGAGGTTGATGGCAGTGGAGCTGCTGCTGTTCTTTTTGAGGGCCAGCATGCTCGTCTGCCACTCCTGCACTGAGGCCCAGTCACTCAGAGCCACGTAGCACTCGGATGCCTTATTGGCCAGAAAGCTCAACACCTCTGGAGAACACTCGCTGGACTTCAGGAGGACAGTTTTCCTTCCATCTCCTAGCAAAAGAAACAGAGCTGCAGATGTGACAGGTGAACATGACTGACCGCTGAACAGCTCCATCAACCTTCTTCAGGAAATTATTTAATAAATCACGAGACCTCAGATTTGACCATAATTCAGTTCAGTTGTATGGGTTTCAAGCTTTTTAAATATACACTGAGGACAAAACTTCAATTATGGATACTGTGGTGGGACTAGGGATTTTTACATTAGAGAAATTTATTTTGCCCAAAACATGAGCACATCTCTGACTAAAAGTTATTATAATTGATACAGTTCAAAAGTATTTGAGTTGAAGAGAGGAGACCTGCTATTAACCTACAGAGAAAAAAACTATTCCAGCTGGAAATGGGCAGTGTTTGTGAATCGTTTTCGTACCGGTGCCTGTATGCTTTGGGCTTGAGCTGTTGCTTGTGGTGGAGCTGGAGAGCTTCAGTAGGGATCTGTCGAATCCTTTGATGGAGCAGTCCATTCCTGTGACAGCACACAGCTGCTCCTGATACTCCAGGGCTGCTTTCTCAAACCTGAGACAAACACAAGAGATCATGTTAGAAATACAGCAACATACTATGAACACTTTTCCACTGCTCCAGAGTCCAGTAGTGCTGTGCTTTTTTTTGTCCTTCAACCACTCCAGCTTGCCATTACCCATGATGACCGCAGGCTTGTATGAAGCTGCTCGGACATGGAGACCCACTCCCAGACTTGGTTGGCACTGGACTGCACCTCACGCTCTGATAATGATAAGTATCGTGGTGGTACTGCATACCGTTTTCGGTGAGAATTATTTCAGCAGAGTTATCTACTCTGAGGATGTGGTTAAATGTGATTATATGAACATGTGAGGCTCCGGGTTTGCCTCCAACTCACCGCATGCAATTGAAGTGAATCATCAGTGCATAGAGAGGCAGCTTGAAACTGGAGCAGGTAACATCAGTCCCATTGTGCGCAGAAAAAAAAGTGTGGAAACTGCCACCCTAGGCCACATTAAATAAATGTTTAACTAAAGTTTAGTTGAACATTCGTTCAACGTGGCCTAGGGCAGCGGTTTCCAAACTTTTTTTCCAAACCCCCTAAAAGGACAGAGACTTTGCACACACGCAGCGACCCGAGGACCTCCTGTACTGATTTATCATTTTAAAGACTTCTGCAAACATTTTTACCCTGAATCCCATGTTTTTCTTTTGTGAAAACAGCAAAGTGTGTGACGGACTGATAATGGTACTGTTTGTTCAAGAAACTCAAGAAACGAAGCAGGTAAAACATTAGTGGCCATTAAAAGGTCCTTATGAGGTGAACTGAGATCTTTGCATTAATGACATTACTAAAAATATATTGCATTCATTTAAATAATAAAGGGCTAGAACAAAAAAAACTATGCATTTTTTGATTATCTGGAATCTGAAATACACAAAGGTCCCCTAAATCAGGCTGATCTCCAGAAGAGGCTCTGAGAAACTCTTCTTTTAGTCTGACTTACTTTCCCTCTGCCTGAAGAGCCACAGATCCCACCCAGGCCAGACTCTTGCCCATGTTGGCCTGGCTCCAGGCTGCCAGGCCCTGGATGGCTTCCGGACAGTGCAGCTCACACAGAGCCTCCACCAGCATGGTGATGGGAACCTCCATCTCCGGACCCTAAAAGAGCGAAGGAGACCGTTCACTTAAATAAAAGTCTATCATAAATGAAAACAAAACATTCAAAGTTTATGCCTAGTTTGACTGACAGTCACAAACACACTGACATACGTTCCAACACATGTACATTCATGTATATATTTTAAAAAATTAAGTAAATTAAATCTATTGGGTTTTTTTTCCAGATATTGCAACCCTGTAGAAAAAGAAGTGGATTTTAAAAAACATGCAGGTGACTGGCATGGTAGATGGTACTGAAATGCATAATTTCAAAGCAAGCAAATGTTCACATAATGGAGAACTGCACACAAGGCCCAAGTGTCCCTCAGCCCTCTGTAATACGCTGCAAGTCTGAGTGGTACAATCTTCTTTGCAATGGTACATTGTGAGAGGCCCCCAGTCTCATATCGAAACACCTGTATTTAAGCAAAGATAAGCGAAGATGTCCCATTGAACACGTCCTTGAGAGCTCAGACTCTCACGTTTAGCCCTGGAAAAACCCAAATACACTCCTAAATGCATTCAAGCCTATCAGCTCAGGCAACACCTGCGTCACAGTGGCATCCAATTTGTACATAAGTGTACGTCCTGAAGATTTAATCGGCGTCCACTAGTGCATGTCCTTGAAGGCTTTGTAATAACGAGTGCCAAAATGAACTCGTTGCACTGAACTGGACATAAGCTGAAGCGAACATGGGACATACCCAGTTATGACAACTGTTACACATGGGCTCGCAAAATTCAAAGGGCATCAATCCATGCTCGTCTGGAACCTCTGCTGCTCAAAAGACGACAAAGACATGCGTCAAGACTCTTCTCAGTCTCTGGCCCTTAGTGGTGGAACGAATTATCCTCTTCAGATGAGATCTGCGGAGTCCCTCACTGTCTTCAAGCTCCTCAAGGAGCACCTCGGTGACTAACTAGGCCTCTTGTTCCTGCTCATTTCTTCACCATATTCATATTTTTTTAAAAACAGTTTACTCTCAACTCCATGCCTTCCTTACTTTTGCCTTAACCTCTGACTTTTCTTTGTCAGGAGTCGTTTAGATGTAACTTAGCTGGCAGTAGCTTGGTAGAGTAGCAGATGTTGATTTAAGTATAACGATTTAGGTATAAAGGACAGATGTGGACTGCCTGAGCACTGATCTAAGTCACTCTGGATAAGAACGTCAGCTAAATGCCATGAATGTAAAATTTTCTTGTTTTTATTTATTAACCTTTATTTTAATAAATGAGGTGAGAAATCTGCGTTGAGGTGAGGTAGCAGCCATATAAAAACAGCACATAAATACATAAGAGACAACAATAAAACACAACTGTTCAATCACAAGAAAAACAAGTGGTGTTTATCCCTCACTGCATTCTTTATGATAATCTGGAATTCATTTATGGATACAAATGTTTTCATTTGCAGAATTTTTTGAGGGTTATTCCATGACCATGGTGGGAAAATGAAGTTTTGCCAAAGTCTGTTCGAGTACAGGGAACATTTAAGAGCAACCACTTGGATGCACGCAGATGGTAGCTACTAGAACTGACATGTAATGTAATAACCATGTTGTAATGATGTTGTAATTAGTGGTAACCAAACTTTTAATTATTGGTGGAATACAATAGCGTAATTGAAAGTGATTGGTGGAATGCTATGAGAAATGCCTAGAAAATCCCCAGTTAAATCCTCCAGTGGACCACGTGGCTGCTTCACTCTTCAAAAAACAGCAAGCTGGACTTCCCTGGCTGGGTTTGATTTTTTTTTTTACTTAGATAAAGTCTCAGACTTGAGCTCACTCCAATTCTCCATGACACGGTCCACCTCTGTTCCGCATTTCTGCACTGTAACACTCGGCTGCTAGAATACAGTACCTGTCAAAACACTGTATTCATCCAGACTGTCGCAACTGTTAGTTACACTAAATGTCTTGTCTAGTTGTTTTTCTGCTCATGTTATTTTTCCTTGCACTCTTTCGTCCTGTTTGCGCTTGTGGTGTTCTGTTTTGCTCATGTTGCTTCATGGTCCTGGAAGCACCGAATTTGTGTCTTCAGTCATTCACAATTTTTTTCTTAGAACCTAACTAATAATTGTTTGCAGAAACCACAGATATCCTCTGCAG
>JBBPCX010000028.1:5009068-5026593 GCA_037974365.1 Hydrocynus forskahlii | reverse complement strand
AGAGATAGATGTGTATATATATATATACACATATATATGCGTGTATGTGTGTGTATATATATATGTATATATGCACACAAACATGACGAGGGGGCATGGCGTACGAGGGCTGGAAGTCACAGTCAGCTGTACTCAGAGGCGGGATGTTTGAAAGTCCAAGAACGTTATTTATCTCTCCTCGCTGCTGATTGGCTGCTGCCCTGTGATGCTGCAGTCCAGAATTTCCCCCGTGGAGCGTCTCAAGTGTTTGTGTTTTTCATTTTGTTCTTCTTAAAGCCCTGTATTTTTATTACTGAAAATTTAACTTTTCACAATTTTCCACCTAACCAAAATTTACCCAGGACAAGCTAACTATTCAAATATTACTTAAAATAGCTCTGCTCTGGAACTATGGCGGTAATGTAGCTAAACAGCAACAGCCACCAGTTTATTCAGCACCGTGCTCCGTCACACAACTGCCTCCAATTAAGGTTGTCAGGAACACACAACCGACTCAGAAATAAGACATGTCTTGGCCGCCACACTAAAATTCACGTAAGGATAAAGTTGTTAGAAACATCATTTTAACCCTGTGAGCGATACGAAGAGGCTGCTCACCCCGATGAGGGAGTTTTTGGTGTTGCCGATGGTGGTGAGGGTGCTGAGGTTGAAGATGAGGATGAACTCGGCTCTCTCTGGGCTGAGCTGAAGCTGGCTGAAGGCTGGGTGCTGGATGTGCGGGCAGGTTGACGGCAACCCCAGTGGTCCCAGCAGGCTGTTTAGGGCACAACACATCTCCCCCAGCACCAGCTTATACGCCGCCTCCAGAATGGGGATGTTTTTAAGGCTCAGAACGGCCTGATACACACCATGTGCTGCTGCCATTACCTGCAAAGCAAAAGCCACTTGAGCACGGAAATAAAAGAGGAAAGCACAGAGTTCTAACCGATGCCGATTCATGCCATACCTCCCGCTCTCTATGGAAACGCAGCTCCAAAAGTTGTGAGTTAGGAGACAGCAGTTTTTCCACAAACGAGGCAGGCAGCTTGGTGTTTATCTGGTCGACAATCTGCAACCATAAAGAAAGCAAGTTAAGTACACAGATAAAAACAAAAGACATATCTATTGATCAGCAAAGCTGACAAATGAGTGCGATACATTTAAAAATAATGCTCCAATATACACAGCACACATGGCCTTTGTGACAAACTGCAATACACTACAGAAGCACAGGGGGCGATATGGAGGCTCCAGTGCCATAAAACAGCACACCTGTTGTCACGAGCAGAGAAGCGAGCAAGCTTTAAAGCTACTAAAGAACACGACATAAAACTCAACTGCTGAATATGACGAGAGATCATTTGTTTTCAGGAATAAACACAGCTGAGAACACAAAAGCAATCCAGAAAAGTAAGTTATTTGGACTGCAGTATGAATGGAGTCTTATACATGTTGTGGATTCAGAGCTGTTTTAAATGGGCCAGTTATTTCAGTGGCATTCCTCCTTTATTTATAAAATGCAGTAGACACCCAAAATTTGTCGGAGTTATGCTCCAAGAGCACCCACGAATTGTGAAAAACCATGGATTTGTGATGTGGTTAAAAAAAAAAAAACGCCCCAAAAATGCCTATTTTTAATAGTATAAACCCTAAATATGCCCCCAAATATGCTACTTAACTTTCATTTTAAACTCAGCTTAATACATTACCTTTAAAGAAAATGTAAAGGTAAACCCATATTCATTCTGTAAAGTTTACACTGAACTCCTGCAGTGCTAGAATGTAAATACCGATTTTACCCCTGTATAAACTGTACTGTAATTCATGCACGCGCGTTTTCTTTGGTATAAGCAGGTAAACACAGTAATAAATTAAATTTACAGAAATAAAAATACAGGGGTTTAAGAAGAACAAAACGAAAAACATGAGAACACTCAGCGAAACACGTGAGATGCGGGAAACTGTTCTGATGCAGGAATGCTGGACTGCAGCAGCCAATATACGGCTGCTTTGTGTTCTCGCGACAGTATTAAAAAATTTGTTATATTTTATATGGAAATTCCCCTGAATTTACGTTAATATTTGTTGCTCGAAAAAAAAAAGCCAAGAAAAAAAAACGGAAAAAAAAAAAAACAAAACTCAAATTTGCGGAGGTTTTTTGACCAATTAGCTCGGGTCTAAGAAACAAGCCGCAAAAAACTGAGGCCGCAAACTCTGAACCACGGCTTCGCGGGGGAACACTGCACTAAATTCGTTGAAGCCCCTATATCCAACATGTCCCCTCACCAGTGTGAGCAGGTGGAGGACGCCCATGCTGTACTCGGGGCCACAAGACTGGCAGCTATCCAGCTGGTCCAGGCCGTAGGAGATGACGGCCCCCGTCAGCTGGCTGTTGGAGTCGATACTTGTTAGCAGAACACACACGCACTCGTTCCCCGCAGTCAGCACCCCCTCCGAGAAAAACACCTGCTTGGCTGTGGTGACGCAGGCCAACACACGGTTCAAAACCTGTTGTAGAGGGAACACATGGAAACCTGGCTTAGAGAAAGAGCAGACACACACAAATCTTAAAGCAAGAGCTCGAGAGCTAGTAAAAACTATGCACTGCAAAAATCATCACACCCATCCCTTTCAGGTTCTAGCACTAGACACTTTTTGACCAGGCTGCATTTACTTGCATAGAGACTTCTCTTATCCTTACACACACGGATTTTACATTTTATGTTTATTGAAGTTGGAACACATCCAGGGATACAAACTGGGTTGTTCTGTTTGAATGATTCATATGTAGGTCACAGTGTGTCTTAAACAAAAACATTCCTCTTAAACTGGTCAGGTTCTGGGACTGGACTCAGCCTGGAGAACTGGTCAAGACTGTATTAAAATACAAGAAAATCTGGATCTCTGGAAGCAAAATGATGAGCTTAAGACTTTTGCGCAATTTGATGTGTGATAAAAGTGGGTGTATTCTGACCCAACGACAGAAAAACGTTCACTTAGTAACTCCAGGGGTGTGTTTATTTTGAAGTCATTACCACAGATCTACTTGACAGTGGTTTTAAGAAATCACGACAGCGCCCTTCAAACTTACACAGTATTTCTTTTCTATATTAGAGCCCTTCGTGCTAGAGATGTACCAAGATATCTGAATCATATAAATATCAGCAATCTAGAATAGCATAAAATGTACTTTGGATAAGCGAGGGCTGTACGAATAATCCGTTTTATTCTGAGGACGATTTGAACAAGTGGAATTTTCAAACGGCAAGAGGTGCAGATTTTAGATCCTATATTTAATTTTGTCTGAAGTTTTAATTTGGGAAATATAATGTAACAAAGCTCGTTGTATGTGTTAGACATCCTCGGGGTTGCTGGAGCTTGACTTAGGCAAAATAATAGCTTTTCAATCATAATATTAGTCAGAAGAATCAAACAGGATATTTAACCACACTCACATCAGTGACATATGCCTCTGTGATAGGGGGTCCCCGGATGGGGTTGAATCTTTCTCCGATGCTGCGCACCACGGTGCTGAAGACTCGCAGCAGGGCTGCCAGCTTTGGCAGAGACACGGTGGGAGGGGGGATGTCCTCATCTACTGCTTCACCCGACGTCACATGACTCAAATCCTACAAAAAGTACATCACAAATCCAACATTTACACCCTTTACAGACTCAGCAATTTCAATAAGCTTACTAGATAGTTACAAATCCCACATAGACCTAATAAACTCGGGTGTGACTACGATGCAAGTTAGTACAGAAGAACAAAACGCCGCCACCATCCTGCGCTCGTGGTGCGTTACAGAACAAAGATCTCGTTTCTCCTCCGTGCTGTTTGGATTTTGCTATGCCGTGTTGATTGTGTCATTTTATGCTGCATTTTGATTGGCTGGTCAGTAGATGTAGGTAGTAGCAGCACACACACTGTAAGACGGTCGTCCTAAATTTCTGACATCGTCATAAAATAATCGCAGGCTGTCTTTGGTCTTCGTGACTACGGATGTCTTTGATCCTCTCTCACAGTACGATTCCACCATTTAGGAGAAAAAACCAAAGAACATATTTGTTTAACATTTGTCATCTTCTGTCTGAGACAGTCCAAAACTACACAATGTATACTAGGCATCATACATATGAGGTGGTGTGACATAACATCCCTACTAGCTGATTCCGTTACCTCAGCATATGCTTCCATGTCTTCTAGAAACTGGCCTAGCAAAGTTGTAGAAAAGGCCAAATCTGCCACCCAAAACTGCTCCAGACTCTGTAACCACCCTGTGAACACATTCAGTTGGTTTAGTTTTGTTTCCTCCACAAAAATCCACAGTATTTTCTAACCTTTCTGATCCACAAAAATTCTTACCAGACACCTGTAGAGTGAGAGACTGTTTCTGCGTGTGATCTATATGCCAACCAACAAGGATATCCACCGTGTCCTGAAATTAAAGATAAGATAAATCTTTGACCTTGTCACTTTTCAAGGGCAAAGAAATTTCAAGGTGCAGTCGACTCAGTGTAAGGCACATAGCTAAAAACAGGAATAAAATAAGATACTAAATAACAAACGCATAGTAATAGTAGTACACAAATTATATACAAATTGCACTGGTGAGAATAAATACAAAAAAAACCAAATTGCACTGGATGGTTTCAGTGCAGAGAAGATATTGCATATTATGGGGAACGAGACTATTTTGAGTTCAAGGTCATGACTGTTTTTGGATAAATAAAAAAAGGAAAAAATATTCTGAGTTAGGACTGAGAGAGGGGACACAGCAGAGTTAAGAGTGTGTTGCTTACTCTGAAGTTGGTACTGAAGATGTGTGGGTAGCAACGAGCCACAAGTAGAATACACTTCACGCTCTGACACAGCAGCTCTGGGGTGTCCAGGTTCTCCAAAATAGACTGAAGGCTGCTCATCACAAGCTGCACAGAAACAGAAGAGAACGGTTACAAAAACAGTAATGAGCTTTTTCTACTTCCAACATGCAAAAATGTCATGTCGGAAGATTTAGCAGCAGTGGTCATTTGGTATAACAGTTAATTTTATAATAAAGAAAATGTTATAAAGAAAAGTACATAGCTGCTTCAGCTGATTGAATCAAATATATTGCTTCTACACAAACAAAACTGTCTCTGCATCATTTGTTAGCTTCCTTTAACTTATTCGTCACTGGTCAGGACCCCTGAAAGACCACCAGTGAACAGAGACTGTTTGGGTGGCAGGTCATTCTCAGCAGTGACAGTGAAGTGCTAAATGAGCTTTACTAGACTTTAGTTCATTATTTAGTACTTGTATAAAACACTGCATTGCTGGAAAGAAAAATGTACGAGTCATTTCAACACATCACTCTCAGTTCAGAAAGCAATTAATTCACAAAGTCCCACTCGCCTGCTAGGAAGGCAGAATGTCATCCACTACACTATCCAACCAGTGTAATGTGCTTTATGTGATCTGAGGCAGGAGTTTAAGAACAGTTTGATGTTCACTTTACAGCCACAGACTGACACAGGCATAAAAATCGTCTTACAAGATGATGCCTGTCTAAAAGGTCTGTTTTCTGGTGATGCAACATTTGCACAAAAAACTGCACATTTAACATTATTTATGTGTGATGTGTATTTTTGTTCTCTGTATAATCTGAAGCCACGTCGTCTTGTCACACCTTGTACATGCATAGCTGAGATGACAAAGTTTACTCTTATTTGCCCTCTTCTGCCTTGCTGTGCTCTGATCAGCACCTCAGGATGAACCACATCTGGTGCGCAGGTCTTAGAAGGTCTCTCAGCACCAACATTTGTCATTATTGTATTTTTAAAGTACATGAGTTAAAACAACTGAAGACACAGTTCTACCCTATTTATTAGTAAATACATATATATTTGATTTACAGTAAATCATTACCCTGGCTTTTAAAAACAACCTTTGAGGTTAACACTTACCATAAATGTTTACTTAACTACATTGTATGTATCGTTATTAAAAACCAAGCTAATGCATGAAAACCCCGTCTAGTGAGTACCTGCATCACAGGTGAGAAGGCCTTTTTCTCTCCTGCCGTCTCCAGGGCCTTGTACACCGCCACCAGATAAAGCAGCTTCACCTCGTCCTTGGTGCAAGCACTGAACTTCATGAACATCCATTTGAAAATCCTCTCGGCCTCATAACTGAGGGCAGCACAGAGAAGGCCAAGGCAGCAAGCGGCTTCCTGTCGTAGCTCCTGCAGGAGCTTACTGCTGTAAGGACAAATACAAACCCTAAGCTGGCAATACACACACAAAAAAAAACAGCTGTACCCACCTGCAAGTTAGTTTCACATGCTCTCTAGTAGTATGTGAAACTAATAGCTTAATAATATGTCATAGCTTTTTTCATAAAAAAAAAAAAAACATATATATATATATAAAAAGTTGAGAGATAAATGGCCACCAAAATAACTGAGCAAAAAAATATCTACGAGTGAGAATTCAAAACAATTAATACTCCCAAAAATAGATGGATTAACGCTCCTACCTCTCATTAAAAATGTCATTCAGGGTACTCAAAATGTTATCCAACTGTTTCACCAGGACCTGTGACAAAAACACATTGTCCACTCAAATTTATCATCATCAAAGAGGAAAGAAAACACAATGCAACACAGTAGAGCTGCAACTGCAAGACTCAAAAACATCAATCAGGTATTCTTTGATAAACACCATTTCTAACTGAGGACTTCTGAACAGGGCGCCAGAACTTACCACCTTGTTTTCAGAGTGCACAATCAGTTCCCTCATTTGTTTCATGGTGGCCAACCTGCGGTCCCGGTCGTCCTCCCGCGAGACCCTCCGCAGAAGGTTCGCAAGCCGAGACTCATCAGAATGAGTCTGCGGTCGGTCTGTCAGAGAATGTGGGGAAAAGAGTAAACTCTAATTAAAGTGACAAAGCGCCTCTTCGTACTGTGACTGGCACCATTTAACCACAGCTTTATACAGACAGCCCCAAGTGGCCTACAGCTTATGCAGTAAACCGCTTCAAGAGCACCCGGTATAGTGAAAAACCGTGTTGTGTTGATGTGGTTAAAAAAAAGGCCTGTTTTTATAGTGTAAACCCTAAATATGTCACCAAATATGCTTCCAAAACACTTTAATTTTAAACTTTACAGTTTACACTGAACTCCCACAGAGCTAGAATGTAAATACTGATGTTACTCCTGTATAGACTGTACTGTAATTCATGCACATGCGTTTTCTTTGGTATGCGCTGTTTCCTTTGGTATAAGCAGGTAAATACAGTCATAAATTATTTTAATTTACAGTAATAAAAATACAGGGCTTTAAGAAGAATAAAATGAAAAACATGAGAACACACGTCACAGGGAAGCAGCCAATCAGTAGCAAGGAGAAATAAATCACATTCTCAGATTGGCTACTTTCAAACCTCCCGCCTCTGAGTACAGCAGCATTTCACCAGCCCAAGACGCCTTTCTTTGTGTTTCTCCCCACAGTACCAAAAAATGTAGTTTTTTTTTTTATATGGAAATGTAGCTGAATTTACATTAAGTTGTTAGAAAATTATATTTTTCTTAATAATTTAGTACTTAAGTGTATGAAAATGTATATATTGCCACGAAAAAAGCTGTGACGTCCAGGCCTCGTCCACCACACCCCCTCGTCCTCGTGCTGGTTGTTTATGTTTGGGTGCGGTGCTTCGCAACCCTGCACGAGGACGAGGGGCGTAGCAGACGAGGCCCAGACATCACAAAAGTAAAAATAAATAAATGCGGAGGATATCTGCAGTTTCCGCGTTAGTGTGGGGGTTTCAGAACAATTATTAGTTCGGTTCTCACAAAAAATCCTCACTGGACTGAAACCGCAACTGCTGATCCGTGTTAAAGTGTGGGGGGGGTTTACTGTATATAAATATTTGTGTAAGTACACACACTGTATATATACACAGCTCTGGAAAAAAATAAGAGCAGAAGTGAGGATCTGGAACTAGATATTGAGATAACACTTTAGAAAAATGAGTAAAAAGTGGAGGAATCTGATCCAAGATCAGCACTAGTGTCATCCAAAACAGCTGCTTTAGTGTTGACGTTTTGTTGATTTTTACAGCTCACAGTAAGACACACTGTGTCCTAAACCACATTCACAAGTCAGATACACCTTAATGAAGAGCAGGATGGGAGCGGGCTAAGAAATGTTTTGATGTATTTTCACAAATTTGGACGACTTATTACTAGTGACTGTTAGCAATATTAGGTTTATAGCTCTAGTTCTAAACTAAAAAAATAAATAAATCGGTGGGGGTCGGTGGAAAATTGGTATGATTTTTGTCAAACTATTCCTTCAACAGGAAAAACACAGTTTAAACACACTTGTTTTAGTTCAAATAAGCTTTTGTTTTACCAGAACTGAGATTCAGTGTCTCTGCAAATGTACTTTTACAAATAAAATGAATGTGACTTTGCATTACAGCCCATCCCTCGCACCTACCCTGTGATTTCCTCATGTCCTTTGTAGCTAAAGCACGGTTTCCATGCTGAAAACTGGTTAAATCAGTGGTCACATCATTGATTCTCAACTCTTGCCCCAACGACTTCCAACCAAAAGTATTTTCACCGAGGCCTCCATCACCGTCATATACACCTGTAATAAAAAAAACAAAACAAAAATAAGAAGAGATTAAAACCTGCTCTGGTGGTCCATGCATAAGCACACACTTGGATGAAAAACAAGGTGCTTTCCAAACAAATAAAGCCTGCCCAGATTATTTTCAGTTTCATTTCTTAACATGAAACCATGTAGGAGGTACATGTAAGCCTCAGGTCACAATCATCACAACCCAGCACCAACTGGATACACATAAAAGAAAGGGCTCAAAGTACAGCTGATCCTGGTTCAACAATTCTCCACTTAGTGAGGAACGTTCTCCACGCCAGTCAGACTTTTTTTGCTCAATGTCAGTTTCCAGGACACCTCAGGCAAGTAATCAAGAACCAAATACCTGGCACAGTTACACCAGGATCTGGGATACAGCGAGAAATAAATGTGAAGTGCCCCAAGGACTGGGTTTGAAAATCTGCAATAATGAGGTCTTTCAAATTACACGCAAACTGAAATCTTGAACAAGGCACAGGCGTGGCCGATCCAATGTACTTTAATCTTAAAGGGTAAATGAAAGTGAAACGTGTATATTATAAGAAAAGGTAGGGAAACAAATAGGGACGGGTATCTAGAACCAGTACTAAACTGGCTAGTCAGCACTGAAATCTGGAGAGTCTCCTGTTCAGACGGTGCTGCTGTGGGTGTTAATACTTTCTCACACGGCTGCGTTTTCAGATGGTGGATGCTGGATTGGATCAGTGGCGGGACGGAGCGCCGCTCTGTTGATCAGAACATTTGTAGCGATGCTCCTCCCTCATTATAGAAACTCAAACTCAGGGCACAGTTTAGATCCTTATTTCTCAAAAATAAATAAATAAATTAAAACTGCTGAATCTTTTCACATCTTTTCATGTTATGTCTATTTTTCTACCAAATTATGGAAATTAAGATCAATAAGCACAGCGATATGCATAGATATCAATGAACAGTACCTGTATCGTTACTGATATCAGTACAATTCCAACCATAGACGTCCATAGACGTCCATAGACATAAGGAGGAGACACTATATCTCATGTTAAGCAAAACGGCAACATCTGAGCAGAGCTGATTATTGAAATATGTCAACCAAAAGAATGATAACTGTAAGCTGTTTGGGTGTTTGTTCTGTACATCAGCTTATATCACAAATGACTAATACATAATGGGAACCAATTAAAACCATCAATCCAAAAGGTACAGATCAATTAGCAGCATGGAATTAACTAGCTAATCAATTAGTGGTCATACTATAAACAAGCTAGTAACAATATAAATAATAGAAACTAACCAGCCATAATATAAAACTCCATCCTCATTGGAATAATTCAGTCTTAACCACTGAAAAAAAAGATACACAGTTCCGGAAAACAATGAGAGCACTGCAGTTTACTTTTAAATCAGCATCTCTATGAGTATGAAACCATTTCACTCCAGTGTCTGTTAAATTCCTACACAAGCACCTCACTCTGCTTTATGAGCGACTGATTAGTGATCACCTGAATCACATCTTATTTAAAGTATAAAAACACTGCTGTAATCAACACTCTCCTCTCACAATGAGACAAGTTGGATGGTAAAACACTACTAGAAGATCAAAGGTAATTATTGCCATTTTGTTAGAACAACAAGTTTTGTTTTCTTTGAATTAATCAAGTTCTGTAAACACTGCATCATTTCTCTTATTTTGATGTTTTATCATTTGCTTTAAAATGATGCTTTAAAGAACAATATTTTACTTGAAAATGAGGAAATTGTCAGCAGTTCTTGAAAACTAAGGCAAAGCTGTTCAGTTCAATACTTGCACCTATAATAGATCAAACCTATAAAAACTGAACATTTTTGCAGTGGTCTTATTCTTTTCCAGAGCTTTATGTATACACACACACACACCTATACATAAACATGCATGTATTTTTCCACCACACACAAAATGTATGTGTGTAGAAACATGCATTTGGCAGATGCTTTTTCAAGAGCAACAAAGCACAGTGTGAACTGCAAAAAACATTTTGCCACCAATTAATCTGTCAATAATAGGATATGTCTGCGAAGCAACATAAATCAAACACCATGAACACCACAATGGTTTGTAATAACTGCAACCAATTCAATTGATGTGTTTTACAATAGCTTTAATCTTTAGAACTCAGCTTCAGAGTTTAGAGCCAGAACTGTCTGTATTAAGGTGAAGACCTTATTAATGGCTGTGCGATTAAATCTTGGGTCCCAAATACGACCTGACTCACATGTCACTAAAACAGTGGCTCTTCTTTTCACCACAGATGAAATCAATCAGCCAAGACAGATTTAACTTCACGCTGGAGTACTGAGTCTAACACTGTTAAACACCAGTCACCTAAAGATTGTACTGGAAATGCAGCCCCAAAACTTTTTAACACACTCAACCCACTTCCAGCTCTTAACTGTGGTGGAGCAGAATGGTGGAGCTGTATACACAATATCCGAGTCGTGTCAGGAACACACCTCCTTCTTCCAGTGCAGCGGCGGCAGTGAAGGCGTCATTATGCAGATGTAGGGTGCCAGGCGGGTCAGACGAAGGAGTGTCGTAAAGAGCTGCTGAACCGTGGTCTCTAGAGACACTGCACTTCACACCGTCCTGGCTGGCTGGCACACTGTCACTTCTGAAACGCACACACAGACACACACACAGACACACACACAGACACACACACAGACACACACACAGACACACACACAGACACACACAGTCAGCGAGGGGTTTCTGCTGCAGGTACAGAAGGAAAAGAGTTTGTAGCAGTTTTGTATAGTAGCAGTTATTAAAAATAATAATTAACTAAATAATAACAAAAAACAAGCAAGGTAAGACAAGTTTGTTGTCAGGTAAACCCAAAAGTGGTTCTTTGAACCCTTTTTGAACACTTTCTTTCAAAATAAATCGATAAAAAACAATTATGCCTCATGAAGGCCCAGTCACAGTTGCATTCGTCACTGAAATTACATTCATTTTAATGGGATTCGCAACCATGAATCTGTTCCCATTTGGGAGGTTTTTTTTTTTCAACCCAGTACAAATGATTTCTGAGGCGTAGTTAATTTCTCCAATCCTTGCCCAAAAGTGCCCCTGCTTTGACCTCACAAAGGACGGCCCTTTTATAACTGCAGTGCTGAACGGCTAAAAGTGAGGAAATGCCATATTAACCAGTATTAAAACAACACTTCAAACATTTCCTCGCACCTGACAAATAAACACATTAAGGAGTGACGCAGTCAGTCTGGACTTCTGTGGTATTACTGGTTGAGGGAGAAGAGGAGGCCAGTTTGCGAACTACTGTGTTAAAACTGGTTAAATCTAGCAGAACACGCCAACCCACTTTACTCTCAATATATAATCACCTAATATTACAATCACTTTTACACTGAAGCTGTTTATAATTGGCAAAGTTGCCAGCATTTAAAAGGGTAAAACTTCACCACTGCACTTAACATTATAAATCATGGATTAAACAAACAGCTTCATAAACAAGTGGGTGAGGTTTATATTTATGATTTTATATATAGACAGATACATATGCAGACAGATATACACACCCCTGTGGTGTAATAAATTAAGTAATAATGTCTCAGAATATTTTACTGAGCAAAACGCCGATGTCGTAAGAACTTCAGTAGAATTTTGAGCAACTGTATGGTTGGTTACAAAAGGAGCACAATAGGTCTTGGTTAAGGTGTCACATGATGAAAAAATTTAATTACAAGCTCTAATTAATTAATTGCACACATTTATGCTGTAAAAGTATTTAAAATATTTTATGAGTTTTAAATTATTTTTAAAACGTTATTTCTCACGTAATTAAGTGATCGAAATTAACATTAATTCGACACCCCTAAAATCTAAATATAAAAATATACACACACACAAACGTATATATACACACACACGTTAATAGGTTATTATTGTGTTAACGGATTATTTACTTAACACCGACAATTATTTTATTACGCATTTTTTTTTAAATCCTTTTATTTTGAAAGTTTGTTGTTGTTTGGGCTTGTGGGTGCGTGCAGCATGCAGCTCTACGTGTCGGATGGTTTTCTCAGGGTCTGGCGTCCCATTACTTCATGCATTTGAGTGCTAAATTAAGAAAAATATAATTTACTAATTTTGTAACATAAATACAAACGTAAATTCAGCCACATTTCCATGTAAAATATAACCAGAAATTTTTTGGAACTGTCCACAGAACACAGACAGCGCATCTTGGGATGGTGAAATGCTGCTGTACTCAGAGACGGGAGGATTGAAAGTCAATCTGAGAATGTTATTTATTTCTCCTTGCTGCTGATTGGCTGCAGTCCAGAATTCTCCCTCGTGGAGTGTCTCGAGTGTTCTCGTGTTTTTCGTTTTGTATTTCTGTATTTACCTGCTTATACCAAAGAAAACTGGCATGAATTACAGTCCAGTCTATACAGGGGGAACATCAGTATTTAAATTCTAGCACTGCAGGAGTTCAGTGTGAACTGTACAGTACGAATACGGGTCAAGCTTTACATTTTCTTTATGTGTAATGTACTAAGAGTTTTAAATGAAATTAAAGTGTTTTGGGAGCATATCTGGGGGCACTTCTAGGGTTTATACTATAAAAATAGGGTTTTTACCCTATACATTAGGGTTTATACTTTTTTTTTTTACCACTCCACAACCTTGCGGTTTTTCACTCTATGCGGGTGCTCTTAGAACGTAACTCCCGAGACAAGCGTATATACATACATATATACACACACACCCTGAAGTAATGTAATATTTGCAATTCCCCTAAATTGTAATACCAGTGCCTGAGGCTGAACTACAGCACTTTTTAACCAGTAAAACACAGCCGCTCCCAACACAGGACCAGAACTGTTCAGCACACTGTAGTGTTTTCCCCTCCTCCAACACACCTGGACAGCTAATTAAAAACCCTGTTCTGAGCTGAAGTGAGCAGGAGAACACAAAAAAATGTGTGTAGGGGCTCCATGACCAGAGCTGGGAACCACCTGCACTGCAGTTTTGTGTTTCTCTTTCCTGCACCTGAGCCTCATCAGTAGTTAATGATCAGGTCCTGCTGGAGCAGAATCAGGTGTGAATCAGGAGGGAAAATGAACCGGAACAGTGCAGCACTAAACGATTGCACAACTTCTCTGAAAGTTCAGTTAACTCTGCAGCCATGTCGCTCACACGTCAGTGCACTCACTAAGTCGCCACAAACGCCCAACGAACCACGACCCGAAAGCAATTCCACGCGGCTCCCTCACCCCAGACCGGAGCCTCTGAACTGCTGATTTATAACGTGTCAGGCAACACTGTAATGCTGCTCAGCGCCACATCCTACAGTCTGACCGCTAATAGTGGTGCTCACTTGGACAGACTCATTCACAAGAATTTTTTGTGGATATCCAGTAAACGCTGAGGGAATCCCCCAGTGTCGTTCAATCTAATCTCCATTTTCAACAGTTAGATTATATTTTCAATTAACAGACCACGATTTCCCTCTACTGAGAAACTCATCTGTCCATTGAGAATAAGGCTAAATAACAAAAAAACACTACTTCATACTGGCACCTTCTACTCTCAAATCTATACAAAATACAGTTTAGAGCCTGAACACGGTCACTCGTGAACCCTAAACATGAACTACAGACATTTGCTCATTCAACAGTTTCCCACTTTCCTGCAGACACAGAAGGGAAGGCCAGATGCTGGACCATTGCTGTGAGGATTTTGCTGCATTCAGCCACTGGAGCATTGGTGAGGTAGAGAAATGACACTGAATGATTCATTTTAGACTACAAATATGACTTTAACCTCCATCCAGTAACTTTAGGGAGGAGCTGATCTCTCCAGAGAAGACAGTTCCTCTGGTCCACAGCACAGTGGACCCCTGGAGGGACTTTATACCACTCTAGAACCTGCATGGTTTTAGGCTCCTGTGTGGCTGCTCCAGAACGTCCTGCGCTATTTTCGTGCTGAACTGAACACCTGGTTCAGCAGTGGAGACACTATAAAGTAAACTTGCTTATGAGAAGGCCCGTCTGGACACAGTGCACATATTTATATTACTTCAGAACAACAGAAAAATCTTCATGTGTTTGTGAAACAAATGTTCTTTTCTGAAATTTGGTCCCCGTCCCCTTTACCATGGTCTCATTAGAGGGAACTGTTCGGTTCCCTTCCACCAGAGGACATAGGTTTGGCTCCTAAGTGCAGTTCACACACCTGCAAGTTGGAATGACGTCATTCCCAACACTAAATAAACCACTAAAACAGTGAAAAAGAATTGAACATGTCCAGTATTTGATATCACTGACTGAACAGAATTCATTTGGTCCTACGTGAACACACCACAGCACACAGTGTGATCAGTGTGAAATTCTTCCTCTGTATTTAAGGGTCTTGCTCAAGTGGAGCAGTGGGCAGCCAGAAACACAGCGCCCGGGGAGCAACGTGTGGGTACGGTACCTTACTCAAGAGGGCCTCAGTGGTGCCACTAGCAGTCCTGGGATTCAAACCAATGACTGTCTGATCGCAGGGTGCCAGCTGCCCCACATAAGGAAACACATTCTCAAAATAAATAAATAAATAAATAAGCAGAAGTGAAATAACAAAAAAAAAAAGCATATTTCTAGCATATATACTTATAAACATGAATTTAGATCCTAAAAATTGAGAGCCACTTGTGAACCCAAACATGAACCACAGACACCTGCTTAAAACATCTAAAATTAAGAACATGAATACAGGGAGTTTCCAAACTTTCTAGCAGCAACAGCCTCTTCTCTTAAGGTAAAGCTAGATGCTGGAAAATTGCTTTAAGGATTTGGCTGCATTCAGCCACAAGAGAATTAGATGAATAGATTTGCATCACAAAAAATAACAAATGTCCAATAGTAGATCTAACTGACTGACCAAAACTTGAATTTAAACATATTTCTCTTGCACTTTATGACTCAAGTTTATGAGGAACCACGTTTCAAAACAAGAAACACAACAAAACACGACCAATTTAGCAAAAGTGAAGCATGAAAAAATCACTGAAATTAAAAAGTATTTTACTACCCTACACTAACCTAAACGTGAATTTAAACGTGTTTCTCTTGCACTTTTGGGCTCTAGAAAATGTGGAACGACGTTACCAAACAAAAAACACAGCAAAACATGACCATTTTAACCCGAAAAATCACTAAAATAACTAAAAAGGGCATTTTACTAACATTCACTCTTTCAATCTGAATTTACCGACTATAGTGACAAATCTCGAGCCTATAGTTTACCTTATTTCACTTACAGTAAGTTTACCAGCAGCACGAGTTCCTCAACAACGTGTTGCAAACACACTAACCTCACATTTCTGAGAATTTATTTGTGTAAAATTATAAAAAAAAAACAATAAAAATCACAATAACGAGAGAAACTTGAGGCCTCGGCAAAAAACAGCTCGTCTTACTACCCGGACTTAGACATTTAACAAAAAAAAATATTTAAGAAGACTATATTAAAAACTCTACCTTAAATAGACTACAGTGTTGCCTGATTTCCTATTTATTTAATAACTAACACAAATCTGTTTCAAAACAAGGCGAGCTCCGTAGCTAGGCTAAACAGCAGCCTGGCGCTTCTAGTTGGTTTCTTAACAGAAAATGCTGAAATGCTCATCTTGTTTGAAGGCAAATTAGTATCGTAGGCATATTTTATATAATAAGGGGCTCGAATTAAGTCAGTGGAAGGAAAAAGACCCGAGTTTAAAGAAAGAGAAGGGGCTGAGGCCTGCTGAAGCCCCGAGCTGGAGTGAAAGAGCACGCGGGGGAGACGCTGCCTACCTGGGATGCCAATCATTCCAGTTCCGCTGCAGTTTGTGGGCGCTGCTGAGCCGAGACCCGAGGGCTTTGCGGCTCATTCCCCTCGCCGGGACAGCATGACCCGCTTCGCCACGGGAGAGGGGCTCGGCCGGACTGGGCTCCGAGAGTTAGTGCGGCCCTGCAGGGGAGAGGAGGGAAAGAAGCGCCGCGTTTGAAAATCAGAAAAAAACCCCACGGCGCTCCGGTTCTGCCCTAACAGGACCGAACTCACTGAAACACCGACTCCCGCAGGCCAAACCGGGGAACTGCAGCAGCACACTCACTTCTCTTAAACTCCTCGATTAAATTTATTTCTGCTCAACTCATCGATTAAACTGATTTCTCTTCGACTAATCGATTAAATAGATTTCTCTTCAACTAATCAATTAAACTGATTCTGCAGCAGCACAGTCACTTCTCTTCAACGAATTGATTAAACCGATTTCTGTTCAACTAATCAATTAAACTGAATCTGCAGCAGCACACTCACCTCTCTTCAACTAATCAATTAAACTGATTCTCAGTTTCAAGTCTTTCTAGTGGTAAGTAAATAAAATGAGAAAAAATATGCCAGAAAGGATACACCCTATAAACAAAAGTATTAGGACACATCTGTTATTCAAGGTTTGATCTAGGTCTCCTGAATCCAGGAGCATGGAGCAACAAAAAAAAAAAAAAACAGAACAGAGCAACACAAGACTACAAATGCAGACAGACAAGAAAAACAAAACACAAGAGCAACAAAACAACCAGACAAACAACGTTTAGTACAATCGACAACAGCTACAGTCACTTCTTTTCAGTGAATCAATGAAAGTGTTTCTCAGTTTCAAGTCTTTATTGCAGTGGGGAAATCAAATAAGAAAAAAATGCAGACAAAAGTATTGGGACACACCTGTTTTCAGGGTTTAGGCTCCCCTTACTTCCAGAGAAGGACAATATTAATGCTTCAGCATAACAAGATATTCTGGACAATGCCAGGCTTCCAACTTTGTGGACCCAGTTTGGGGAAGAACCTTTTCTGTTCCAGCATGACTGTGTCCCAGTGCACAAAGCGA
>JBBPCX010000028.1:4944257-4981960 GCA_037974365.1 Hydrocynus forskahlii | reverse complement strand
TAAAAAGATAATTCTATGAATTGCACATAACTCCAAACAACACTCACTTACACAATGCATCGTCGTTGTTGGGAATTAAGACTACTATTATTTTTGTAATTATATATTTGTAATTGTTTCATGTGTTCATTTTCTGTGGGGAAGCTTTTGTCACTGTGAAAATGTTTGATTAGCTTCTCTTGAACAAAACATCACATCTGGAACATTCACATCAAACCACTGTGAACGACCTTGTTTACATCTTAATAGTTTAATTTCACAGAAATTTGGAATTTTCTGAGACTTTGCCTTTAATCAAAATGGTAGGGGCAAATGTGTGATGATTTAGGCATGTGCAATGCTTAAAACGAACCTAATAATCATTCATTATTAAGGTTTGACACTTCACCCTTAGAGTTTGTCACAGCTACACTTGGACACTAGACATGTCTGCCTGATATTTTTTTTTTTTTTTTTTTCAAACACTTCCTTCAATCCTCAGGCACACGCTTCACCTGCAATTAATATTTACATGATGAGTTTTTGAGGGAGCATGTGTGATCCCGATGTTATTATCTTATTACTCAGTTTCTTATTTTGTCCTGACTGCCATGTCCCAGAATTACTCAGGGGAAGAGCAAACCTTCTACAGAGAGAACAGCTCTTAAGGGCCAACATTGCTTTAATGCATAACAACTAAAAGGCAAACAAGACAAATCTCAGGTGGCCTGAACTGAAAGAGTAAAGGATTCAACTGCTGCAGGTTTGGCTTCAGCTGTTCTATATTGACAGGAACACCATAAACGCAGGTGCTTCTGTAGAGATAACACTTCTCTCTCTCTCTTTCTCTCAGAAAAAAGGTGTACTGTACTGAGAAAAAAACAATTTGCCCCCAACCAATTTCATGTCTTTTTATACCTTTGTGACACCTCATTCAAAGTGGAATGTAATACAAAGAGAACATGAGGAATCTCAAAACATAGTTTTGAATTTTTTTTATAATTTATTAAAGGACAAAGGGGTGGCCACATCTATATTGCCCACATGGACAATGGAATACATTGCAGAATAATTTTCATTAGAGAACAAGTTGGAAGACTCACACTGTTGCACTACTGCCACCATGTTTGACAGATGGTGATCTTGTTGTTGTGTTAGCTTTACACCCAATGCAATGGGAACCCTGTCTTCCACAATTTTTCACTTTTAAATCATCAGCTCACAGAACATAATTCCAAAAGGACTGAACGTCATCAAGGTGTTTTTGCCAAATGTAAGACGAGCCTCGTGGTTAACAGGAGATTTGATCAGAGCTCTACCATTGCTAACGTTTTTGCCCAGTCTATTTCTAATGGTGGAACCATGAATGCTGACCCTATCTGAGGTGAGCAAGGCCTGGAATTCTGGAATTTTTAATAGGCTGGCCCCTTCTCAATACTGTTTTCTTCATTTGGGGGTAATGTTGTGGCTTCGCAACCCTGTCCAGACTGATATACTTCCAGTTTCTTTTCTCATCTTAAAAAGGAATTGATTTTGATTACAGCATAGTGTGTGGCTTGTTGAGACCTTTTACTCATTTTTCAAGGCATTATGAGTGGAAAAACTGACTGCAAAGTGATTGTTTCATATCATCTGAACACATCGTATTTACACTGATCAGCAACAGTACTGACAGGTGTAGTGAATAATATTGATTATGGGGCTGCATAGCCACAGTCCACTGCTTAAAGCACCTACAATGGGCCTCAGAGTTGGACTATTAAACAATGGAGGAAGCTGGCCTGGTCCTACATCATGGCCGGCTGTCCGGGCACTATGGGAAGAAGGCAAGCAGGCAGAGCCAGTGTGACTGGGCAATGTCGTTGCTGGGAAGCCTTGGGCACTGGCATTCATGTACAGCCCTTCATGGAAATGTGATTCCCTAATGGAGCCAGACTGTCCATTTAGCAGGATAATGCACCCGGAATGTTCAGGAGCATGACAAAGAGTTCAAGGTGTTCACTTAGCCCCCAAATTCTCCTGATTGTCAATCTGATTGAGCATCTATGGAATGTGCTGGACAACCAAGTCCAATCCATGAAGACTCTACTTTGCAGAGATGACACTGTGATGTATTATAGGAAGAAGTCAAGCCAGCAGGGGCAATATGAAGCTCTGGGCAATGATCTGGGGTAAAACCTTCTACCACAGCATTCATGTGCATGTTCCTTTGACTCATACCACTTATTTAAATATTTAAAACATCCCATCATGGCAGCAGTATTTTCTAATGGCCGTGGCTGCGTTCAGCAGGATAATGCACTTGTCACGCTGCAAAAATTGGTCTGGAACGACAAGAAGTGGACTGGAATTGGAAGCCTCCAAATTGCCCATATCTTAGTCAGACTGAGCAAACCAGTCTGATCCAAGGAGGTCCCACCTCACAACTATCAGGACTTAAATGATCTACTGCTAACATCTTAGTGTCAAATACCACAGGGAACCTTCAGAGGTCTTGGGGAGTCAATGCCATGACATTCCAGGGCAGTTTTGGTGGCACGAGAAACAATTAATTATAGTAATGTACAAAAGTGTTAGGAACTAAATACAAACAACGCTAATAAAGTAAATAGCGATTTTATGTATTGATGTATGTATGAATGTGTTTGCTTAATCGTTTACTGACCTCTCCTCATGGAAGCCCTGTGTTACTTGTAATTATCATCATAGGTCTTATGGCCGAGTCCTTGCCTCGATGAGGCACAGCTGTTTTGGTGGCACCAGTGAGGCCTACACAATATTACGCAGATGAACTTAATGTTATGACTGATTGTTGTATATAATGAGTAAGTTCTGAGCTTTATTCACACACTGAGGTAAAAACTTGAACAGAAGCATGTCCTCCCTCAGCAGACGCATGCATTTTAATGCTTGCAACATGCGAACTGGGCCATGCAAATAAACTTCTTAATGTGCAAATATGTGTTTTTTTCCTCCTTTATTTTTTTTTTTTTAATCAACATATAAATAGCCTCAAATGTTACAGCCAGCAGCATAATTGCGTACGGATGACAACAAAGTGTGAATATTCATTCCCTTCTAACTCCACAGACTTGAGGCTATTTGGTGGAATACTGAAAACATCTATCATTTTCCTAAACTTTAGTCTTTATTCAGCATTTGGTTACTGTGCCTTTTGTTTTTAAGGACTGCTGTGTAAGAAGAAAGTACCCAACTTTTCTGAACATTCCTTATGCAAGGTAAGGCAATGCTGGATTTTCTTATTATTTTCCATTAAACAAAGTGGTTCGGTTGAAGAGAAGCTTTTATTTGGTGGCGATGGAATGACGCACCGTGCCTCCCTGCGAAGTTTGCTTTGAAGAACTGTGACCACGGTCAGCCTTTTATACCATGAAGAAAGTGACAACAGACAATAGACAAACAAGTCAATTAATCCATGCTTCTAATGCAAATCAGAATCTTAGTATTAATGCTACTGGCGCCCTTTTTGCATGTGGTGGTTGTCATTTGCCCACTTGACACTTGTGGTCTGCCTTAATCAATTGCTCTTTGCTCCAACTATTTATGTGGTGTTAGTGTGAAGCTTTATTTATAATTGTGGGACTAGGGCCATTAGGTCAGCCTTCCTCTTTCTGAACTATGTCTGGTAGGATACCTATTCTGAGCTGTATCTGGTCAGATTCTACACTATTATCCTACAGCAACGTGCAAATTTAATGCAATTAAATCAATTGAATAACTTTCTACGGCTGTTTCTTGAACACTTATTGGTCCAGGGCAATTTTAATAAAGATTACAGGTACAGCCCCTTAATAAAGTGAGACATTGTCAGGAAAAACTCCCTAAGGGCTTAAGAAAGTATCCACCAAGAGCAGCTTAGACTTAAAACTGTAGTTAACACATTAGGGTTCGTGGATACGAGAACATAGATATATAACATAGTGTAGGACACACAAGATGGTGTATGCATAGAATACGAATAGAATATGCATTGAATAGAATATGGTGTATGGTGGACATGATGAAACAACAGAAAGTAGATTTATCACATACATTGCATCGCGTTGAAAGAACATGATGGAACACATACAGATTAACAGATGTAGAATATGATGAAGAAGATCTGTGTAAGGCCAGATTACAACTACTAGAAATAGATTAGGAGTTAATGCAAGGTTTGTTATTTATTATTACTATCGTTTGTAATTGTAATAAAACAGCATGAAATCACTGAAACACTACAGCAACAATAGTAATATTATATTGAGCGATACAAAATGCACATTGCACATTTTAACAATTGCTCCAAGCACTGGCTGTAATCGATTTTGTGGCAAAGCTACACAGTTAGCTGTTTTTTTAGTTTTTTCATCCTTTAGCACGGTATCTCTTTAAGTGCTCAAGGTTTTTTTTGCTAGCTTAAATAAAGCAGTAACTGCTTTATCTCTGTGCAGGCTGGTAATGATTTACATATTTACATTCGCACCATACAGGAGCACCCATGGCGCACCTGTTTGTCTGCGCCTCAGGGGTAAAATACAACTGCACACCTTTGCTCTCTCTTTTGGTTTTCTATCAGGATAACGTTACCATCTGCAATACAGCGGATATTAAGTTCAGCACCAAAGCAAACACAACTGTGCAAACTAATTTGTTTCTTTTGACAAAAAAAGCTTCGCTTATTAATGATGTATTGTTTTAGAAGTGACATTATTATCCATAAAGTGCAACAACTGAAGGCAGTTCATTACTTTATTTCTCTTGGTATCTTTTCTGTAGCACACACAAAACAAAGTGGACCTTTTCTGATCTCAAGCTATTTTTATGGAAGGTAAAATGTAGATCTGGAGTGACTTACAATGAAAAAAATGCATTGAATTTATTTCATATGTGTGGTCTGAGATGAAAATACAAATACATCAGACCTGTTATTGTCTTACTTTCGGGAACAATTGTGTTGATATATGTGTGTGATATATTTCTTGTTTATGTGGAACCCATCTACACATTCAAAGCACAGAGTTTTCACTCTAGTTGATAACAATATGGACATTTCGTGGCAAAAAAAAAAACAGTCCGTTGTAAATTCATTGTTTCTCAATTTAAATTAATTGATGACATTCATATATATCCAACGTTTTGGTCTATAGCAGCTTAGCCCCAGCCAATCACACTGAAGTCATAAGAATGATGCACAGTACAAGCCTTCCATTTACCTTCCATTTACACATCAGTCTTACAGGGACAGTAATAAAAACAACCTCTATTAAGTTAAAAAAGTTTTGTAAAAATTAATGAAATAAAACCACGCATATGTTATAAGTAGATAACAGGAAAAAAAACCAATAAAATATTAGAACATATGAGGGATAGGACACTTTTATCTGATATCACATTGAAATTGCAATCAGAAATGTATGACAAACACATGAAAAGAATCTGACTTTCTCTAAGACGCACTTAGTGAGCAGTGGACAACGAGGCTGGAGCATAAATCTAAAATAACCTTAAAGTAAAGATATGGACACCAGGGATTAATTAAAACCACAACAAAGTGAAGGCACAACAGCATCAGTAAAGAGAGTCGAATCACAGGGATGGAAATTTTTGTCCCACACAGGACCATTCGCGCAAATGGAAATGAATATATTCACCGGGAAAAAAAAGGAACAGAAAAAAGGAAAAGAAAAAAGAATAAAAAGAGACTAGGGCAGTTCTACAAAAAAAACTGCTTACAGTGAGAGTGCCATTGTGTTGTAATTGTCCCACAGCTCACATCCTACTCAGCTCTCTCTGGTTTGTGTAAATTGCAGATTTGTTTGCTGACTCGTTCTATAATTGGGTCTTTTGAAGTACATATGTGGTTTCATTAGAATAACATTAACACATGGCTGTCGAAACCAGATATGTGTATGTCCCACAGTGAGCAAGAGTGGAAATGTATTGGAAGAAGATGCATTTCACCATTGCATTTTGGTTCCCTTTAAAGATTCATATCATTTGACTACGTTCCCTCTGAATCATTCACTGATTCATTTAATTCGGACTTTTTATTTGTCAGATTGTGATAGATTTGTTAAAGTAACAACCTCCTCTAAAATAAAACTATAAAAACAGCATGAGGACAGCAGTGAAGAGCAGTGAAGGCGCCTCTTTGACACAAGATCTGGCTCAGAACAAAACAATGCTGAATAGTAAGATTTGTTAGTGTGCCAGAACAAAATGTAAAAAAAAAAGTGCATTAAATTTAATGTATATGACGTATAGTGTAATATAGTGTTATTTTATTAGCTTGGGTCTGGATTTTTTGGATTATTTATCATTTATAAAATCTATGCTTTACAACTAATTAGACTACAGGCCTAATCTGTGGCAAACTTTTCTTTTCTTCTAATGATCAAGTATGGGCCAAATTCAAATTTCTCTGACTGCAGGAACTATACATAACCACGACTGAGATGATAAACAGTGCAGCAGGACACATTGGATTGCTAGTTGGCCTAAACACATAAAACTTGGAGCAATAAGGGCCAAAATTACTTCAATATAAACTTCAATACATTGGTGATTTCTAGCATGTATATCTTCAGTGTTAATGAGCTGACTGTGTCATATACAGATTTAGGTAATAGTCCTCAGGATATTTATCTGATTCTATATGGCGTGATTTTCTACTTTCATTCCTAAAACAAGCCATTTCTAAGCTGTTTCTAATCCTTAAATACTGTTTGATGTAAATGTTCTACAGGGAGGTATGGGGGGTGTGGTACGGGCAGTGCTGGTGAGTAAATGTGAAGCATGTCCTGGCAGAGTAGATCTGGTGCAGAATTCTGCTGCACCGGTCACTTGCTGAAGATCTTTGCAGTCTTGGACACAGCAGTTCCCAACCCATGAAGTGCAGTTATGCTCTCTATAGCAGCTGTACAGAAACGTTTTCTCTTGTGATCCGAAAAACTTTTTATGTTGCTGCTATCAAGAGCATCTTGACCAGGAGCGTCACTTTGTGGTTTGGAAATGGCTCTGTTCAAGACCGCAAAGATCTGCAGCAAGTGATCGGAGCAGCAGAACTCTGTTCCAGATCTGCTCTGCCAGGACATGCCGCACATTTACTCAACAGCACTCCCCGTACTATAATGCCTTCGGCACTTTTTCTTAACTATAAAGCACATGGCCATTCACCGTGCGTGCCATGGCCGAAAATGGCATAAAGCACGACAAAACTGGAGTAAAAAAAACGGAATATCCAGTTTTACATTTACATTTACATTTACCGCATTTAGCATTTGCCATTGTCCATCTATCACCAAACTGGTACTGGTTAAACTTCAATTCTGACTGGTCAGTGTCATATTGAAACATGTCATATTTGTGCTTTTTTTAATGAGTGTATTTTCATAATTTTATGTTAAAAGTAAATTTAAGCAGTCATTTTGAGCATTGAAAAATCAAAAAGCCATACAGCCACCACTGCAGATTCTTTTGCCTTAATAATAGCATCAGTCTTTTCATCTTTGCACCAGTTTACTGAGATATTTCCTGTCCATTTTAACCCACTCTAGAGGTCCTGTGTGTTTATTTCAGCATTTCGCTGGCTTTTCCAAACTGAGAACTGGGACTGAGGTCTAGGGATTTTTCTAGTCAGTTTGTGTCCCAGTGTTCTTTCATGTCTGTTGAGCCAACCAAGGCAGATATGGACCTGCGTGACATCCAGGAGCGTGGTGAGCTACAGTGGACAACACCGAGACCAATGGGTCTCAAGAAACTGTTGTAATTTGTGGCTGACAAGATTGACAGAGTCAGTCGGATGACAAAAGTGATATGTGATTTTGATATATAATGACAGTTGTTACAAAATATGAAATTCAATCATTTTTGGTTAATTATTGGGTGGAGTTGCCTATTTATATTTAATGAAGTGATCTGCATAATATTTGTCTACAAAATTAGTGAGTAAATGAACACACCTCTTGTAGTCAGTGAAATACTGTCACACTGGTAGGTGAATGTGAACAAATGTGTTTTCATCCAACCAGAATAGTAATATGCTAGCATTATACCAATAAACTGAACTTGCGTCTTCCACAAAAATGTACAGTTGCCTAAAGCACTTTCTTGAATTAGCCTATAATCTATTATATGTGGCGAATTGTTCGCTTAAAGTCTTTGACAGTAATGTTAGCCTAGTGTTTTAACAAGAAAATATTTGAAACACTAAGTATTACGACTAAAAATCACATTTGGTTGTTGAACATCAATGAGAACGCCAATAATAAGGCTCGGAGGCTAATGAATAGCATTTATCCACTGTAGACTTTGTTCACTGTATGACACTCTTAAAAAATGAGACCATTTTTGGTAGAAATAATAGTACTGCATTGCATAAATGTGCTGTAGCCTTCCAAGCAACCAGATCTCTCAATGACTGGTTTCTCAGGGATTAAGAAAGGTTGGGAAATAGCCATGAAAAATTCAGCTGCAAAAAGTTATGGCCTTTAAAATCACAAAAATGCTAGAAAATACATGAGAACAGGGTATTAATACAACACAAAGTGAACCTGATTTCATGTAGCACACTTGATCTGAACTTCAAGACTCTGAGAGGCTGGGGCTTGAATAGCTCAGTGGAAACAAAACAGAAAAATACTGAAAAACTTTCAAAAGCAGTGGACGCTCCCAACAGTGCCGGGTCGGAGGCTCTGTAGCTGATTCTTATCCTCCATCCTCATTTCCGGATGTGAAGTGTGTGGAGTGTTTTTGAAAGTCTCCCTCCTTCCTGCCTGAGCCTCAGAGTACATTAGAGTCGAAAGCGCCCGGGGTCGGGGTGCCATTACGGCCGCGGAGAGGGAGCGCTCAACCAGACTCTCTGACACTCTAAATGCACTCAGCACTGCCGCTCTGAAGCCTTACACACTGACCCTCACACACACACACGCTAATGCAGCCCCTATGAGTGTTAAAGTAGCTTTGGCCTGACTCCTTCGGCCTCCTGCAGCTTCGACCCTCACGAGAAACATTCGGATATGTATCCTGAACACACAGTGACAGAAAAAAGGAAACATGCAGACTGAGAACGCGGCAGTGACATCAGTAGGTTATGCTGACCTACCCTCTCTCTCTCTTTTTAAATGGATGAAGGAGCAAAAGCAAATAGCCCAATATACTTTCAGTCATTCATCCATTCATCTCTTATGCAAGCTACTTAACCAGGTTTGCAGAGTCCAGTTTTACTCCAATAATATTTCTTACCTTCCACCCAAAGTTTCCGTTTTGATGACATAAGGTTTTGACAGTTGGGCATTTTTGGTAGCACAAAAGTGAAACTGTGCCAGAGGATCCGGTCTAGCGAATAAGAAGGCGACCGTATTCTCTAATGGCAGGGGTCTCTTTCACCAGGACTGCAAAATGGTCAAACTGCAAAAACGTTCAGGAATGGTTTGAGGAATTCCCCAGACATCAGTTTGATCAAGCTTCTGTGGAATGTGCTGCACAAACTAGTTCAAGCCATGGAGGCCTCACTTCACAGCTCATAGGACTTAAAGGATCAATATCAGGCAGAAAATTTTAATCCAGTGGATGATCTACGTATAGTGGTATATTTGTAGAGCCATGTTGTAAAGGCATATACCAACATAATGTCTGTTCACAGTCAATTCACATGCCTTGTTCCTTTTCTAAGTGAAAGTAAGTACACATCCCCAACAGGGAGAACATTTAACAATGGCATTTTCCTTCAAACGTTAGTACATAGTTTCTATTTATTCTTTGTGCCCTTCACTCTCCTCCGAGTCTCTGATTCTGCGTGTCTTTTGTGGAAATTGCTGTCAGTGATCCAAAATAGGCAACTAGGTGCATCCTATTACTGTGCTATATGCAGGACAAGGGATGCAATGAGTAGTGCACTTGTCACCAAGTCAAGACACTACCTCATTTATGTACAGGACAAAGCTGCAAGAATATCCAATTTGTTGATGATAAATAAATAAATGCCATTACTGTTTTAGTTTTATATCAGAATCTGTATACGGAAGTCTGTCCGCTCCCCTGTCCACTCATTTTGGCAATGCACTCGGGTGGTTATTTCCAGTCACAGAAGACCAGGCTCCTATTTCTTTGAACAGGGAGAAATCTGTAAACCAAATTAACATTTACGTAATCAGTAAGTGAACATTTGGTACCAACAATGTGCAAAAAAACATTTTTTCAGGTTGTTCTGGCTAGTGTACATGCACAGGAGAGAGGGTTTTAACCACCTGCTGATTTATGAGCAAGCCGATTGGCTCTTCTTCCTGAAGGACAGGACTATCCCTGTAAACAGGCAGCATTTTGAGCAATATAAGCTAGTTGTTCAACTAGTTAGTGTTAATATGTGTCACTTGAAGGCGCACAATATATTTGTCAATTAGTCTGAAATGACAGATCTTTGTATCACTTGCCAGGATGGGTAACAAAACAAGCAAAGCTGCTAGTCAGCTAGCTTAGCATTATCACCTAGCAAACAGAAAATTGCTGCAAATTGCATAAATTGTTTTGTAATTTCCCTTAAGCATCAGTGTTTTTAGGGCTATTTATTTGCTTAGCTGAGGTATTCAGGGAGGCATTTGTGTTAGATTTGCAGCTATGGTGCCTGGCAAAAGCCAAACAGCATGACAACATATTAGTAAGGTAAATTTAGTACATAAAGGTTCTTAGAGAACATCTAAGAGCTTTGAAGGTTTTAGACATAAACACCTGATTGATAGGCTTGGGAGAAAGCACACCCACATCTGCATTCTAGGCCAAATTAACACTGTAGCCTAACAACTAGCAACTGTCGCATGGCTAAAGGTACTTCAAGGTGTAACTGTGACTGTGACAGAGAGAGACAACTAGTGTCAGAACCCAAATGAAAACTGATGAGCTTCACAAAGTCTTTAGCTGTAAAGCCAGAGGATGATACATGAACAGCTACTGTAGCTGTAAAGGCAAGGTGAGATTACATGACAAACCCTACAGCTGATCAATACTAACAGTGTTAACATTCACACATACAAAATGAATATCATTGGAAATTAAATTGGGACAGAGCACGGGAGCGCATCGGAACAGTGCTGCAGCACTTTCAGTTGCGAACAGAGTGAAATCCAATTAACTATCAGATGTGATAAAACAGCACAAAGAAATAACCTCAGAAATGAGAGTTACACATTCTCACATCCTACCCCTCTTGTTTGTTTTTGCTGCCTCCTCCTTGTATCATTTTACCAATTTTCACAATCATGCAGGCGGTGCTGGTGTGGCACTTTGGTAAGGGCAGCAAAACTTTCAACCCACCCATTTGAAAAAGCCAATTGCTCTTCATACTGTGTATAATTTCATAATGAATGGGCAGAAATGTTCCAAAACTGGAAGAAAGTCTTCAGTTAACTTGCATTCAAAGTATACCTTCCATAGGATTCCATTTAGGAGATATGAGGTTTTCCCATGACCGCAACCAGGGGCGTATCACACGGGGGGGGGTGAGGGGTTTTCAACACCCCTACTTTTGCTGAAAGGCAATTCCACCCCCCCACAGCTGGCACGCAGACTATTCTCAAAGGCACACCAGTGATGGTGCTCATCAGTGACAAGGGAACGAGGCACAGTCTGCTATGTCCCTCTGCACACTCTTTTTGAGACCTGGAAATCGCGTCCGGGGTTTTAGAATTGTCGGGGATTCTGAGCATTCGTCACGTCATGGGCATCTCTCAATAACTAGTTACTGTCCTACACGCCTGTTCACTTCCACTCACGCTGTGGCTCCGAGAGATGAATGAGCGAGGGAAGGGGGGGTTATACAAATGTGTCAATGACAGCACGTGTATCTTTTTGTAAATCGTTAGTGAATTTACGGCGGTGTTTAGGCATTTTGTACTGCTGATATCGAGCGCCCCCCCTCCCCTCGCTCACTTATCTCTCGGGTCCAGAGCGCAAGTGGAAGTGAACAGGCGTGTGAATTGGCCGGGTTTAGCCGTCTGCAGGTCTCAAAAAGAGGACGTGTCCGGGGAAAAGAGGACGTCTGGTCACCCTAGCCAACACTCAACAGGTAGAATGAAGTGATAGCAGACAGTGCATCACACTAAATTAGTCAAGCTAAATTCATTGTCTGTCACAACACCCCATCCCCCCCACTTTTGGAAAGCTTGATCCGCCCCTGACCGCAACAATATCTATAATACTGTGTATAGTATAGATACTGTATTGTCCCACTGTGGTACAGAATGCTTTATTAGGGCAGGCAGTTTACTGTGACATTTATCATTTGAGTGCAGCACAGCTAAATGTAGACAGACGCATTCATGGGGTCTTATTAACTGTAACACAGATGTAGAAATGCAACAGTAACCCAGCAGGCTTTAAGGCAATACAATACACGGAGGAAAAACACTTTAACAATAATAAAGTGACGTTGATTGCCTACAGTAAGAGAGTACAAGGCCTATGGTATTTCGAAAATTATTTACACAAAATATTTGCTTGCTTTGAGCAATCATAAGACATGTTTGTACAAAATTTAGCTTTGCACTGGAGCTACAAGACCAATGTAGTTGACAAGCAGCCTCAGCATCAGTTAGATTTGTGTAAACTACTTACCAAATCACACCTAGATAAGAGTATCTTACATAGCTGGTAGAAGCAGTAGCGGCCATCATAAGCCTGAATATGTCATGCAGTGCCAGAAACCACTTAAACAAATCTGTTTGAGATGATTTAGTAACTTGCTATGTGTGCAATGAATTAGGTATGCAGTTAACATAATGGTAATACTAATACTTGTTAGCTTCATTGCTCTGCAAAACCTTCAGGAAAAAAAAAAAACATGTCTTGACTGATTGACATATTTTGAGTTAAGAGAACACTGTGTAAATGAAATTTTATTTTGAACTATCACTGCAAACTGCGAGGAAATGACTCTTTAGCTTTCAGTATGTCTAGGTTTAAAGCAGTAATCAGGAAACTGAGACTAAAGCAGAAGAGCAGATCTGCAAAAGGGTAAAAGTGCCCCTGCCTGCGTCCTCATCAGTTCCACAGCGTTTACTGGCATGCATTCATCCAAATGCAATTGGCTAAGAGGATCACATTTGGTAAGTTTCTTGCATTGAGTCATTTTCAGTGTATGAGGTTACGCTTTCAGAGGCATGATTGCGCCTTTATAACTTCAGGGAGGAAAATGTGGGGCTGTATGACACTTTTAGACATTTATAAGTAAAAGGGAGTCTGCAGGCAGCGCCACTCAGCACTACGACTTTCCAATTGTTTTATGGCTGTCTTTTCCATCAGGAGTGGTATTAATGCTCTTTTACACTTGCCATATAATGGAGAACAAATGGGCCGGGTTAGCTAGGTTAGAGTTGTATTCTCCAGCATGAGTCAAGAGCCCTTTGCTTAATACTTGTAGACCAGAAAATGGGGATGTAGGAGACACTTTTGGGCAATCTCGAGTGATCCTGGTCAGTTCGAGCTAGAGCACTTCGCTCCAACAGCGAAGCCACATGTGGTTTGTGAATATTTTCCGGCCAGACTTTCGAATGAATAGTTTTAATGAACAAACGGAATTCATTTGACTCCTAAAAGATTTGCAACAAACCCGGAATAGCGGAATCAGTTGCAGAAGCATTTATTCCAACACAGGGTAAGACAGAGGCAGAGGGAAACGTAGTGTGGTAAACACAGGCAAAATAGAGTTAGCCGAGGCAGGCAGAGACATAATCCAGAAAACAATGGCAAAAAAGGAAGCACAGGATCGTAGACCAGGACGCAGAGTATAGGAGTGGTAACAGGAATCAGATCATTTAATAAAAGGCAGCTACATGACTGAGTTGGCAATACTCCTCAAAGCACATGTTTTAACAAAGCCCTTAAATAGTGCTCGAACAAGAAGTCCCTGAGAGAGACCCCTATTGGCAAGGAGGGTGCAAAGCACTTGGAACACATGCAGTATTGCTCCGCTAACTATAGACAATGCCATGTACAGTAAAGTAGTCATGTACAATCATTTCCTAATCACCTTGATTAAAAAAAAAAAAGTTTTTTTAATTCTTAGAAAATTCTTAAATCTTGGTAAATTACGTTTTCCTCTTTTTTGTTTCAATAAGATTTGATCCAGTGTTTGCCGGCGGCTCATCCAGGGTGTTTCTCTACCTTTTGCCCTTTAACTTCTCGCACCCCCGCGACTTTAGTCTGGATGCACTGCTTGGAAAATGACTGAACGAATGAATGAACGAATGAATGAATTATATAGTATATAAATACTGTGTTGTCACACAAAACAATGCGTTTACAAATATCATAGTTCCATTGTTTTTTATGTAATTTGGAATAAAAAAAGCACCAGCTGCTCTTTACATTTACACATGTCTTAGCAAACATCGTCATAAAGACGTTAGGATACTTAACCTGTGCGGTGCGTATTGTAACTACACGTAGTAACAACTGGATGATATAAAAACTAACAAATAACAACTAACAACAAAAGCACTCAAGCTTGTCATTCATGGGACAAACGATTAAATGGTCGCTAAATGAATTCACCTCTAGGGCATAAAATATATTTACTGAGTAGTTTACATGTACAATTAGCATAAAAGCTCATTTGCAGAAGTGTTTTGGACATAGTTTTAAGATATTATCTAATCATTGGTATAATCAGCTGTGATTTTGACCTAAATCTGGTGTTGCAGTTAATTAATGCTGAAGCATTAGCACTGCTCTGCACTACTGCTCTATTTTACTTTAAGGCTCAAAGAACAGCTGTACGGTTCAGAAGGAATGAATCCTTTCAGTAAATGATTTGTTTCTGAATGAATCTTTAAAAAGAACCCTAATGCTCAGCACCACCATCACTTCCTTTTCATATTTCTTGCTCTCTCCCTTTCTTTCCTCTTATTCACTTCTTCTTCTTTTTTCTCTTTCCTTTTCTTTCACTCACTTCTCTCTCGCTCTCTCTCTCTCTCTCTCCCTCTATCTTGGACTTGATGAAGATTAAACAATGCCCATGTCTCCACATTTAAGATGCAGAAAGGAGGAAATAAAAGGAAGAAAATGTGCCAAAGTTCTTTTTCATTGAAGTGTCAGTCTCTGCCTGTGGTTTTTGGTTATTGGCTGGACTTCTCTATCAGCCCCTCTTAAGTCTCTCCCGTGGCCCATCCATCAGCGAGAACTAGATTAAAAATGGAAATTATCACAGGAAGGGGGAAATGTTCATCTTTTTTTTTTTTTTCAAACAGAGGCTAGCGGTGATTACATAAAAAAAAAAGTCAGGCTTCTTTTACCTTTCATGGCATGAACGAAAGAGAGTAACACTTAATCCGCCTCAGGAAAACTAACATTCAAATTACACTCATACACCCTTGCTGGTTAGTTGTGAAATGCACAGAGGATTGTGCATTTTTCTTATATATAAAAGACATGGTTGGATGAGTTCAGTGTGGTAGAACTTGATTGGCCTACACAGAGCCCTGACCTCAACCCCATCCAACATTTTTGGGAATGGAGATTGTGAGCCAGGCCTTCTCATCCAACATCGGTGCCTGACCTCACAGAATGAATGGCCATAAATTCCCACAGAAACTCCAAAATCTTGTGGAAAGAGTGGAAGCTGCAAAAGAGGATATCAACTCCATATTAAAGTCTATGTATTTGAATGCATTGTCATTAAAGTCCCTGTTAGTGTAATGGTATCCCAATATGTAAAGTAAACCCCTACTTTAATGTGTATCAGCAGTCGCAGCTTCAGTCTATCGCAGATTTTTTTCTGAGAACCAAACTACTAATTGTTTGTGGAAACCCCTGCGCTATCGCGGAAACTGCAGATATCCTCTGCATTTTTTTTGCTTTTGTGATGTCTGGGCCTCATCCTCTTACTGGGTTGTCTATGTCTGGGTGCGGCAGTTTAGCAAGGCTTGAAGGTTTGAAAGTAGCCAATCCTAGAAGATGATTTATTTCTCCTTGCTGCCGATTGGCTGTTGCCCGGTGACGCATCTGTTCACTGTTTGTACAGATTGTGTGTGTGTGTGTGTGTGTGTGTGTGTGTGTGTGTGTGTAAAATGCACAGGTTGCTATTCTTTTCTGAATTATTGCAGTGTGAGCTGTGTAAAAAATAAGAAAAGCCTCCATGTGTTGTAAGTGCAGTAGTGCAGAAGCTTTTCTATGTGCTGTACTCCAGCAGCTTGACTCCTGATTCAGTTTCTGATGGGATGAAACAGAGTCACACATGCACACACTATGTTCTTAACATCACTATTTTAATTCTTGCAGTTGTAAAATAATGGAAGAGTGTTGTGTAGTTTAACATTTCCAAGGTATAATGAATTATTAATATGTGTGTGTGTGTGTGTGTGTGTGTGTGTATACTTAGCTGAAGGTTTAGCTGAGCTCTGGGGAAGCTGGAGGTTTTTTTTGTCATGTTCCTCAAACCGTTGTGGTAGTATGCATTATCGTGCCATGGAGGGGTAAACTTAGTCTGTAATGTTTATGCAGGTGTTTGCGACAAGGTAAAGTCCACATGAATGCTGGGACCCAAGGTTTCCCAGCAGAACATTGCCCAGAGCATCACACTGCCTCTGCCAGCTTGATTTCTCTCCATGGTTTATCCTGGTGCCATCTTTTTCCCAGGTAAGTAACATACATGCTGCTGGCTGTCCACATGATGTAAAAGAAACTGTGATTAATTTGACCAGGCCATGTTCTTCCATTGCTCCATGGTCCAGTTCTGAGGCTGACATGCCCATTGAGTTTTCAGTGTTGGACAGGGGTCATCATGGCCACTCTGACCGACTTGCAGTTATGCAGCCACTTACACAGCAAGCTGTGATGCACTGTGTGTTCTGGCATCATTCTGTCAAAGCCAGCATTTAGTTTTTCAATTTGTGATACAGCAACTCCTCTGCTGGATTAAGCCAGATGTGCTCGTCTTTGTTCTCCACTTGCATTAATGCGCCCATAACCTTGTTGTCCTTCCTTGGACCATTTTTTATAAGTTCTAACCACTGCATACCAGAAACACTCAACAAGACCTGCTACATCCCAGTTATCTAGTTACCACAATTTGTTTCTTGTCAAAGATTGCCCATTTGTCCTACTTCTAACACATCAAATCTGACTGTTCACTTGCTGCCTAATTTGCTTAATCTGACAGTGCTTTTAATGTTGTGGCTGATTGGTATATATTGGTTTACACAGGCTGTGTTCTAAATAGCTTATTGTGTTCTCTATTCTACATACAGTGTACATCATAAAGTGTACCTTCATGCCAAGTGTTGCTGATAAAATGAACGCTGAGAATAGATACAAAGTAGATGTACCTAATGAAATGTATATATGCATGTGTACACACACAGACACACACATACATATCTATATATATGTACATGGGAGTTCTAAGTTGCAACGATATAAAATGATACAACAGGCATTTTGGTTTCACATATTTGTGCCACTTGAAAATGAAAAAGAATAAAGCAATAAACCACTTGAGACAAAAAACAACAGCACTATGTAAACATCAATGGATATCCAGGCTTAATGAGAACTCAACCAACACTGCAACACTATATGTTGTAAAAGACACAAGGCTTTAATGTCCAGATTTAAATACTGTTGAAATTATTGTGGTGCATTATGGAGGGCATTCACATTGGTCGTATCCTACATGCCCCTTTTAAAATATGTACAAAAGCAGTGTGTATGCTCCCCAAGTACAAGGCATACATGTTAAGCAATGTATTCTTAACAAACATGGCAACTGTGGAGAAGGTTATATTTAACGCATGCCCAAACTCCTCCCAGCTGTATAATAACAGACAGTCATTCAAAAATATCACATATGGAGTTCATTTTTTAAACGTATCTAAAAAAGCAAGCTTTTTTACATATCATATTGAAATTGCTTGAGTCATACGCATTAAGCCCATTCACCTGAGTGAAGCAGTGGGCTTCCAACAATAATGATACCTTGCTCAAGGGTACCTCAGTGGTGCCACAGGCAGTCCTGGGATTAAAACCCACAACCTTCCGATTGCAGGGGCAACTCCCTAACCACCAGGCCAGCAGCCGCCCCATTGTTTAGCACAGTGCCTACAGATAAAGATTATTTTTCTATATATGAAAAAACATCTCTTCATTCTTGTCAATGTTTCTTGCTAACTTCGTACTAACCTCTGGCTTTTTCCCTTCTTTTGACAGGATCGGCTAATGTGTGCCACTTAGTTGATAGTAACATGGCAACAAGCAGATGTTGATTGGAGTCTAGCTTTGCAGGTATGAAGAACAGATTCAAGCACTACTTAAAGCACTGATGTATGCCGCTCTGGATAAAAGCAGCTGCCAAAAGCTGTAGCTGTAACTGTAACTGTAAACCACAAGAAAAAAAGTTGTTTTTGAGTCATTTGTCCAATAGAACTATCACTATAGATAGATGTAATGTTCTTCTGTAGAGAAAGTAAGCACACCTTTGGTAGATAGTGCTTTATTGTCATTGTGTCAGTACAACGAGATGACATCATGGAGAGCGCCGGGCTGCTGCCTGTATGGGCGCCGCCATCTTGGAAGCTAATATTGCATTCTTTAGCAGAAATAAGTTCTCTGTACCATTGTCCATCAGTCTCTGACATCGGATTGCCGGCATTTTTGACCACTTTACCATGCAATGGCTTGCATATTTTGAAATCCCTAACACATTTCAGTGGGGTTCAAATCTAGGCTTTGTCGAGGCCATTCCATAAGTATCCATTTCTTCTTTTTGAGCTATTCCTTGGTGCATTTGCTGGTGTGCTTAGAATCATTATCCTGTATCCACCTCCAGTTCAGCTTCAACTTTTAAACAGATTGCCTCACCTTATCTTAAAACACTCTTTGATATGATGCAGAACTCATCGCTTAATCAATGACTGTAAGTGGCGCAGTCCCTGAGGAGGCAAAGCAACACCAAACTATAACATTTCCACCACCATGCTTCACAGCTGGTATGAGGTTCTTCTCCTGACATGCTGTCTTTGGTCTATGGCACAAACATACAGTGTGGTCAAACAACTCTGTCGTCCCAAAAGGACTGGTCTTTGCCTGTATGTTCTTCAGCAAACTCAGCAAAGGTTTGAGCCATGTAGTTTTTCTGGGCATATTCTCCCATGCAAGTCAAATGTATCCAGTCTCTTTCTCATTATAGACATAAGCATTTTCACAACAGCAGTTGCAAGAGTTACATACACGTCCCATGATGACAGATCCTCTTGGGCTGAATTTGCTGGGGCAGCCAGTCCTGGACAAACTGGCAGTTGTGTGAAATCTGCAGAACAATTTATTTGGAATAATCTAGAGATCAATTTGATTCCCTCGCCAGACTCATAAGCATCCACAACCTTGTTTTCTGGAGACCTCAGAGAGTTCCTGTCATGATGACACCAAACACTTCAATAGCAAAGAGAACATCAGACCCTAGATGTAAGGTTTTTATAAGACAGGTTCCACCCTCATCTCCAAATGTGGGAGATTCTGACCTAACTAGGGAATACCATATTATAATTTTAAGGACTTGAAGGTGTTATCAATGTAAGGGCGTACTAACTTTTTTTCTATGTGGCTGTATTTTTTTTTTGTTGTTGTTGATTTAAATTATGAAAATGACTACAAAATATCAGTTTTATGTGTCATTTGTTGGAGTATAACATGTTCATCTGTAGAGTCAAAGACAATTAACTGTTTGCTTGTTTCTATAGGATTTCTATATCTGTACCTACTGCAGGCATTATGTAATTTTTGGATTTTCTCCAAAAATTTTCGCCCTGTGATCAGGAAGTCGTGGTTCCCAAGACCGCTAGGCACCTTTGAGGTCCCCTGAGCAAGGTACCGTCCCCACACACTGCTCCTCAGGTGCCGTGTTCCTGGCTGCCCCCTGCTTCACTTGGTGAATGGGTTAAATGCAGAGGCTGAATTTCATGCTTATTTTGGGAACACCATCCCCAAAAGACTGCTCAATGAAAGTGTTAGTCACACACAGCAACCAAACATCTGTTTGGAAACTTCCCACCCATATAACATTAAGTAGAGTTACAGTTGTAATCATTTCACTATATTACTTATATTTCTCAGTGACACAGGTGTAGTCAGAGGGGAGCTACTGGGAAAATGGATTGTTGCTGGATCTCCTCCAGGGCTACTGTACAGCTTGTTTGTCTCTGTTACAAGTCATTTGCAGTGTAATAAGAACTCATGAGTGCAGTTATCTACATTTAGCTGTGTTAGACTCACTTTTTTAAACATCAGTTTTCCCTGCTGGGGCGCAGTAATCTGACTGCACCAATAAAACACTCTCTCACCTTGTACTGCAGAGGACAAGACTGCGATATGTGCAGGTGATTTTTGCATCTTTAATTTGGAGCTACAATGCTAATGCAGCTATAAAGGAATGGAAGCTTAGCATTGTGTATTTGAGCTTTTGGATCATTCTAAAGCCATGCATGGAACCATGGTAAGTTGTTAAGTAATCTGTTAAAAAATTAAGTGGTTTCTGACATTCTGACCCCATTTAAACCTAGTCAGTTCATGTGACTAGTACTTGGTCTGTATCTTGATCAGATTTTAGCCACATTGCCTGGCTGTATTTTCCTGCTCCATTCAAATTAAAATTGAACAATTTTGCACAGCAGTAGGTGTTTACAAGAAGAGGCTGTTAAGAATAATTTTACTTTAAAACACAGCGTTAAAACACAGCGTATTGTAGTGAGTTTACAATGCAGTTTACACCATGCTCATTAATGACTCCTATTAGCTTTCATTACTAATTAGATAGATTAGCAATGTAGCATAAAAACATAAAGAAGCAAGTTTTTGTTGTCAAACATGTCTTGGTGTGAAGTGTGAAATTTATGTTTTGTGTTCGGGTTTGTTGGTTTGTTGGTAAGATTCTTTTAACCCTGAATAAAAGTACAGTTTAGAATAATTTGCTCCAATGTTGTGATATAAAAGTAACAGATGTGCGCAACAGGAGGAAAAGAGGAGAACTGTAGATGAGTCTATTAAAAGATAAAAGTAACATTGTGGGAAAAATAAAACCTTTTGCTCAGCTTATGGCTACTAATGCAATAAAGACACACTGATTTGTAATGTAATGTAAAGTGTGAGATAGGTGCAGTGGAACGCAAATCATGTACCTGTGTTTGAATGTGCACAGATGCATGCAGTACTTTTATCTGTACGCATGCTGTCTGCTCTTGTCTGTATCTGTGGGCACTCAAGAGAGTAATATTCTAATAAATTCCCCTCTGTGCCCTAACAGCCATGTGTGTCTGTGTGTGTGTGTGTGTGTGTGTGTGCATGTGAAAAAACAGAAGTGTAATGGAACATTTGTATGTGTCCCTGTGCCTCATTCACTGACAGTCCAATTTCATGGTGTGTCTTGCTTATTTTCTCAATATGTTGTCTCCTTATTGAACAATTCGAATTTGATTTGCAGTGAAAGGATGCTAAATACTGTGTGTTTGTGTGTGTGTGTGTGTGTGTGTGTGTGTGTGTGGAATGGTATGTCAGTGGGTGGATGGGTGGGTGTCTATAGGTGTGTATATTATATGGTATTTTCAGTACAGAAAAACAAAAACAGCTGCACGAACACCAGATCGCTTAAAAGTAGTCTTATGTTTAGATTTGAGATGAAACAAACATCTCGTTGCAAATCTGTAATATTTACATATAATCCATAATATTTGTTACATATTTTTACACATACAAATGTTTTATTAAATTTCTAGTAAAAACAGCCAACAAATGTTTACTTTCTGAAAAAATGTATTACACATTTAACGGAATATTGCCAGACAAAATTTGCCAGAAAAATCTGACATTATCATTATAACATCAAGTCCAGCCTTGTTTAATTTGTCCACTCTTCGCTTTGGATTCCCCTGCTGCTGCTTTAACTCTTCAGTCCTTCCAGTATTAAACCAGCCAGATACAGCTGTGCCCCTTCCAACAAAAACTCACAAGCAGATACCCACAGAGACCTCAGCTGCCATCACATTTCTTTCTCTTGTGCATTGATAATGGCTAAAGGAGAGATTTCTGAAGAGATCAAATAGAAGATAAGGGAAGGGGGAAATGACTGGAAAATAAGGGAAAAAGGCATTTCCAAAATCATTATCATATTGTCATCATCATAAACAGCACCCAAAGCTTTCACATTTCAGAGGGAATTTAAATAAATGAAAGTGTGACCTATATGTGTGTATGTATATATATGAATATATATCTTAATGCTTCAACATACCGCAACATTTTGGACAGGACCATGCTTCCATCTTGGTGGAAGAAAAGTGGAAGCTGTTAAAGCTGCAGAGGGGGACCAACTCCACATTAAAGTCTATGTATTTGAATGCAATGTCAGTAAATTCCCTGCTGGTGTAATGGTCATACTTTTGTCCATATAGTGTTTATATGTACATGAGACACAAATAAATCGGTACGTATTTACTGTGTATAAAAAACAAACCTGTGTGTTTGTTTGTGTGTGTGTGTGTGTGAGTGAAAGTGTTTGCACTGACAGCGGCACGAGGAAAGCTCATTTAGGATTAAATCTCCAGGCTCATCCGACAGGAAAAAAGCTTCTGGGTTTCATTTTCTTTACCAAAGGGAGATAACGTGCCCTCTGCAAATCAGCGCAATGTTACAGGGTTTGTTTTTAAGTGTTTTGTTTTGTTCTGTTGTTTATATATGTTTTTTTTTTCCCCCTGTTAAAGCTCAAAGCCTTGGGCTCATCTTAAGTAGTGGTGCTTCTGAAGGGGGGAATTAAATCAAACTGCAGAGCCATCCATCATTTTTTCCATCAAAAAACATCAGTGTGTAAACAGAATGTAGGGAAAGGCTTTACAAATGTAAACACACCCAACGGAAATTGCTTTTATTTATTTTTTTGTTACATCACTGAGCACACAGTGTTTTCTTTGTTGTTGTCAAAAACACACACATAGCACTTACAATATACCCCATCATACTCACACTCCAGGTGCAATACACCCTATTTCACACACACACACACACACACACACACACACTCACACAAACACACACACACACAAACACACTCTCTCTTTGGCATTCTCTGCTGCCAGCCTTGTGTCAACGATAAAACAAATTGGAGCAATCAGTTGCTGCCGTGGCGACATGGGGCCAGGCTTAGCTAATTAGCTGCTATTAACCATTAGCATAATGACCCCTGGCCTGGCGGGAGAGAGACCCTCCCCCCTGCGCCACCATAACTCCCAGAATTCCACCACACACACACCAACCCGATCTCACAAGTGTTCGTGCAGCCATCACAAAATACAATTTAATCAAAATATGTGCTCCGATCATTCGTGCTAGGACAACGCTTCACTACCTCAAGTATTTTCATGTGCACTGCGTTCAGTCACCAGTATCTGTACTAACTGGTGACTCTTACGGTTAGGTTAAGGTTAGGGCTAGGTTAAGATTAAGGTTAAGGTTAAGGTAAGGAATCAACTCATTATTTCTCTCCTACTGTCCGGGTAGTGAAGTGTTGTCCTAGCACGAAAAAAAGCCCTAAATCGTGATTGGAGCACATATTTTGATTAAATTGTATTTTGTGATGGCTGCATGAAAACTCATGAGACCGGGCTCGTGTGACATGTGTACCACCACACTAGTGATGGGGAATGTTGTATTGTGTATCATTGACAGGTGCAGGCCTGATCTTTGAAACCTTTCCATACACTTTCTGGGTGATTGTTGATTGTTTATTTGATTCTGACCAGTCATCAGTTGGAAACTCTCCTCTGTTATTCAGTGACGCTAATATTTAACATTATTTCTTTTTTCCAACAAGATCACTAGGCCCCAGCAAGCTCACCAGTGTTGTTGTTCTTACCATATACACTGGCATACCTCTCAAAATTTACATTTTAATCATTTAATGTTTTACATTTTCAGTATTTGTTATGCTGAAAGTTAAAAAATTTCTCTCTTTCCACATTCAGTTAAGTGTGCCCAAACTTTTGATCAGAATTGTTTTTTTTTGTCTCAGGTTTATGTCACCATCGATGCCAGGATGTGGCCAGGTGGGGAAAAAAAGCTTTTTTCCTGCACACCATATTCATCAGATGCACTTCCACCACTTCAATCAATACTTTTTACTTTCACTAAACAATAATCATTCATCAAGTCAAACAGAGTTGTCTGGGAAGATACAAGTGCATTGGTTTTATTTTCTAAACCTGAAAGCACCAGACGATCCTCAGACTTAACGATGCCATTTGTCTCGTTAGTCCAGTGCGTGGCGTCACTTGTCTTACCTGTGTGTCCAGTATTCCTGAGGGGGAAATTACAATCTTAATTGAAATTGATTCATTACAAATGTAAAAATGTAGCTACTCAAACTATGAAAGCATTTACTACATACTTCAATAATTCATGATATTTGGTCATAAATGCTCCACAAGGAGCAGGTCTTTAAAAGGAAAGTTTACGGGCTAATGGGCATTTCATGCTGCTCAGACATTACGCAATACACACTGTAAGTTGTGTATAAAATATCTTATGGGTGAGTGCATTAGAACATATGCATATACATATGTACATTTTTACTATTATTGTCATTTTTTTTATAATACTGGAGATGCCAGTATTGTGTGAACGTTTCAGGATGAGTGGACTGAAAATATGGAAGCATGTCACTTTTGCGTCGTATGGTTTCAGATCCACAATATCAGAGGGGGTCTTTGAGTTAGCTGAGCATTTCTGCCTTTACATTGTGTGAAAGATTTGTGATGACAGTTCTACCCAAATTGGAAACGTGGTGGCAAGATGAAAAGTTAAGTCAAAAAGTTAAAGCAACCACACATCACAAAAAACTGTATAATGATGTCAAGCTAATAACAGCAATTTAAAGTCATGATGGGGCAGTAAACTGATTTCTGCTCATTCGTCATCTAGTTGGATGAATCTGACTTGCTAAGCTGTGAAATACACTATATGGACAAAAGAATTGGGACACATCTATTAATTATTGAATTCAGGTGGCCCCCTACTTCCGGTGAAGGGCTTAATCTTGGACAACACTGCGCTTCCAAATTTGTGGACACAGTTTTGGGAAGAACCTTTTCTATTCCAGCATGACTGTGTCTCGGTGCACAAGGCAAGCTCCATAAAGACATGGCTGGATGAGTTCAGTGTGGAAGAACTTGACTGGACAACACAGAGCCCTGACCTCAACCCCATCCAGCACCTTTGGGATTAACTGGAACGGAGATTGTGAGCCAGGCCTTCTCATCCAACACTGGAAGCTGTTATAGCTACAAAAAAGGGGGACCAACTCCATATCAAAGTCTATGTATTTGAAAGCAATGTCATTAAAGTCTCTGCTGGTGTAATAGTCAGGTGTCTCAATACTAGGGCATTAACGACTTCAGATTCTTTCAGATCGACTTATGCGTCAATCAAGTCAAAGTCGGGTCGACAAGTTGTTTGATGACATCACCACACAGACGCACCAGAGGAACACAGGCGTCCAACAATGAGCAACTTTTATTAACGTTCACTTTGACATTAGCCTTCGCCTTGTACAGCAACCAAAGGTCTCACAGCTTTAACGATGAAATTACCAAGCAGATCTGTGATCTGCTGTTTTTTCTTGTCAGTCAGGGGCTTTTTATGTAAAGCTACTCAGCGTCCTCTGGACCAGACGACTCCCTGCAGTGCTAGCACCACCCATGCTAGCAAGTGGATGCAGTTTCAGATGCCGTCCATAGCGCTAGTAATTTTATTGTACTTTAACACCGACTTGCAGATTGTGTAGGTCTCCGTGCTCTGTGTCTAGAGTGAAGTGTCTCCACACATATGATCTGTGTCTGTCTCCTCTGCTGCAATGTCTCTCGTCTTGTTGTGGTCTTGTGTTTATGTTCCCCTCCACACGTCAACGGTACCGCCCTTTTTATGAAGTAACTATAATAATTGGTTATAGTCAAGGAACACATGTCAACGTAAGCCAATCAGAGGCGGAGACTGCTTTGTGTACACAAGCGCACACAAAGAGAGAGGAAAAAAAACACACAACTTGTTGACTTCTCTCAGGAGGCGTCGACTTGTGCCTCTGACGTCGACACGTCGACAAATGGGCTTTTCTGTTAATGCCCTACTCAATACATTTGTCCATATAGTGTATCAGCCAGTGTGTTTTAAATTTGTCTCCAGTGATGGTTTATGACCAGGTCAGCCAACATGCATGTTAATTCCATGTGTGAACTGGACAGCACTGTTGTGTTGCTTTGCAACCATGTCCAATTCTAAACAAACAACATAGCTGAATAACAATTTTGCTAATTGTTAATAATAGTACATTGTTAATAATTATACAGAAATCACAATCTATGCCATTTTATCAATTCCCTTTTAGGTCTTGCCTGATGCTAAAATTAAAATAATCCATTGCCTGGTTGGCTTATTGATGCTCAATCCAAATAAATCAACATTTATCTGAATGTGAATGTGCGCATAATTTTTGGATGATTTGCATGTTTCACCAAAAAGTCGGACCTCACATGCAGGGCAGTGTTTTGTTGTGAAGTGCTAACGGCACATGCAAATGCAGGAAAAGTGTAGCAGTGTCACATATCACACAAATGGTAAAACTGGCTGGTAATTGTTGTTTATGATGAGAAAATGTGTTTTTGCAATGCTATTTGCTTCTAACGTCATGATAAATCTTTCAGTGCATTTTACAAATCCGATCAAATGTGTTTTGTGCAAATGAAATTAGACACATGTGCCTTTTTCCTCATTTGCAAAAAATGGAACCACCGTGTGTATGCATCAACGAAGCGGTGAACTGTGAGTATTAAAACTAGGCCTTCAGTTCAGACCATAAATATCCAAATACAGGGGAAAAAATGCACCTCTGAGACAGTTCTAACATTTATTAGGATTCCAATGGGATCCTTGTTATATGTGAGAGCTAAAGTAATGGCAGTCCACATTTTTTGGCCATTTTATATTAAACACGCACACCAAAAGCTTGCAAAAGACAGTGCCTCGTTGTCTCTGCGTATTCAGTGTCTCGTTTGAAACTTGTAAAATTGTCATGTGGGAGTGGTGGGTGTGTCAACAGGGACACACAAACAGGAGTTAATGGGGAAACAGAAGAAAAGGCAACAAACATACGAGGAAAACATCGATGGAACACTGGCTCATGGCACAAAGGGTGACATGAAATGTACAGATGAACAAAGTCCTTTCAGGGTTAAGTACACAGTTAAGACAGGTAGATCTTTTACTAGACTGTTTATATAGTTCTCACAGGAGGGGCATGCCGCACACACACCTGTCAAGTGGGGCCTACACAAAGCAACCACTCAAGGAAGCAGGGGTTCGCTGACAGGCAAGGCCCTCGGATCTCACAGGTGGGGCCCACCACTCAAACAGCTGCTAAGGGGGGCCCATACCAAACAACCACAAGGTTCCAAGCATGGGCTTTCCTGAAGCTTGCAAAGGCCGCAGACCAAAAACACAAGATGCCAGTGTGTAGCAGGCTTCCAGTGCATTCATGGAGGAGTAAGGGCCAGGCATGACGGAACCAGAAACCAGAACTGGAAGAGAAACACAAGCTGGCAAACACAATCACAACACAAGGGGTATAAGGTAGCCACCTGGTGAGGGGGTAACTCAGGATAAGGGCGGATCAGACTGTCAACACAAAGGTCACCTGGATTCAGAACAAAGCAAAGACAGAGTGTTAAAAAACATGTATTAACCTACATTTTATCTTTCATTGATTCCATCCACTGAATAGCCTTGCTGCTGTTTACCGTCTGACAGAAAGCTGCTGGTTAGGCCGCTGATTGTGTTTGTTTACCTTTTCTAGAGCTTCACAAAATTAGTCCCACCCAAGTCGAAATGTGATTGGTTGATTCTTTTGCTACTGCTTCTCATTTTTGTTGGTGGTTAATCAGACATGCTATTTCTGATTAGCATGTCTGATTAACCACCAACAACAGTGTGCGTGTGTGTGTGTGTGTGTGTGTGTGTGTGTGTGTGTGTGATTGGCAGTCTGTCAGCTGTGGGCTGAGTGTGGTCAGGTGATGCTTTTTTCCCCCCTGTCTCGTCTGTGCCTTTTCAACAGTGACTATTTGTACATATACATACAAATAGTCACTGTTGGAACAAAACCTCCTGTCTCTTAAAAAGTGACTTTACAAGAGGAGCACAACTCCTGCAGACATATTAAATGCAAATACATAAATGAGTTGATTCTTATGACATTGCAACACACTGAATTCAAAATAATAATGATAATAATAATAATAATAATAATAATAATAAATATATACCTGTGCTGCTAGAGTGCTGCTAGAGGTATCTGGGGTCATTGCCAGGAGGAGAAAGGCGCACCACCCAAAACCACCCATTACTACATCCATTTCAGAGGTCATGCTACATCAATGTCAGTAATGTCGCTACAATTAATTCCATGGTATAGCAACACTCATTTCCATGGCCATACCTTTCACTTTTTATGCATTGTCAATTACTATGGTTGTGTGTCGTCCATTTCTTTGGTTACACTGCACTTCAGGTTATGCATCATTAATGTTCACATTTTCACAACATCTATTTCTGTGGTTACGCAGCGTGTGTTTTAATTGTTTCACTACTATTTATAGTTATGCATTCTCAGTTTCCATGTTTATACACCAATGGTGAAGATTCATTTGAAATGTCGCATTTGATCAATGCTTAGATTCGACCAGTAATATTAAACAGTATTTCAAGATGCATTTATTGTATTCCAGAAATGTTGAATGTTTCTGGCTACTACAGTAGAAATAATAGTATACCTTTACGGGAGAGTTTCGAGCAAGTTGGCTTATTTTTGTGACACAAATCATTTTTGTAACACAAATAATTAAACATTTCAGAAATGTAACTAAATAGCAAATTTCTAGCAATTTTTACTTAGACATTGTGGCTTCTAATCTTTACAATTTATGCGTCTGTGGACCTCGTAAACTTTAAAAGGAATGCTGGGCAACGATTAAAATTTTAATTCACGATTAATCACTTTGTTATATGCAAAATTCAATAATGAATTCAAAAGTAGTGTATCACGCACTTTTATTATTAAAGTACTGCTATATGAAAAAAATTGCAATAATCTTTGGTTTGCAAACACTTTAAATAAATAAGGAGCTTTTTAACAGCATTGTTCCCTTTAACACAGTTATACAGTTCAAATATTTCTGTTAATCTCAACTTAAACTTTAATGTAATAAAATCAAATATGAAACCAAAGCTATTTGCCCCTACAGAGCATTCACATTTTATCTAGTTTGTTATAGAAAAACAAGTTACTCTCAGAGTTCAGAGCATTATAGCAGCTGCAAAGGGGACCAACTCCACATGAAAGTCTATGTCTCTGAATGCAATGTCAATAAAGTCCCTGTTGGTGTAATGGTCAGGAGTCCCATTACTTTTGTCCATATTATATGGACAAAAGTAATGGGACGCCTGACCCCCGCAAAACCATGAGATGTAGAGCTGCGTGCTGCTCATGCTGCTCGCACTCACGAGCACAAAAATCAACGAACTTTCAACATGAAAGGATTTTAAAAAACTGTGTTAATGCGTAATAAAACTAATTGTCGGTGTTAAGTAAATAATGCGTAATGTGATAATAACCCCTTAACGTGCCCAGCCCTATTTAAAATGTATTAGTTCAATTACTTCCGAGTCAACAAGAGTCCCATTTTTTTAAAAAGTTAAGTATATTTGTGACACGTTATTTGTTGTGTTCATTTTACTGCATCTGCAACCAACTACAAATAAATGTAAAATTTCACTGTAATACTAATCCAGGTGGATCACATCCCAGTTTCTACATTCATTGTTTGTAACAGCATGTTTGTACCAGCATGAGCATTGATACTGGCAGAGATGTAGATCAAATCTCTCTCACTCTCTCTCTCTCATATATATATATATATATGTATATACATATATATATATATATATATATATATATATATAAATGCAAGTCTGTGATTTGCAAGGTTATCTAGAGATGTTCTGCAAAAGAGGAAAAAAACACCTGGAGCCTGATATTTCAAAGGGAGGTTCAAAGTAAGTTCCCAAATATATAACACATTTTGTAGGTCAAATTTTTCCAAGATGTTAAATTACGAAAATAAATAACACGTGTGCATTAAAACTGCAGAAACAAATCATGAATGTTTGTTGCAAGCAGAGGTGGTGTTCTTATTTATTTATTATTATTTATTTAAAAATTTTAATATTTTTTATTCATTTATTTTTCATTGACTGATTGACTGATTGATTGATTTAATTAATTATTCATTGATTGATGGTGCAGGGGGTTACAGCCAATCTCAGAATGATTTCATCGCATCTCACTTTCACAAACACCCAGTATAGCATAAACCGTGAAACTCAACTGAGGCTAGAGGACAAACACACACACACACAGGCACGTACGCACACACACACACACACACACACACACACACTGCATACACCCTCATCCTGTCACACACACACATGCACAGACGCACACACACACTCAGGCACGCACACACGTGCACACACACACGTACACTATGCATACCCCCTCATGCTGTCACACATACACACACACACACACACAGGTACAATTCATGAAATGTAATGGAAACCTCCCCCAGACAGTAGATGGTGTGTGTGTGAGAGGTGTGAGAGGCGTGTGACTGAACACACTCGGCGGCGGGCGGCGGTCACCTGAGTGGGTGGGCTGCATCGAATCGCATGAAAGTTTCCGTGGAAATAGCGGGGGGGCATGACCTGGTGTTGTATCAACTATGTGAGTGCAGGGCGACCGTGCTGTTTATCTGAGCGGCGTGGAGAACCATGCTGGACACCCAGAACTCTTGAGAACCATGCTGGACACACAGAACTCTGGAGGACCCTGCTGGACACACAGAACTCTGGAGGACCCTGCTGGACACACAGAACTCTGGAGGATCCTGCTGGACACACAGAACTTTGGAGGACCCTACTGGACACACAGAACTCTGGAGGACCCTGCTGGACACATAGAACTCTGGAAAACCCTGCTGGACACACAAGACTCTGGAGAACCCTGCTGGACACACAGGACTCTGGAGGACCCTGCTGGACACATAGAACTCTGGAAAACCCTGCTGGACACACAGGACTCTGGAGGACCCTGCTGGACACACAGGACTCTGGAGGACCCTGCTGAACACACAGAACTCTGGAGGACCCTGCTGGACACACAAGACTCTGGAGAACCCTGCTGGACACATAGGACTCTGGAGGACCCTGCTGGACACACAAGACTCTGGAGGACCCTGCTGGACACACAGGACTCTGGAGGACCCTGCTGGACACACAAGACTCTGGAGGACCCTGCTGGACACACAGAACTCTGGAGGACCCTGCTGGACACACAGGACTCTGCAGGACCCTGCTGGACACATGGTACTCTGGAGAACCCTGCTGGACGCACGAGAGTCTGGAGAACCCTGCTGGACACACGGCAGTCTGGAGAACCCTGCTTTGACCAATCACAGCTCCAGACGAGTGTTTATGTAGGTGTTTTGAATCAAACTGTTCGTGTGATCCAACAAAAGTAAATTATTTTGGTCAAAAATAATCCAGTCACATTACAACGTGTTGTAATACATTGCAAGGTTTTGCAATATGTGGCAATAGAATCACTAGTATTTTGTTCATATCTGCTCTCTCCTGAGAATATTATGGTCTTAAAAGGGGAGAATCCTACTGGATCCTGCCCTGGGTGATGAAGAAAGACCCATAAGCTAATGGGAGGGTTATACATTTCTCAGAACCTTCAAATGAGAAGAGACTAATAACCTGAGACTGCACTGACCCCTAGTGTTAGGGCCCTGATCCACAGACACACTAAAATAGAAGTGGAATAATGAAGACTTAAGGCTTAAGGTCTATTCGATCCATCCTATTTAATCGGTTGATGTTTGTTTGCACTCACTTACACTGATCTAGACAAATATTACACACCCCCCCCAGTTCCACCAACAAGTTTTTGTAACGCTCCCATGCTGTCATTCACAATCTTGCCTCCATAATAAGTCAGATTGCTCAGCGAGTCAATAAATGAAGCACTAATTAGAGAGGATGAGGTAACGTCCCACGGCCAGTGGGAGCACCCAGACCCTCCACACTGTAATCTAGACAGCCACGTAGCCCTAAACATGAGGCCCAAAAAAGACAGTATATATCCTGATTACAGAGGAAAGCACAGACCATTACACAGTCCTGAACACACACGGATCAGTGGAGACTCTCAGGTAGGCTGAGGAGAAGGACTGGAGGGTTCTCATTTGAGGAAGCTCAAATGATAAAAATACATTTATTTTTTAGTAAAGAATAGTGAGTGTATTTTAAATATAAGTATATGCAAAATAAGTGGTGTAGTATAAATATAATAGTGTACATATATATGTCAGTATATATATATATATATATATATATATATATATATAGATACACATATAAACTGACATTTATATAAGGGGACCATATGCATATAAGAAGACCATAACAAGAGAGATATTTTACATATTAACAACTAGTGTACACTTAAAAATAAAGGCTTTTTTTTACTTTGTACATGGTTTACTAACACATGCTCAGTAAAAACAGCAAGAAAGAAAAGGAAGAAAAAGGAACAGGGTCTGAACTACATTTAGGAAGATTATATGTTTCTCAAGGCCCTCTTTCTTCACTTCCTGCTCTGCGGTTGACTCACCATGTGCTGGGCTTCTTAGAGTGCAGCTGATTTTGACGGGTACACAGAGATCCTCATGTACAGCCAGTGGTTCACCCTTCTCTCATTTCCTGGCGATGGGAGGTTAGTATGAACACCTAAACCAAACAGAACATCCCGCTCTGCTCTCTTCTCCCTCCCACACCTTCCCACAGCCCCTTCGCTTCATCTCAGAGACGGTGAATAAACTCTTATCATCCAGGACAAGGCTTTTATTCAGATCATGTAGAAATGTACATGCAACATATAAATTAAACATGTGTACAGACTGCCACATATTCTTAAGTTTATATATACAATAGTTACAATCTATTTCACAATTAACAGACGTACTTACAAATAAAACTGTACATTCACTCATTTTCATACATCCAGTACTAGTATGGCTGTGGCGTCTGTGTTACATTACATGTCTTCCTTTTGGTTGCATGTTAAATTGTCTTGCACTTGTTTCCATTTTTCATGTTCTGTTCTCTTTTTAAGTACCTAAAGCTAACTGAACTGAAACCACAGGCAGTTCCTCATAGAGCTGGTGGCACAAAACAAAGACAAAAGTCAAGTCGGCCTTGTGTTGCGTGAGTCAGACGGACTGAAATGGTGGGATTCCCTGCACGAGTCCAGGCCTGCTTTCTGCGGATGAGGTGCCGGAGAATTAATAGGGGTCCCACACCAATCCGCCTTTAAAGATAACCATGCCGGAGCAGGACCCCATTCTGAAAAAATCCAATTTATTTGACTCAATATGCCAGTTTTTGTCATAAAATACCTCAACTCAATCCATGACTTTTTTTCCCAGAGTGAGGAGAAAGCCCACCAGGTTTGCAGGGGAATCAGACGCTTTGACATTAAATGCAAACCTTATGACCCTTGCCTGAGATACCTCGTCTCCATGGCAACAGGCTGCAGCGGTGCATCCCTGGGGTCCGGGGTGTGTTTGTCGCGTGCGCGTGCATGCGTGCAGCATGCAAAGTGCAAGGCTTTGCTTTTCGACAGTTTCGTATATTAAAAAGTGGTAAATATGCATCAAAGATGTCTTCAAGTGGTTCTTGGTTGAATAATATACTTGCGAGCAGAAGGCCTGTCCTGTTCTGCTGCTCTATCCTCTCCTATAGCTGTGGGCTAAAGTGGAGGGAGTGTGGAAAAATGTGGTGCTGTTTGGCGCTCGACTTGTTCTGACTGTTCTCTACCCACAGACAACACTCCCCAGGAGCTATGACATCACGGTGACTCTGAGTCAACACAGATCTAACGCTTCAGCCCTGGGAACTGCGCTGTGCCAATATATTATACAGCATCTAGGATTAAAGTAAAATCCTATGCAAAACCAGCCATTAGCTGTAAATAGACTGTGCGATTGGCTGTTAGAGTGCATTGCTTTAAAAGGGCACAAGTACCAAATGCATAAAAAAAAAAAAACTGCCTTTGACCTGAAAACAAAGCAGTTAGTTGCCTTTTGAAGCTGGAATAACCCTTTTTCTGGCTGAATCAGCCCTCAGTTACAGTACATTTAGAGTAATTTGTACCAACTAAACATACAGTACATCTATTTTTCTGCATGAATAATCTTATAATTCATAATGCAGTTCATGTGCATCTTTCTGGTCTTCTGAACATCTGATAAAGCTGGCTTTCAGATGACCAAAAGCACATTTTTTCTTTTTCATGTTACTTTTGGACCTCTGAAGCCACCGGATGTTTAGGCTGGACAAACGTTTACCCCTGAGGCACGCTAAAACAAGCAGTGAAGGCAATCACGATTTACTCAGCATCAATGTGTTTGCAATGGACCCCTCTGCCAAGAGTGGTCCTCTGTGGACGGCCGAGGCGTATGAGGCGATGGAGGTGAGTCCATGAATAAGCTAGACGGGCAGAGACCAGGTCCAGAGAGGCAGCACTGACCTCTGCCCACAAGTTGGATGGGATAGTCTCCTTAACAAGCTTCGGCAGAGCCACGGACTCAGGCAGAAGACCTGTGTCGCCGCCAAGGAGGAGATGGCGGAGAACCCTGGCCTGCAGACCGTCTCTCAAACACCGCAGCAAGTCCTCTAGTCTGTCCACCAAGTGGCACTCTTCCCAGGCCTCTGGGGGTGTAGTGAGCAGCAGACGGAGCCAGGCAGTTTTCAGGGTGTAGGAAGACAGCACCCCCCTCCATTCGGCCCCGGCTTGCTGGTCCAATGTCTGGCCTCCTAGGTCCCGTACTTCCTTGAGCAACTGAAGGCACTTCAGATGGCAGGAGCTGGCTGGGAGTTTGCTTTTCAGAAAACCCAGCAACCTGTGCTCCTGTCTGGGGAAGTAGACTGTCCACAAGTCTTGCCCTTTCTGAGCTCCGGGGGCTGCGACCAGGAAGGCGTTGTCTCCCAAGGGCAAAGCCGGAATAAGTCGGACACCCATGGAGATGTGGCAGCAGACATAGTCAGAGCGAGGTGTGAGATGCAGCTGGACCTGGTGTCCCTCGCTGAGGGACAAGCTGAGGGAGCATCTCTGCTCAAACGGATACCGTACAGCAGTCAGGCAGCGTTGGGAAGCAGAGTAGAACCAGCGGAGGACAGAATCTGGACTTAGCCTGTAGACTCCCACTGTCCCCTGCAAATGTAGGAAAGTGTCTGTGAATGCTTTGTGACGTCGCATCCACTCGGCCTTGCGCGATATCTCCAGAGTGACTAGTGGCATCCCTCCATGGTTGGCAGTGAAATTGCAAGGCTCTAGTTTAAGCCCACGAGGAAAGCGCAAAGGTACCAAGATATCGAAGCAGTCGGGCGAACCCACCTTGTGCTCTTCGTATGAGCTGCCAATTTGGACGAAGTCCCCCCGAAAGGCCAGAGAGGACTCAGGAGGTACATCAGTCCGGCCCACCCTGACCAGCTCACTCACCAGCTTGGCCACGTGAGCTTTGCTATGGCCCAGGACGTGCGGAGAAAGTCTCACATGCCTCTCGAAGTGATCCTCCAGCAGATCCCTCTTAGGCACTGCTGCTTTGCCAGCTGCCTCTGGAACCCTGTAGGAGCCCCGTTTAGCAGAGCCGGGCTGGGACGCACAGTACTTGATGAAGAAGTAACAGAGAGCAAAAGCCAGCACATACTTGAAGAGTGAGATGGCTCCAGGCCTCTGGTCAGAGCAGCCGTCCCCTCGATCCTCTGGACCTCGCAGGATGAAGTGATGCAGCAGAAGCAAGGCACTGAGAACGAATGTGACCAGAGGCCAGAAAACCCTGAGGTTTAGAGTGTACACACTCATCCTACTCTTCCAGTCCAGGCTTCTCAGCTTTCACAAAGGTTGCTAGCCCATGCTTTGCCAGCCTCACAGTTTCTGAGGATGAGATCAAGCTGGTAGGAAGCTCTCCACAGTTACTGTAAGGTCCGTAATAGTCTAATAACTCTCTCACTCACTGCCAAACTCCTCCGTCCCGTTCTGTAAAGTTCACTCAGTCAACGTACCACATGCGACGAGGGCAGCTGGCCTGATGCGCTCACTCAGGATGTTTGAAAATCCCCCCTCTTCTATGGGAAGCGCTGTGTGAAAGAAGAGAGCGGGAGCTGCGAATGTGAGCTCAGAGGAAATGCCAAACTCTTGAGAGAGGAATTTCTGTTTAAAAAAAAAGTAAAAAAAAAAAAAGTGAGTTGCTCAGAGCCACACTCCTCCCCTCACACTTCCCTCCACCCCTTAAAGACACACACAAGCCTAAAAGTATCTACACTTCACTGTTACAGAGGCAATGTCTTGACTTCATTTAAATAGGTTAATGTGTTGACACAGCAAGACTTTTTTTCAAACACCAAACAGCTGTGTGAACATTTCATGACACACAGACCAGTGGAAATGGTCAAATCTGTCCAAAAGGTCCTTTCTTTCTTGCAAAGCTGTTAAAACAGAGGTACAGTGTTTATAATAACAACAGTGGCAGGCATAAAAAAGCCAAAGGAAAACTACTGCATTAAGGAAAAAGACACTGCAAGCTGTCTGAGCACTGAAAGAGTTAAGAATGCCAAACTGGATGCGAGGACAAGGCAGGTTATTACTGTTTTTACACAACAAACTGCCTCAAGTACTGAGAATTAATGAGCCGAAATGACATCAGTGAGGGTGTGGCCACAGTAAGCTAAACAAAAACTCACTGAGAGAGAAACAGCAGGCCACACACATGGCTGTGTCCTGTGAGGGCACAGTTACAATAGGCTCCCAGTGCCTGTACTGACCTGCTCACGCCCTCGGAGCACCCACATTGGCTCTAGCGACCTGAGCAAGAATGAACTCACACAGCTGAACTGACCTCAGAGGTTTTGCGCCATGATGATAAATTTTCATATCACCCAACTGCACAATAAAGGCCTTTAAAAGAGCTTTACTTATTCAAACACTCAGCAAACATCACACAGCACCATGTCGCAACAGTAAAGGGTTTTTCATTGAAGTCTTCTTTAGAAAATAGGCAAAGTAGTCACCAGTCAACTGCATAGAAAACAACACACTTAACCCTTAGAGTGCAAATGGTACAGATCTGTTCCGGAAGCGTAAATCATCATATTGCTGCTAAACAGCTCCTTATTTGAAAGTTCCCCCGGTTTGTGTTGGTGCTCGAGGTGTTAGACGTCATGCTGAGCTTTGTTTGGTGTTCCTGTGGCACGCAGAACCAAGTTACTGTAATTTCTAAAACCCAAATTTCTAATATTTTAGGTCTCAGAAACAAACAAAAAAGCACAAGATCTTTGAACCCAGGAGAATTTTCAGGATAGGCTCTGCCCACAAGTGGGTGTGGAAAATCCGCAGAGGGAGGGGCTCCGGAGAGCGGCTGTGTGGCAGCGCGCCGAGAGAAAGAGCAGCAAACGGTGAGAGTGTAGGAGAACAAACACCGGTTCTAGACTGTTTTACACTGTTTATATTTACTGAAATCAGA
>JBBPCX010000028.1:4917096-4933133 GCA_037974365.1 Hydrocynus forskahlii | reverse complement strand
GAGGCAACAGGAGAAGTGCGAAAATATGCAAGATCTTGGTGACCGTGTGTGATAACAATCGCACTGTTTGTGTGGGGTTGTGTGTACTTACAGTGCAGCAGTGGTTGATAAAACGAGCCAAGTTTCCACACTTTGTGGCATCGATGATGGTGTCATGATCGACACGGAACAAGTAGCTGCTCCCGATTCCTTCCTGAGCGTAACGTTTCTCTCGATTGTCAGCCACCATCTGTGAAAAAAAAATAAAAATAAAAACATTAAGTTTCTGTATTTGAATCCATCCCCTTAAGTAGGGCTGCACAACATGTCGTCTGTTTGTCATGGCGATATCTGTCTCTGCAACACTGATATCACAGAAGGCTGTGATATGCAAATGAGCCTCTAACCAATCACAGTGTTTCTGACAGGGCGGCCAATCACAGCTCCAGGTGAGTTACTGGGTGTTCTGATGAATCCAGGTCTTCAGGTAATCCAACAAAAGTCAAAACATTTTACCCATCTTTAAACATAAGAGACGCTGATTGATGTTTTAAGGGCCCCATATTCTACACTTTCCCTCCATTTCATTTTATCAATGTATCATTCACAACTCATTATTCCACAATCATATTTCAGCCTTGGTCTATCCCTTTGAATGAAACAGACTAGTGTCTTTAAGACTGACTTTTGTAACTTTATCTCTTCTGAGAGAGGCTGACCGGCATCGCAGGCCATTCAAGAGGCAGCACAGGCCTGAAACGCTCCTTTAAACTTTTGTGAATGGCTCGGGCTAAATGGATTTAAGCTAAACAATGAGATATATGCAAATAGCTTGGCTTTGTGACATCACAAAATCTATAATTTGAAATCAGGTTGTTTTCGGAGCTCGGTTTCCTAAATATGGACTGTATGAACATACCTTTTGAAACAAACAATATTTTCACATTTCAAGCCCAGCATCTTTGTATAAAGCCCAGTGCATTTTCATATACAGTTTTTTTTTTCATTTCTACAGATTTTAGATTTTATTTAGACTTTATATTTTATTTTATACATGTCTCTGTGTTTCTGCAGCCATCACGTAAGCAATATCCTTCAGGATCAATAACATTTTGTTTGTTCCAGAAAAAGGATACATAACCTTAAATACATTTAAAAGCATAATTGAAATTTGTAGCAGTATAATATTTTGTTCATATGCAACCTCTCATATAAGAGAAGATATTTTAATCAGAATAATCCACACTACTCTACAACCACCACATCAATGTTTCACCAGCGTGTTTTAATGTGTATTGTTACTGCAAGATATCATTTTATTCAGAACACGCAGCCCTGCTGACACAATTCTAAAGGGGTGGTGAAGAAGGAAAAACACTAAAATGTGCAGATTAAGGGGCCTCCAGGACTGAGACTGGAAACCACTATTCTGAAGCAATAGTTTCCCCAGTCATGTGATCCATTCACAGATATTTTACTGGGCTTCTCATCACAGTTTAGCACCAGAGAGTGGCAACAAACTTCATGTCTGTTCTCACAGGCTTCTTGTTTGAATTTACTTTTATCAGTGTGTTACATTTTATCAGTGTGTAATCAGTCATTGCACTTCACCGATGGAAGTTTAAGAACACCGGAGGAGGAATTCCAAGATTTAGCTTGTAACCAACCTTCTTGTTCCTTGTCATATCTACAGTGATTCATACCACACCTTTCAAAACAATTCTTCCTTTCCATATTTCTCACCTCCAGATCATGTCTGTTTGCTACATTGCTGAGAAAAAAGACAAACTAATGATTCATTCCCACATCCTAACACGCTCAGCCAGCTCAGAGACCCTCCCTGGTACCATGGAAATACACCACAATATAACAGGAAAGCGCGTTTACGATTTCCGATTCCGTCAGATGTGGGATGGCTGGTGAAATGAACTGGCCGTAAGTGAACGCAAACACCACAGGAAAAACAAGTGAGGAAACCAGGGTAGAGGGCAGGAGAGCAAACAGTCACGCCTGCTGGCTATCGATGCCCGGCTCTACGATCAGTAACCTTCACCCTTCGACAGCTTACATCCACAACACACCCCTCCCTGATTCAGCCCAGACGTCCAAAGGTCCAGTCCTGATGCTGACGTGCCCACTGTAGGTGGACAGAGGTCCGCATGACCGGTCTGCAGCCCCACACACAGCCAGCTATAATGCTTTGTATGTTCGGACACCTTTTTAATCAGAGCCAGCAATTTGTGCTACAGCACCTCTATTGGATCAGATGAAGACAGACTAGTCTCTGCACACACGACCAGTCACCCTGTCCTTCCCTTGGACCACTTTTGGTAGGTTCAGACCACAGTACACCGTGTTGGTGGTTCTCTGACCCATTCGTCCAGCCACCACAGTTTAGTCCTTGTCAAAGCCATTCAGATCCTTAAGCTCGCACATTTTCTCTTCCTCCTACACATCAACTTCAAGAATACATCCCACCCCTCAACTGTAACAAGGTCATCAGTGCTGTTCCCTTCACCCAACAGTGGGTTAAATGCTTCGGTTGATGTCTAAATTTATTCGAAGAAAAGGCACAGACATGAAAACGTGTGTTAGAAATAAGCGATATAATAAGATCCAGTTATTTGAGTGAGGCAATGGATATTGTATGCTAGCAGTTCCTGCAGCACCACAATCCACTAATATCTCTGTGGACCAAGTCAAGGACTTCTAAACATATTAAACCATACATAAAAGCTGTCAGTCTGAATGTAACAGACCACAAAGCTTGCGCTGGCCTGCTGCCTCCAGCTGTTTCAAAAACAAGATTAGCCTCATCCCAAAGCAAAATTAAACTCGACTGTCTTACTGACTAACGTGCAGGCGCACACGCTACATTGTGTGGCATGGGTGTGGATTTCTGAGTCAGTACTTGGTTACATAAAGCTGGCAGCTTAGTGGTTAGGGCGTTCGCCCTGCCATCAGGAAGCCGTGGGTCCGAATCCCAAGACTGCTAGTGGCACCACTGAGGTTCCCTTGAGCAAGGTGCCGTCCCCACACACTGCTTCCTGGGCGCTGTGTTCCTGGCAGCAATCTGCTTCACTTGGAGAATGGATTAAATGCAATGTTATGTTCACACTGTGTGCTGTGGTGTGTTCACGTATGACAGAAAGGTAACTTTACACTTTTTAAGAGTCCACCACACATGCCAGGGTCCTTGGTTTGGGCAAAGCTGCAGTTCAGTCTTTTTAGGATACTACTCTGACACAAACATACAACAGTAATTTTTACGCAAAGCAACCACAGTTACTGTTCTACTCTTGAATAGGACCAATTCTTGATAAGTGTCACAGGAGACACTTTTCCTTGTTTGTGTCTGACTCGGTAGCCAGACGGTGATTCAATTCAAGAATGACAAAGGCAGACGAATCCAGCCCTGTGGTCATATTTAGTGTTGCACCTGTTACTGGCATTTACTGTCATGGTACCATAAATAGAGATAACATGGTGGAATTCTAGGAGATAGACTATAACTGAAACAAGCTACTCGCTGCTGGTGTGGATTTTTATTACCTGACAGAGACGAGTAGAAGTAAAAAGATGTTCACTGCAAAACCTCTAGCACCAGTATAATGGGTGATGTACCTAACAAATCTAGTCCTTATTATCTGTATGCCACAAATTAGAGATACGCAATACACAAACACTGTTACACAATGTTAACAGTTCAACAGGCATCCGTCAGGAATCCTCCTCTCCCACTGTGTATTGAGTTGCAGTCTGAGGTAGTATTATTTGAGGTTGTTATCCGAGGAGAGATATGGGAAACCTCATTATTCCCTTGAGGAAACAACAGATTCAGCCTGAAAACCATATTTGTGTTTCCTCATCCTCTGCCTCGGTACTGCCTTCGTTGTTCAGCTGCATCCGACAGCTGTGTTCTTGTGCGAATTAGGGATAGGTGTCGTGAACGGGTCTAAACTGTAGCGCCACTCCTAAATCATTATATAAACAAACTCAGGACATAGCCCAGATCCTTATTTCTCGAACAATCAATAAAGTAACTGCTGAATACTCTCTCAGATTTTCATGTGATGTCTTTATATTTTGTACCAAATTATGGTGAGTAGGATCAATGAGAGTATCGGGATCAATAAGCAGTATCAGTACTGACAGCGATATCAGTACAGTTCTAACTATATCCTTAATATGTATGTATCTAAATTGTTCAGTCCTATCTTGCACATTAAATAATTTTATATTTGCTTGTAATTACATACAGTCCTTATTAGAAATGTGAACAGAAGAAAATGCCCTTGTTATTATGCCAAAATGCTTTTGTTACATATGTATTAATATAACAACTAAGTGCTATTTATTCAAGCTTGGTATTTATTTTTTTGACACTACATACTGCTTTTAATAAAATGTAGTGGAACGAGACAACCATCAGAATTTATAGATACTTATAGAGTAGTTAGGGTTAGTTTCTGTATCAGTAGATCTGGTGCTACTTTCAGAAAGGAAACAACGTCATCGGTGCATCCTAGTAATGAAAAAGGTTTAGCTGAGGTGTGCCATGAAATGAAATTCTTTCAGTTTCAGCCAACAAAAAGGTCTAGACATTGATTTCTGGAAGCAGGAGGCAGATCACACACCCATTTCATCGTCAGCAGTTTGAAATGAATTGCAGCCAGTATCACCTAAGAAACTTGGGTCAGGGACACACAAGACATAATGAAACTGAAGGAAACACCACCACCAGCTGATGAAGGCTTGAGTTGGGAGTGGAGACTCACAACAGGAAGAGGATTACTGTGAGAAACAAGGCATATTTCTGAATAGCTTCTCATATCTGCCTCCTCCAATCAGCTCATCCCACAAAATGCCTTTCAGAAAACATGAATGATCGAGCTGACGTTGGGGCATGACGACAGCCTCCAGGTCAGCAGATTCTCCACTGTGTCCATGGTATCTGTGATAATTAACCTAGTTAGCTGGTTAGGTTGGACTTTGGTCCTAGGCTCACCAGTTGCAGTCTATCAAGCCACTAAGCCAGGCTTTCCCTGTCTCTGGTGTTTTTAGGGTTCAGGTGAGGCTTGTACCAGGATTGTCCTGATGCAGAACACAATAAGTGGGCTCAAGGGTGGTAGCAGCCTAGTGGGTAGGACACTTGCCTGTGAACCAGATGACCATGAAGTTGCAGGTTCAAACCCCCCCTCTTTCCACCACTGTGTCCTTGAAAAAGACACTTAGTCCCAGTAACTAATGATCGTAAGTCGCTCTGGATAAGGGCCACTTTACAAGTATGCAGACACACATTTTAATTAAAGAACCAGATTATTAAAGGGGACTCTCACATAAAGAGATATCACCAACTTTATTCTTCACAGTTTCAGTCCTTTTCAAAATGAGTCGTTTCAGGCTCTGTCCCTTTTATGCAAATAAGCTGTGGCAGGCCATGCCCCACCCATCCCATACTTAAGCTGTGCATTTAAATTCTGGATTTTACATTAGAATCCATGTCCTTAACACCAGTGAAAGTGAGTGTTTCTTTCTTTCCATCCCTTCAATCTGTGACAGTGGTCCTAGCCCGTATGGTGACCAGGCTGAAGGAAGGAAGGGAGGGAGAAAGAGTGAGAGATACACTAGGTGGACAAAAGTATTGGGACACACGTGAAAAAGGCAGAAAACAGAGGCCGTATCCAGCCCTACATGATCGACCCCGAGTCGGACCCAGAGCAAGACGAACACAACACTACATGTGTGCCGGTAGACATTGTGCTCGGCTTATCCCTGCTCGTAAAACTAGCAGACAAAATGCCGGATCTGGTGTTGGGGCGTAGTGGAGCGCGCCTAACCATTTACATCCATGGGAACAAAACACGCATTTTACGCCGTGATTGGTTTATTTTCACGCCAATTTCTTTGTCTTAACCAAGAGTTGTTTTATTGTGTTTTGAGCGAGTTTTTGCCACTGCAGTGGTCAGGCACGGCTGAATTCAGCAGACATAAAGCTGCAAAGACCCAAGATGGCCGTTGAAAGGCGTGACAAGCAACAGGCTAGTGGGTGGGGTCTCAACAGATGATATGCGGTTCTATGCAAATTGGCCCCCACCTGACATCACATGGGGGCCCTCCGTCCAAACAGCTCGTTTTGAATGGGACTGAAACTGTGAAGAATAGAGCTGGTGATCTCTTTATGTGAGAGTGATTTTGTGCAAAGAACTTCATGAACATGAACATAGACCTATTTTAACTAAAATTAGTTTTGCATAATAGGTCCCCTTTAAAGTTAATGTGAATTAGAAAACACAGTGAATCTTTCTTCTGTACTGTGATGCAGTGACTGAAACACATGGGTGGTGGTGGTCTAGTGGGTAGTATACTTGCCTCTGGTCCAAGAGCATATCACCACTGGGTTCCTGAGCAAGACTCTTAACCCTAAGTTGCTCCAGGAAGACTGCCCCCTGTAGTTGGGGAATGGAAGTCGCTTGGGATAAAACGTCTGCTAAAGGCCCTAAATGTAAATTTGGTACAATTTAGTTCTACTCAATATGCTCTTCAGACGTAAAATGTAAAAGTTAATTGGCCATTTTTGTCATGCATGAACACACCACAGCACAACACAGTCTGAACAGCGTGAAACTGTTCTCCGTATTTAACCCATTCACCCGAGTGAAGCAATCAGTGAGAAGTCTGTGTGGGGATGGTACTTTGCTCAAGGGTACCTCAGTGTTGTCACTGGCAGTCCTGGGAATCAAACCCATGACCTGCCGATCACAGGGGCAACTCCCTAACCACCAGGCCACCAGCTGCCCCACTTAGGTGACTGCATGGCACAAACACTGATCGTCCTACAGATGCACTTTGGGCAACATTAGTTTTGGTTAATACAATTTTGTACATCATTCAAGTCGCTCAGTCATCGTCTTGTTGCTCAGACTAGGCCACAAGAACACGACAACACCTAGTGCAGCTAAACGAGAGAGAGAGAGAAACCAGAAACATGACAAGGCCTTAGTTAACCAACACTAAACCCATGACATTCCCCTTCCTTTCCCACTTATATTTCTTGTGAGCTGGTATATCTGCTGCCTTAAAAAATGGACTATCAGATTGTAGACTGTGAGTCAGGACATGGTCAAAGGACCTCGGGGAACAAAGCACATCGGCTTAACACAAGATCTTCAGGATAAAAGCATATCATGATGCCCTCCTCATAATGAAAGTACACTGCCTTCAGGGTCTACTGCCATAACACCACAGAGCACCTCCTTATGGACACCAGTTTACATTCTCCCTGCTTTCATCTGGCAGATGGTTGTAGTCAAAAGCACTTAGACCACAAGGATTAGACACAATGTCTACCCTCAGGCTGCTCAGTGAGAACTACTCTTCGGCAAACGGCACCAGTCACTTTACTTCTTCACATTAAAACGCGTTCATTTGAAACATTATGTGTAATAGTCATACCATGCGAAATATCACTACTTATATAAATGTTACTGATCTACTACTAATCTCTATTACAGCAATAACAGACTACCATCTACGGTACTAGTTATTCACTTAGCTGTACGTTACTTATAGTTTTAATACTTCAGCATTTGTCTATATAGCATCATCTGGTTAATAATATTTTTTACAAAAATTTTATTGGATTTATTTAGGCGTTACATTTTATATTGTTCTTGTTTCTATGTCTGTGCAGACACAAACGCTTTCCTCCAGGATCAAAGTTTTCTGATTCTGTGTTCACCCCCTGCATGCCTCATGTACCAACTCTCTGAATGCTGCCTACTGTGGTGTTCAAATAAGATGCACTGTATTGTCTCTGTTATTGTTTGCGTAAAACTGTGGGTAGAATGTCATCAGATTCTGAAACAAATTCAGTTATTGGTTGTTTCTACAGCATGGCGATGCATCAGTTTTTACCTGTCTGATGTTTTGGCCAACATACTCAATGACCATCTCATCTGCTGCGATGGGCTCCATGGCAAACAGACCCCACTCGTGGATACGACTGCGACCAAACCGGAGCTTCTTCTTCCGGAACTGCGAGCAGACAGAAACAAACAGTGGTCGGGAATGAGATGGAGGCATAATTCGAAAAAGGATAAACACAACAGGATGACTGAATTCGAAAGAGTCATTCTACCATTAAAGGCAAGCAAAAAGCAATGCATTCCTATAAAGCTGTGCTCCTGATGACCCACAAAACTGACTCTGGTTCAGTTACAATGATTCAACATATCTGACTGATCACGGAGTCCTAAAAGTGTGTTGGTGCAGAAATTATTGAAACTGTGCAGTGCTGTAAGATTAAGAGACACTGCTTAAATAACAGAATATTTTTCTCAGCACTTTTTTTCTCAGCACAAGAATAAAACCCTAAAACCCACAAAGCAGGGTGACAAGCTTCATGTGAAGAATGCATTAAGAATGCAAACAAAGCATTAATATACGCGCCCAAAATGCAAATAAATCTAACGTCAGCTTTGAACTTCACAGGGCGGCGTGAACAATGCCCTTTTCCTCATAATGGTTATGCTGTTCTTATGTAACAGTACGATTTTTGTCGCTAAACTTGTTCAGCTTTGGTTCCTCAGGCTTTCCTTGAACCCATGTGACACTGCACATTCCACAGCTTATCCTGATACAAGAGAACTACAAGGCCAGGCTGCTGCTATCAGAGCAGAGTGGCTGATAAGCAGTCAAGGCCACAGCAGGCGACTTCACCTTGAGCTGGTTGAGCTTGAGCAGGTCTGAGTCCATCACTGCAGGGGTTCCGATAGCGCTGAGGAGACGTCTCTGCTCAGAGCGCCTCTCAGACAGCACACGGTTGGAGCCCTGGGAGAAAAAGGAGGGGTGTGCCATGTTAATACCTGCTCTAGGCTTTTGGTAAACCCTTTCAGATTTCCCTTCAGTTTGCTACACAATTCAAATATGACTGTTAAAGTAGGTACAGCAAGGCATGTGATGTATGACAGTTACTTTCTGTACTGACAGATTAAGACCTAGGAAGCTTTGTTTGCATCAATGTTCAATAAATACTAAAAACAGGACAAAGCATGAAAAGTTCACAAATGTGTTGTGGAATATCTTCTACCCACAAAAACAAGGCAAAACTGTAGAACCCTTTTCGATAGAATATGTTCTCTTGTTTCAATTAAATAAGAGAAGTTCTGCAGTCGAGAGTGAAGAACTGAAGTGTGAAGTGAAAAAGTACCGCAATGTCGTAGTCCACAGCTTCCTGCATGGCCTCAGGGAGATCCAGGTCCAGGTACACGTCCTTCTCCTTGCGGCTGATGGCGTAGTAGCCCTCACTGCGGGCGCAGCCTGTGACATGTTCTCTGAGTTGCCCGACCGCTGCCTTCTTCTTACGCCGCGGGTTTGGGATGTTGGTGAGTGCAAAGGTGGGTCAAGGATCAGAACTTATTCAGGAGACTGAACAAACAAAAGATCTCGACTGTACATTTATAGGACACAGGGACAAACAACTGAGACTAAAGAGAGAAAACGGTCAAATTTATAAAGATTTCCCCTCAGTGTATCAGTAAACTCGGAGTTCAGTAAATATAACTGGTGTAAAACAGTCTGGAACCGGTGTTCTCTCAGGTACAAAGATTGTGTGTTTTGTTTCTAAAAGTAAAATTTGTTAATTTTGTTCTTTTATGTTCATTTGCGTGTGACGCTGTGTTTAAAACACCAGTAGTGTTTTTTATTATTATTACATGTTTTAAACTACAGTAACTTGTAATTAGTAACTGGTTCTACATGACACAGGAACACCAAATAAAGCTTAGCATAATATCTGACAAGCGCTGGGGGAACTTCCTTATACGGAGCCATTTGGCCGTGTGACACAATTTACTGTCTGTTGTGCTTCCTGGTCGTATTTTATGGGTTGATGAAAGGTTTTAAAATTTTGAGCATGGAAGACACATTGACATCACATTAAGAAATTTGGGGTTGGACAACCACTTTAAAATTCTCAGCAATATTTCCTGTCCTCACCTATTTCATCTTCCACTAAAGAGCACCCCCAAGTGGAAACTTATAGAAAGGATATTAGGGTGAGGCACCCAGTGTGTGTCATTCAGCCAGTCGGTGTTGTGGTCATCCTGCAGCAGCTTCTCATAGGTGCTCTTCAGCAGCCTCATGTCCTCGAGGTCCAGGCCAGCGTTCCAGATGTCGTAGAGTGTGGTCATCTGCTCAAATTCACTGCGTGGATCGAACGTGTGCCGGATCTCTGGGACCCGGGTCGTGACCTGTCTGGGCCGCCGCTGAGTGGATGGAGTAACGCCAGCTTCCTGGAGGAAGAGTCGCTCACTCTTTCGCACCTCCTCACGTTCAAAATCAATGGATTCCTCCAGACCGAAGTCGGAGTCTGCCGAATCTGAGCTGGAGCTGGACAGCTCCCCCGACTCCAACTGCTCCACGTCCACATCCTCCTCCGGGTCCTGACAGGAGAGAGGGTACAGTGGTTGGTTTGTAGTGTTGGTTAATGCAAGGTTAATGCAAGAACAAGGGGTCACTATTTAGTCTTACATTAAAACCACGGTTCCCAGACCTGGTGCCAGAGTTCCCCTGCCCAGTCCATTTCTAGTGTTCTCTACACTTCAGCACACCCACTTCATCTCAAGTGTTTCAACTTGATAAGCTGTATCAGGTGTGTTAAAACAAGAACACCAAAGTGTGTAGCACAGGGATAACCCACATTTAGACCATTTAACTGGCTCCCAGTAAAACATGTCAACAGAAACAACCATTTTAGAGTTTTACAGAATCGGTGCACCCACAAAAAGGCAAATTTAGCACAGACTGCATATAAAACGTAGGCAGACATTGAGGTTAACCACCAAACTGTTGCAACTGAGATGACGAAGCCACATGGAGAAATACCAGTAACAGAACTGCATCCAGAGCCTTATTTCAGCAGGCCTTAACTCTTGCGTCGCTCTGTGGCTCAAGTAAAAAATAAATAAATAAAGGAAAACACAGCTCGTGCAATAAGAGCACTGACAGACACACACCTCTAACTTCCCTTTCTTCTGTTTCTTGCTCTGTTCCTCCTTCGGTCTCTTGGTAACTGGCGCCTCCACATTTTCTTTGTCTTTCTTAGTCCTCTTTTTACTCTTCCCTTTCTCCAGCTCCTCTTCTCTCCTGAATGACCCTTTCTTTTTGGAAAAGGGGCTGGAGGACTGGGCCACATCCCCTGACTCAGACACGAAGCCCGTGCTGGAGAGGCCTCTGTAAAGTTCAGCCGCCTCCCCCCTGCCGACCTGTGGGTCTCCGATGACTTCCTCCGGGGCCTCCTGCACCCCGTGCTGGTTGAGGTCGGCGGGGAGGAGAACAGTAGAGTCTTTTGTCCTCTTTTGGGCAGAAGAGAGAGGAGAAGTTGTGAGGAGAGTTGGATATTTGGAATAGTTGTGCTCCTGAAAGATGAACATCCCTTCCAGGTCCACCAGAGGGAGCCGTGGATGCGGCGCGAATAGATCCCCCTCATCCTCCTCCAGCTTGTGCTCCTCAGCCTCGTCGGAGGTTTCCGTCTCCTCCGAGTCTACATCCGCTTCGGGGTCCATTTTCAACGCTACATCTGCCAGCACAGACAGGTCGGGCGTGGACGCGGTGGCCAGCTGCAGCAAGCTGGACGCTCCCACCTGCTCCCTACGCCTCAGCCTCTGCTCCAGCTGCTCTTCCTCATCCTCCTCATCCTCCTCCTGTAACACGGGATGTAACGAAGATGGGAGAGGGGTGGAGGCCGACTGGCTGAGGGTTCTGGGGCGGCCGCGAGTGCGACCTTTCTGAGTGTGCGCGCCTGAAACAGGGCCTGGCTCCTCGTAAGCAATTCGGACCAGAGAGGCGTGGTCCAGAGGTAAGTTTTGGACTGTAAGACACACAGGAGTGACGGGTGCTTTGGGGGAGTCTTTGACTGCGGCTCGTTTGGAAGGGGACTTTGCAGGGGGCGTCTGTGGGGACTGATGGGGACCTGGACCTTTCTTGGGCTCCTCTGGCCGGAGGGAGCGGATGGGGGGAGGGACAGTGAGAACGGAAGTGGGGGACTGCGGGAGGGCGCTAGGCTCGCCCGAGTGGGAGGCGAAGGGCCGGAGCATGGGGACAGGTTTGGAGGATGCTGGTGGAGTAACAGAGGTGGGCATGGCTCCGGGAGAAGTGGAAGTGAGCACATCTGGAGGCTGAGATTTGACAGGCGACAGGAGGAGAGTTTGAGAGGGCGAGGGAGTTGCAGATGGAGACAGCGGCCCAGTGGAGGGCTCAGGGGTAGGTCTGAACTCATTCTCCTCCATGGAGAAAGATACAGTCTTGCGCCGCTTCTTGAGAGGAGGCAAGATGGGAGACGAGGGGCGAGGGCAAGGTGGAGACGATGAGCATACTTCCTTGGAGAGAGGTGTCTTTTCTTCTGCATTCAGGAAAAAATAAATTGACTTACTATACATACACATCCAAATGCATGACACATATTTTTGTATAGTGTATAGTTATTTTATTTTAAATGATGCTGTTTAGTTTTTATAGATTTTGCTGCTTCTCTTGTTCTGTCCACACTGCTGTTGTAACAATGTGAATTCCCCCCTTGGGACTAATATAGTTAACATAGCTTATGATGTTCTTCGACTTACCAGACTTAACCTCTGCAACAGCGCCAGATGACTGGCCGACACGTGCTTTCTCCCTGTAAGAAAGAAAAAGTCACTTACATCCATTCAAATCCCCAAATTACTTCTCTTTCTTTCCTTCAGTCAAATAACTACATACTTCTCTTCCTCTTTCTCCGTGTCCATGGCCACGCTGTCCATTGTAGACTCGTCCACTGTGTCCAAACCCTCACTCTCTTCCACCGGCTCCACTTCTTCTTCATCTTCCTCATCTGAGGATGACGATGATGAAGAGGACGAAGAGGAAGATGACGAACTTTCAGATGAAGACATGCTCTCGTCATCACTGTCTGCACTGAGGGCTTCTTCTGGGTCAGACAATAAGAAAAAAAGTCACTTGAAAGCAGTCTTAGAGCCTTGTCTAAGTCACGGGCACTGTTATAAATAAAAAAAGCACAAAACATGATAGAGCTTACCCTCTGACTCTTTATCACTGTCATCTTCATCCTCCTGAGAACCACAAAGTACATGACAGCATATCATTAACCGTCCTTCACAAACATTACAACTCAAACTAAAGCCTAAATCTAAAAGTTTAAAGATGTCTAACCAGGGTATCTGCACTTTTTTGATAGGCAAATTCAATGACTTTTAAGAACTTTAAGACCTTTTCTGGGAAAAAAAATTAAGACCATCATGGTGGCAAACAAAACACAATAGCCTAGAATTCAGTTGATTTCAATAAGGTACATACTGTATTTACTGGAGCAACGGCTCTGACATAAAACGTCTTTTACAACCAGCCATAGTACTTCTCATCCTCCAACCTTCTCTCACAGAATTTGCATTTACCCATTTACCCGTTCTACACTCACGGCTTTAGGGGAAACCAGTCTCCCTGCTACGCACCAGCTACGCACAAGCAACACTATTTCTTCTCTTTCTATGGCATGCATATAGGCCTATGGGGTACACACTACCCCCTGCTATAGGCAGTGATGTGTGCTGACCGGGAACAGATTTCGTTGCTTCATTTCACCCTTGAAATCATTTAATGCCACCCACTGTAAAATTTACAATTAGAAAATAGTTTCCAAGGCCTGAAAAATACAAAATACTAAATACCTTTCAAGGATCTACGGGGACCCTGTCTAACTGGCCTGTTAGGAATTACTTCACAGAAAGGTCTAGGTTTAGGGTAGACGGAGCACTGCTGCCACCTAGCGGCCACTGTATGCAACAGTCATTTGCATTTGAGTGATGCAGAGGTGAAAAGAGTGGTATGTTAAACCCAGAGTGAAGGGAAGCATTTTTGGAACATTGGCAGGTCAGTATTTTCTCAGGTCTCTTCAATATTCCCCTGCACCCCCATTATTTCTGCAGGACATTAATGATGCTGTAGGTTATCGCACCGACCTTTTGTATGCACCGATAAAAATGCATGCGTTGTAATGAATGTTCAAATGTTTCACGTAGGAACACCTATTAAATACATGACTTACGTTCATAAGGTCTTATCCCTATATTAAAGATATAACAAACAAAAAAAGATAAAATGAACCGAATAAAATAAACAAGATATAATATAACCGAATGTATTGTCAAGGACTGGGAGCAAAGTGATTACAAACTGATTTGAGCACAGACCGGAAGTTTGCACAGGTTCACTTACATACTCTATAAACCTGCTTTTATATTGAAAATGTTAACTTATAAACCTAACTACAAGGAAATACATGGCATAAATACTAAAAGCAGACAGCAGGGCATGTCTTCTCCATGCTTTTTTTTTAAGATCTACAATGATGAGAATGCCTTTAACATTCTCACTTTCAATTGTCAGCAACACCATATTTTGCTGTATCTCATGATATATGTACGATCAGTCTTCTGCTCTCCTTGCTGTATATTTTGTCCTGTGTATGCTTTTGTATCCCTCTGGTGTTTGCTTTTGTTCTTGTGTTGCAGGTTTGTTTGATTTGACCATGTTCTGTGTATATGAATGTAATGACGATAAACCTACTTGATTTAACAAAGAAAATTTTCTCGATCTTTGTAAAACATACAAAATCTAAAAAAAAATATATATAAAGCCTTAAAATGTCACACAAAATGCTCTGAGTTCCACACACTTTTTCAGAAGATGATTCATCTGACGTCTCCTCGCCTTCGCTGTCCAGGTCGTATGGTTTGCGGGTTCTGGTTCTCTTCCTCCTGCGAACTGCCTCTTTTTCGGGTGCCCGACTCTCCTCTGGCCGGCCTGCAGCGTCTGGACCCTTACCCTGGTATGAGTCTGAGAGCAGACAGGACAAGACGTTTCTTCCTATTTGCATCCATTTCCATGTTTAACAGCATGTTGTACAATGTTAAAATGACATTTTTGGTTAACCCCCCTTTGGGTAAGGACAGACCGTTTCAGTTTTCGAGCCAAGTTACTGATTTTAGGCCTAAAAAGAGACAGAGTAGTTCACCTTCGTCCTCTTCATCAGGTGGAGTTGAAGGCCTTGCTCTTTTCAGAGAAACGTCCTCTGCGAGCTCCTGTGGCTCTTTTCTTTTCACCTGGAAAATAAACACCCACACACACACATTAGTCACTTCTGCAAACGCTGGCTCGTTGCTCCTCTTACCTGCCCTAAAACAACTGTGAGCAGCTCTCGCAGAACAAAACAACTTGTACACGCTTGATATGAAGGCAGTTTAATGGTACCCAGTGCTTTTAATTTTTTCTTTGTACTGTCCACTGTCTGACGTGACGATGCAAATTTCCCACTTGTGGGACTAAAAGGTTTATCTTATCTTAACATTTCTCACTAGAACCTTCAAAATCAACATTTCACAGTATTATGTAAAAGGAAATGTAATTAAATTGGCTGTATGTGAGAACAGGCAAGGCAAGCAAAGCCAGATACCTTGAAAGAAGGCAATCGAAGAGCGCCTCGGATAGAGAAGCCCTCCAGGCCTCCACTCTTAGCCCAGTCCACAAGAGACATAAGAGGCTCGCGAGGCCGACTATTCGCCTTGTCGTCCTTCTTCTCTTCCTCTCGCACGACTGAAATGCCTCTCATGGCTGCCTGGAAAGGCTGAGAGAACAAAAAAGTGTAGAGGAGTTCAGAGGAAAACCACCCCGGAGATTTATCCGAATATCTGTAAGGTGTCAGCTACTGCAAATCCTTGCCCAGCATTTTTGACCATCACTCCTATTAAAAAGAATCTACCAGTCTGGGAGTGTGAATTTTTCCAATGTGTTCCTTGTGCAAGTCATCCTGATATGATGCCCATATCCAGCACAGTCAGAATGTGAAATAAAAAGGATGCGACCTTTTTAGCCAGCAGCATCACCTAGAGAACCCCAGCATGTTTGCTATAAAATATGGGATTGTAAATTTCTGAAAACACAATTTAATTACTTTGGATTCAAACTATTACTTCCATAAAATAAATAAACACACACACACACAC
>JBBPCX010000028.1:4902044-4913063 GCA_037974365.1 Hydrocynus forskahlii | reverse complement strand
TTTTTTTACTTAGTTAAGTGGTTCTTGCCATAATGTGCAGTAGAACCGTAGTGGAACAGGATCATTAACTGTGTACCAACCCGACCAACACACCAACACTGATGATCCCAAACACATTAAGGAGGCAAGAAATTCCACTAATGAACTCTTGACGAAGAACACCCGTTAATTAAACACCATTCCAGGTCGATTCCTCATGAATCTATTTGAAAAAATGCCAAACGTGTGCAAAGCTGTCATTAGAGCAATAGGTGATGTTTTCATTATTTATCTACCATGTAGCCAATAATAAAAACGAAGGAAATCGTTGAGTGAGAACGTGTCCAAACTTTTGACTGGTAGTGTACACACACACGTATCTTCCAGATATGTTAAAAAATTATAAATTAAAAAAATAAAATCTGAATTCAGGCCCTGCCCGTCTCTGCTAATACAAATTGACAATCAGGACAACTGATTTATGAGAAAGTTCTGTAACATAACAAAAGGACCAAAACCAAATGACTCTTTCTGAACAAGCTCCACATTCAGGTGGTTGGTAGTCAGCTAAATGATGGTTTCTCAACCCTTGTCCTGGTGACCTGACATGATACACATTTTTTGTCCTTTGTATCACCGAGGACACCTGACTGAACTCATTAACAAAACCCCTGTGGGACGAAACAGGTGTGTAGATAGAAACAATGCGCAGAGCATATTGTCACCAGGACTGAGATTAGCAACCCTTGACCTGAATAATAGAATAACCCCCCCCCCCCCCAAGTAAAACTTGTCCAGAGCATTAAACGCTGATTAACGGCTAGAAGTCAATTGTTGCATTATATCTGTTTGTAGGATGGATCATTTAGCTCAGCACCACTGCTCTTCAAGCTCACGTTTGCGTTTTACTGACTAAAGCCCCCTTTCACAGAACTCTTTTCTAGATTTTACTCAGAGGAAAGTGAAAGTGACCATTCTGTCATAGGCGAACACAACACAGCATAGTGCGAACAGCATGAAACTCTTCCTCTGCGTTTAATCCATTTTAACCCATTCGCCAAGCAGCAGGCAGTCAGGAACACAGCGCCCAGGGAGCAGTGTATGGGGACGGTACCCTACTCAGGGTACCTCAGAAGTGCTTAGCAGTCGTGGGAATCAAACCCACAACTTCCTGGTCACAGGGCGAACGCTAATGTCCAATTCAGTGGGATTGGATATAAAACAGACATTTCCCTTCCAGGTCAAAGAGGCCGGTTGAGTCCATGTATGAAAAGAGCAGGTCACTATCCAGGGAATGCACAGCGAGTGAGGTGAGCACATTGAGGACGTTTTCACGTGACGGGTGCAAAAAAACAAACAAAAAAAACCGGAAGAAAACAAACATCCGAAGAGGAAGAGGAAGGGTCATTCACGCGAAGACGCCAACAAAAACATGTACCAGGAGAGACGAGACTCAAACTTCTGTCAGAAAGGGCTGATGACTAAATCGGCAAACAAATTCAAGGAAAGGAGAGAGACTCAATTGTTTATGCCCAAATTACGAGGGCACTGAAAGGTAGGAGAGAGCACGTCCAATGCAGAAAACCTCCAAATCTACACGTGAAAAGGAAAAACATGGATACTGGAACCTGACCCATATGGGAAACTGGCTTAAGCCAAACACGGAACAGTAGTACTGTAACTTCTCCAATCCACTCCAAGAACTAATACTTAAAGCTGATGTGACGTACTTATCATGAAATTGCTGTACGATCATAGAGTTGTATACGCTTTAGAAGACTATCAGCAATAACACTTACTAAAAATTCTTTGAGCATCGCTCCTGAAGTGTTATGATTTTGCTGTACGCAAATGGTTGTTCTGTAGTAAATTTCATTTTTCTTTTGTATTTTTATGTACAATGACTTTCATACATTGTTTTACTGCAAGTTCACATGAAACAGTGAACGATGAGAAGCAAATTAACAACTCATTTGAAATATTCTTATCTATTAGGGCTACATTACAAACTGTTAAACTTCTTTAGTTTAACGTTGATCACGGATTATTAACCACACTGATTCGGCAATGGTACAGCAAAACAGGATACAGCAAAAATAAGGAGCAGCTGGAAATGTGCTTTGAATAAGTTAATGTAATTATTTTCCAGTTTAACACCATGCACGCAGAACATCCGAAAGAAGTTGTGCTTTACAGAGTCTCAATCACACTAACCAGCCGCCAAAATAATATAATTAACTACAAGGTGATTTGCTGTATTGATACATCCCTAATCACAAGAAGTGAGTGTTTTGTTCATATCTTGCAGAGACTGCTTACCTGTCCTTCTCCATTGTAGGTAGGTGGAGTGTGAGCACCAACAGCCTTGTGTGTGTCGGAGGCCATGTGAGAGAGTTCTTCCTGGGAGAGGGCCGGCTGTTCCTGTAGAGAGTCTGACACTGAACCAGAGACAGAGGCACTCGAGGCCTCCACCTCTGCAGGACTGTTCCTGCTATCTCCTCCTCCTTGCTTCTTCCCTCTGCTCCTCCTTCCATCCCTTTCTGTTCTTCTCCTCTCTCCTCCGTCTATCCCCCCTTGCCTTACAAAGTTTGCTCTGTCGTCACCCTGCTCCCTGTGCTTACCCGACTGTCCTTCAGCGTTCTCTGTTCCTCTCCTCTCTTCCTCCTTCCTTTCCTCCTCTTCATCGTCCGAAGCAAGGAAAGAGAACTTGGACTTCTGTTCCTTCAAGAGCATCTCGATACGCGAGTCCAGACTGCTGCTGTGGTGAACAAACGGCAGGCTCTCATTGGTGGAGTCCGGTTCAGGAGAGGAGGAGTCGCGCAGGGGCGGAGAGAGGGACGCTGTGGAGGAGGGGAGGTGGTGAGGGAGGGAGGTGGAGGAAGGAGAAGTGGACGACGAAGGGATGGAGGCGTGGGGAGGAGAGGAGGGTGGAGGAGTGCGTGGGGGCTGTGGCGGGGTGCTGGGACGGCGTTTTGGTAAAGTCCACTGCTCTTCTCGAGTGGGGCTTTCCTGGCCGAAATCCAGCGAGCTAAGCGTTTCGGCCACTGCAGCGGCAATGACAGAGGCAGGAGGAAGGGGAGGAGGCGGAGGGGGTGGCGGAGGGGGCAGGGGGGTGTGGTGAGAACGCGAACGAAAGTCATTATCCATAGAGCTTCGCTCTCCGGCGCCCTGCAGACGGAAGGACTGCGAGGGGTCCAGTCTGGATGAAGAAGGGGTGTCGGGAGTGGGAAAGTCTTTAGGGAAGCCTCCATAAGAAGTGGAGGTCGGGGGAGGGGAGAGGCTGTTAGATGAGCGGTGAGTGGAGTTGAGGTGGCCTCCGTATCGAGGGTCGGAGCTGTTGGCGTACTCTCCGTCTCGTTCTCTGTCTCTGCTGCTTCTCCGCCGGCTGTGGTGGTTGTGCGAGTGGTGGTGGTTTCGGTGCCTCCCGTGTTCGCCGGAGCGTGAGCCCGAGCTGTCCCGGCGGTACGGCCTGCCGTCCCCACGCTCCTCGCGCCGGTCGGGGTGGTGGGTGTGGTGGGAGTGATGGGAGTGGTAAGCGGATTTGGAGGCGGAGGCGGATGAGTTGTTCACGTCCTGTTGGTGGTGGTAAGAGGAGCGTCGAGAAGCTCCATAGCGCCCCCCAGAGTCTTTGTCTCGCTCTCTGTCTCGGGGTCCCCTATCCCTGTCTCTGTCCCTTTCTCGGTCAACTACAGGTGGAGACTCGTATAAGGAGCCTGAGGGTGGCACGTATGGGGGTTGGGGCATGTGCATCCCTGGACCGGCCGCATTTTGATAACCCGGAAAACCCGGAGGCTCATTGGGTCGAAACGGTGCAGAAGGAGTGGGAAATCCAGGCCGACCTCTGTGGAACACGGAGGGGTCTTGCGGGGGAGGAGCGTGGGAATCGTCAAAGTAACGCGGAGGCTTGAACCCTGATGAGGAGGACACAGCAGAAGAAGAGCAAGAGGAAGAAGGGAGCATGTCCTGTGGAGCAAAGCCGCTGGTCAGAGGAGCCCCAGCAAAACCTGGATGCCTGCAAGCAGAGGAACAAACAAGAAATTAATGTAGGTGACAGAAAATGCAACATCATTTTTTAATGACAAAAGTTCTATCGTGCAAACCAAGTAAATGTTTTGGAAGTTCCTTATGATTTGGACAGCGTTTTATAGGGATTATATATGGCAAGTAGGATCAGTTAAAACTCCCTGACCCTGGCTGGGAATCAAACCCAGGACCTTCTCGTTGACAGTGCTAAATACTGCATCACCACACCACCCTCCAAACATGATGAGCTGAATAATTGCCCGAGAAATTTAAAGAGCATATCCCTGTGGTTCTTTTCAGCAGAGGAGTCTAGTGTAGGTTGTAGAACCGGAGATGAAGTGCAGCTCATTGCTCCGTGTAACAGGGGTTCTTGTGGCTTTTAGTTCATCCTGAGCAGGGTGAACTAAAACCACTGGCTTCTCTCTTACCCTCAATACTCTAAGAGAATTTTTACATGGCCCACCTTTCAAAACATATTACTTTGCAGCAATAATATATGTACTTTTGTATACAACAATCCTGTTACTGTTGCTGTTTGTATGTATGATGTCAAGACATTGTGCTGAAGTTTGAAACATCCTGAAGTATACTAAACAAACAAAAAGAATAATTCAGATGACACTGGAGACATTTTCTACATTGGGATGTACACAGACTATTTCCTTAATACCCACACATGAGAGACCTATAACAGGGGCACTGAAAAGGTTTAATTAAGTTCTCCTTTGATGCTGAGCTGGCTGTCACTGTAGCAGACAGTCAAAAAAAAGAGAATCACCATCATTTTGGTTTCCTATCAGTACGCGCAGAAATTACCTACCACTTAAATCGGACTAGGCTAAATATCTGTACGGTAAACCCGGAGGCTCTTGGGCCTGGCTCGCGTTCTTCTCACCAGCACCAGGGGAGCCAAAGACACAGTTAAACACCTTTTACATTGTACAAATAGTTTAAGTTTCTTCATACACTTGATCTACATCTATGAAAATCACTGAAATATTGATAGTGTAAGTAACGGCACCAACCTGCCCCCAGAGTAACCTGAATCCTGGGAAAACGGAGTCCCAGAGCGTGATGTGTACGGAGTGCTGCCACCCTGTGAGGAGGAAGAAGAACCTGGGGTATACGGCCCCCCGTGTGAGGGTGGAGGCGTATCCAAGCGCTGATCCCCAAATCCAGTGTCCACAGAGCATGGGGTAGTACTGCCAGGAGGTGGGACAGGCGCCTGATCTACAGAGAGCCTCCTCCTGACATCAGATGACTGAGAAAAATGGGTAAAAGGAGACCAAGCTTTAGTCAGAAATAAAGGTACGGCAATATAGATATATCTACCATCAACTGCAGAAGAGCTTTAAGGGCCCACAAAATTAAAATAACAAAGCTTCAATGCAACTCCCTTCTCCATAAAAACAGTCCATATATGGAAACTAAACTATAAAAATAGCATGTTTGTGCAAACCCCTTTTTGTAATGTCACGAAAACCAACACAGTTATGTGCTACTTCCTATTCATCCTACAGAAGTTTGAGCCTGATGACTCATGTTGGAAGTTGGGAGTCTCTCAGTCTCAATATCTTTTCAAATCAGGAACAGAGACCATCCAAACAGAACCAAGGTCACTTACGTATTTCAGTCTTAAAGACAAGAGTAAACAAAACGTCTGTTTAAGTCAAAGAAATAAAGAGAGGCTGGACAAAAATAACACCAAACTGACCTATGACAATTCCATATAGAAGGAGAAGTAGGATGTGGGCACTTTAAATAGACAGTTTTAAAAAAAGCATTCAAGAGTAAAAGCAAAACTATGCTGCCATAAAGCAGGAGTGTGGATCTCCAGTCCTGGAGGGCCGTGGTCCGGCACGTTTTGGTGATTTCCCTGCTAAGAAGCACCTGGGTCACCTCGGCAGTTAATTGTCAGGTTTAGTGAATGTGTTTGAGCAGGAGAACCATCAGACTGTGCTGGACCCCGGCCCTCCAGGACCAGAGTTTGACACCCCTGCCATAAAAGGAGTCATGAGGAACATTCCATTTTAAACAGTAAAAGAGAACAGTAGAAGATCAGAATCTTGTGTGTGTACTTACTGTGTCAGGCTGGGCTGGCGCAGGGGGCTGAAATTTCTCTGTGAGGGCCTTGCCCCCGGTTGGCACTGTCTGAGGGGTGTATGAGCCACTAACAATCAGGTCATAATACTTCATCCTCTGCTGGCCTGCAAACGGCCACAAAATCAGTTATATTGCTGTAAGGCTGTGAATACAAATCTTTATTGATCTCAAGCAGTTTGACTGCACAGCATGCACCAAATATTACACTTTAACAGATTTTATTTATTTGGTGGATCACACCAATATCTCTGTTCATCAACATCAAAGAAACACCTGGGCCTGATCAGCAATTATTGATTTGTTAGAAGGTTAGAAAGGTCATTCACATACTGCAATAATGAAAAGCAATAACTTCTGCAGGCACATTTAGCACATTCTAAAGGTGCGAGGTATGAGAATGTATCATGGGAAATAACAATAAAAACAAATTACAACCAGCAGTATGTCTCGGTTAACGGCCCTTCGAAACAATGAGCTTCAGTTATCACTACGGAATCCAAACCTCAAGGAGGCACTCATTTCAGTTTCGATATTAGATCCAGCCTGGCTTTTTCATCTCCTCTAACACCAGGGTGCGAACAAACAGAAAATTAATATCCCAGATGAGCCCATACCTTTGATGTCTAGCTGGGCATGGACGATGTTGCCCATGACAGAGGTGTTGTGCAGGTGTTTAACTGTGTCTTTGGCTCCCCTGGTGCTGGTGAAGAGAACGCGAGCCAGGCCCAAGTGCTTACGGGTTTTAGGATGAAACAAGATCTCCATTTCTTCTACCTCACCAAACTTGGTGCACATCTCCAACAGGAAAGGTTCTTTGATGTTATCGTTCAGTCGGGCAAATGTCACCTCTTTCAACGGAATTGGACCCACGTAGTACTCATCCAACTAATGGAAATAAGGAAAAAACACTTTATGAAGGGGCGGTCAAATAAAAGAGGAAGAAGGAGAAAGTGTGTGAGGAGGATGCAGCTGTGTTTCAAGTTCAAATGCCCAACATTCTCTCCACTAGAGCTCCATCTGACAGGCTGTGGGATTAGACCTCCTCCTTGAAGGACATCTGTCCTTTTTTCTAGGAAATCACAGCCGTGAAGTCCATGAGGCAGGAATTCAAATGAAATCTGCAACTCTCCAGTATCAGTATAAGTTCCTCTTAATATTTATCTACAGCAAGACTGTATGTCTTAATTAAAGCGAAGGTCACTCACTTGTTGAACAGAGTAACTGTCACTTATAAAAACTATTACATAACTACAATTATTGCTATGCTCAATTTGAGACATTACAAATATTTCAAACATGCCTTCACAATCATATGTTTAACTAACAACAAACAGGATGAGAATACGAGGTATGAAGAACTTTGGTCTTCAGAGTGAAATCTGAGTGAAAGTGACTGGAATAATCACTTTCAGATATTCTATTCAATTTCAATGCAAGAACTTCCTGCCATCAGAAGTCAATGTCTCAGGTGTCAACTCAGCCAGTACTGAGGCTCAAACTTTGGATACTGACCCCAATATCAATACCACAAAATTGACTTTCCCTCCCAATACCTTCTTTCAATTTACAAGCCAAAAAGTGAGTGTGGCTCAAACTAGGAATTAACAAGAGATGCTGTAAGAAGGAATATTGTCCCAACACACAATACTGAAGACTAATCAACAACCGCTGAAGTTAATAATATGCACTCAACATATAATTTAGACAGGCTTTCAAACTCTAATGTTTGAACTAGCATGCTTACTGGCCCAATGACAAAACTGACAACCTAAAAATGGAAAGTTGGTACAGAATAAATGAACTTCAGTACTCCGCAATCTTCAAGTAATTCGTCTGGCATCATAAAAGCACTGAATTTTAATATCCAGCCCTAACAGACGATTTCTCATGCAATATTCATGAATATCTTCAGAGCACGCTGGTGCACTTGGCAAAGCAATTTGACCAGAATACAGAAAAGAGTACAAGCAGTCTTCACATACAACCCATTATGCATCTACTGGCTTCTGACGTCCAACACAGGGGATTGCAGCGAGATAACCAGTACAGCAGGAGAACAGTGAGTTTGGAGAAAAACAGTGGGAGACAATAAAAAGTTTGAAAATAACCGAAAAAGGACACACCTTAAATTTGGGTAAAGGAAGTGACAGCTCTGTGTGTCTGGACCAGATCCTTCGGGGTCTGGGGTCACGTAACTCCCCCACAGGTGGAAACCCTGAGTCCTGAGAGACATCAAGGGATGGAAGGTCATTACAGTACGATGTTCAGCTATATAATTAATAATCTACTAATCCAAATCATGAATACAGCCTCTAAAATGTGGCCACATTTTTGGGGGGCTCAGAACTAAACAGGTGTGTGCAATACATTTCTTGAAATCACATTATCATAAACATCAATCCAATAATGAACATCAATTAGTGCTTTAACACATTTGGGATTTCAAAATAACCCAAAAACCAAAACAGCCATCTGAACATTAAAGCTTAAGGCAGTTGCCAGAAACCACCTATATTTATTCTTGTTAAGTTGTACAGTATATTGACATTCACTGACAAGCTACCAGACATGTCTACACTAGTAATTATTTACACTAGAATACAAACTTGGAATGTTAATATGTGCACTAAATTAGAGGCTCGACCACCCTGTTAGTTAAAATCATCCTCATTAAATGTGTTTTGTTATGAAAAGCCACAGATTTTTACTATATCACTCAAAACCAGAAGCTATAGGAAATTCTTCCAAAGTACATCAGCTAAAACTCAGTATTAGTTTATGTTTCACCACTACTGGTCAGTTGATTTGTTCGCTGACTGAGGCATCTGTAAGTACAAGCAATCGATGAAGAGTGAATACCGGAACACTGAAGTGAATCCCATCGTATCTGTAGATCTTTTGAGTGACCCTGCGGATGGCAGGGTCCTGGACAAGCTTGTAGCTCTTCCATTGCAGACTGAGAGCTCGCTGAGTGTCTGCCCCACTGTCTGGATCCATGCTATTACTGCAGAGAAAGAGATGGAGATTCACTATTGACATGAGTTCATCATGGCACACAAGTTCACAGCACAGTGGGGTTCAGCATAAATGGGGTCAAAACATGTCTAAAATGTACTTCTATAGTTTTGCAAGGAGACTGATAGGTTCTTTTTGGATGACAACTTCTATTGCGTGTATTACTGGTCACTTTGCTAATACTATTTCTGTTCACAGAAGAACAACGTTGCACTTCAAACATGTCTATATCAATTAGATCTGGGGTAAACAAGAAAGTTGTAGGGGTGTTCACGTTTTATTAGACGAGATAACGCTGAACATTACATGTTTTCTACTACTCCAGACAACATGAGATGGGTTCGATCAACACACAAACTGCAGTACCAAGATAAACAGCATACACAAGCACAGAGCAACACCACAACAATTCAGAGGGTTACGCGTGTGTGGGAGTGAACCCAACTGGAAAACCTGATTTAACAGACTTATTCCGGGTTTTGTTATGATGCTCCAACACAATAACAGCTACATTAGCCCTCGATTTCACCCGTTTGGTCCGGCATGTCTCCAGGAGCATGTGAATCTGTTATTTCCTTCCAAATTACACAGAATGAACTAGGACTTTAATATCACCTGACATTAAATAAATACCTCACAGACCTTTAGAGGCTGGGTATATTGTCGTTTCACGACAAACACTGAGTCTGTTAGCTGCACAGACAGGGTGAACAGAGGAAAAGGGCGAGTAGTTCGCTGAGAGGTGAAAAAAATTCACCCGGTATCGAGTTGTTCTTCTTCCGAACTGTTTTAGACATCAGCGAAAACTACAAACAGCAACTCCTGTGTAGTAAAGTACTCTCTCTTTTTCGAGAAATGCTTTAAAACGGTCTCTAGCTCGGCGTTAGCCCTCCAGCTAACGAGCTAAATGCTAAAAACGCCACCACGCAGCTAAACAAGCTAACATGCTAAGCTAAAATGCTAACTAGCTCGACAGGCCGAGAAAATCGGCTTCAATGGAAGAAAAACGGTCCAATTTCCACCCCGTGACCCTTTGTCAGGTCTCGAAGGAGTCCTCCCGCGTTCCGGTGCCCAACGAAACATCACAAGATGCTATATCCCACCTAAAAGCTCCGTTTTGTGGAAAAAAGTGAGGTTAAACACACAGAGGCCATCGCGAAACCGACCTGAGAGCCTCGCCTGTCCGCCATCAGCCGCCAGAACAACACCCCCCCAGCTCCGCTCCAGCACTTTCCGCACTCAGCCGGCCGCTCGGGAAAATGAATACTGACTTCATAAACCTGCGAGGTTGTTGCAATACGACATAAACGGACGCATCAGTTCGTCTTGCCTTTATTTTTATTTAATGCGGGCTTCAATGTAAACTACTTTCTCAGACTCGATCCCGTTTCTCCCGTAGGCTGGAGTTTGGAATGGCGAATGTGTCGCTGGGTTGATAAATACGTCATTGGTGTCAGGCGGGACGGTTGGAGGTGACGGCTGGGCCAAGTTCATCAACAAATAAACAAATAAACAAACGAACGGGTAGCTTATAAATACAAATGTACTTATAATACAGGCATTACATACGTATGTATATAACGTGTAAGTTATATATATATATATATATATATATATATATATATACATATTTATTTAACGTGTAGTACATATAAGATTCGATTAACCTTTATTAATACCACAAGTGGCAAATTTGCATTGTCACGGCAGAAAGTGGACAGAAACAAAGCAGCAAAAATTAAAAACAATGAAATAGAATAAAGTAGAATAAAAATACAAATGTGCACTAGACAATCTAGGAATATAAAAATAGAATAAAATAAAAATATGTGCATGTGTATTGTAAAAATGGATACTTATATGTAAACTTAGATAAGTATGTATGTACACAGTAAGCAT
>JBBPCX010000028.1:4886297-4897908 GCA_037974365.1 Hydrocynus forskahlii | reverse complement strand
TGCTTGATGTGGACGACTGGAGAAGCGCAGTGATGGGAAGTTGAGACGAGGTGGCTCTTTTCAGCGTCTTCATCTTCACGACATGTTTTTTTCCAGTAAGTGCAAGCTCTCCCATATTGGAGAGAAGTATGACCGATTTACATACTTTGCATTTTTCTCTTCTGTCATCATCACTTTGGGTGAGCCAGTCCTTCAATTCTTAATTTTCAAGCCAAATTTCTTGAAATTTACACTTGCCTGTCATGTTTGCTGAGTTAGCGAGTGTAAGGACATATGTCAACACAGACTTCGCAAAGATTTTGCGTTCTAGAATGCTGCACATTTTTAGAGTGGGAGAGGTTCTGAGCAAAACAAAATCACTCACTGGGAACAAAGATGCGTAAATACACATCAGGTTTTGGCTACCGCACTATATGCTATTAACAAAATTCCCTGATAATTCCCTGACTTGGCACCCAAATGATCAAATTCCCTGACTTTCCTTGTCTGGAAATGCCTTTATTGAAATTCTCTGATATTCCAGAAATTCCCTGACCCGTGGGAACCCTATGAAAACTGAACCCAGAGAGCTTGTTAGTGATGTCCTGGATCACCTTCACGTTTCTCACAGAGATAAAAATAAATTTGTTAGTGTCATAGAAAACTCCCACTGAAATGTATCTTCAGCCCAGACATTCGTGCTTGTACTTTGTCGACTTCCTGGTTGTTAGTTTGTATCTCCATTGTTGGTTTTTGTGTGGACAGTAAAAAACAATGGTCTTTTTCCATGTTGTCATGCTAGCCAATCAGAAAGCAGGGCTGCATTCGGCTTGCCAGCGGTCCACTTTCAGCTCTGCCGTCGAGCAGCTTGTACACGGCTTGGGTCGCTTTAGTTGTAATGGAAAAAAGTTTGTTTGCAGTACGGCACAGTTCCTTGAGCCAGTGGAAGTTCCAAGAATGGGAGCTTTAATTACTCCAGGTAATTCCTTTAACTAAGCTTGTGGGAAAGCGCTAGCTGTGAGCTTCACATGACTCACCGCGAGTCCATCTTGCCAGGGCCGTATCCTCCCCTGTCTCCACCTCTGCCTCCTCTGAAGCCGCCTCGGTCACCGCCTCGTCCACGGAACCCGCCACGATCGAACCCACCCCTGCCTCGCTCACGGTCTCCACTATACCCTCCTGAGAAAGAAGATGGTTAGAAGCTGAATACAATCTTTTATTATGGCTACCCAGATGCCTGCTCCTATACTCCAACACAAACAGACTGGAAACAGAAATAAGACCAGAAATAACTTATTAAAAGTCTATCAACCAGTTAGTAACGGACTGTTTATTTCATGCACGAGCACAGAACGGTTTTGCCTTTATGCATCCAGAGTGTGCAATTGGCCACCTTGTCAAGGTGTATAATTATTTTTAATGGCCTATGGATTGTTGCAGATCCATTTCATGGGGATACAGTTTGGCTCAGGTCCCACAAATTTCACTGCTTGAGCGTCCCCGCAGGTGCAGTACCAGCCACATATTGAAATTTGACCACAGTAATAAAAACATCCCATTAAACACAGAGTGAGCACGTTACCTCCCATAGGTGACATTCCGCCACCTGCACCTTCAGGTTTGGGGGCTTTACACTGGTTACACTCGTTACGCCAGGAGAAGTTCAGATTTCCACATGACCTTCACAAAGAAAACAAAATCAAGATCAAATAAACACTTATCAGCACACAAAGAAACTCTTACATTAACTGTGTCACACATTAAGTACACACAAACACATACACACTTACGGGTTTGAACATTTCCAGTCTCCAGCTCTTTGCTGGCCTCCGCCGCCGCCGCCACCACCACCACCACCACCACCACCACCACCACCACTACCATTGTTACCGGGGAAACCACCACCCCTACTTCCGCCAAATCCACCTCTTCCCATTGGCCCTAGAAAAATGAAGAGAATAATGCTTATTAAAGTCTATTTTTAGATTTAAAAAATATTTTAAGACAAAACACACAAACACAAAAAGGGACAGCGCACACAGCTCACCTCCCCGGCCACGGCCGCCCCTCATGCCTCCACCTCCACGCCCAAAGTCAGCCCGGCGAGTGGCGAAGGACACTTTAATGGGGTTTCCATTAAAATCTTTTCCTGTAAACACCCAAATCAGACATTTGTTCATGTATCCTCATAAAGGAGAGGAACGAAACCTGATAACTAAATGTCCAGACTGATGAACAGAGCTGTACATAGTTCCATAACTACCAAGAAAGCTGTACAGCATCAAGCATTAAGTTATAATTAAGATAATGTACAAGGCACTTATATGTCAAAAGGTGTGATCAAACCTCACAGGACATCTGAAAACAAATGTAACTAATTAGAGAGTATTATTTCAGTTGACGTCTGTAAAAGGCGACTAAATGAAGAACTGCAACCAACACTGTTGCTTGTTGGCTCTCTTTAACCAGTCTACACTTTATATAGTGTGTAAATGGACTATTCCGGCCTCAGTAGAGAAAAACAAGGTCAGTGATGCTAATTCCGTGATTTGCAGCTGCACCTCCTCTTTTGCCTGAACTCGTACAGCCCAAGCGTGCTCAAATAAGTTCTCCTGCTCTTCCAAAATAAGATAGTAAGGAGGGGACAAAGCCTGGATTTTACGATGTGCACCATTTATCTTTACATGTCGATGTATTTCTCCAGGTTTTAGGACAATGGGCATTTTAAAAGTAATGAATACTTTAGTCCTAATGTCATGAAGCAGTGTACATCATTAATCATTCAAGGGATTCAATTACTGACATAAAAGTGAAAAAAATCAGGCGTTCATCATATGCAGACCTACCATCAAACCAGTCAATGGCAGCTTTGGCAGAAGGAGGATCATCAAACGAAACCGTAGCCTCTCCTTTCAGCTTCCCCGTCTCTCTGTCAGTGTACAAGTTTATCATGGGCAATCCAGTCTTCTTATTGATCTGGAGAAGAGGGGGAAAAAAAAAAAAATGAGAGAACGTGGGGAAAAAAGTAGTAGTAGGAGATTCCATCTTGCATTTTCCTCCATATGTCTCACTACAGACCTTGATGATGCCAATCTGTTTGAAGAAATCTGCCACAGAGTCAACGGTGTAGTTGTCTCCCAGGCCTTGCACAAAGATGGTGTTGTTATCGGAGTTATCCTGGTCCTGCACTGCAAAACAAAAAGGCCAACCATTTCTTTAAAAAGTCGCCGTCAAGGGCAAAATACGTGAGAAGCAGCTGAGGACTGTGGTTTTAAAGACTGAAAGGTTTCACTTACTGTTGGGCCCACCGGGTCCATGGTCCCGTGGTCCTTTGGAGTGAAGCACAAACCATTACTACTGATGTTCATAAAAACACTCTGGACATTTTACACCTAAATATTAATGCTCAAATTGATTTAATTTTCTATAAACACAATTACTGCAGAGTCTAACTAAACCAGTTTGAAATGTATAAGTCTGTTAAGTACCAATGTTAAATGACAGCACATGCAGACATACATTTGAACAAGCAAAACCTGATAAACCGCCACTTTTTTCCCCCCACTCATTAAAACCACAATAATAAGTGCAATGCATTTTTATGACTACTCATTTCTCAACCAACCGAAAGTGAGGAATCCTTTTGAATTCACATGCGCAAAACTACACTAATGATTTCAGTGTGGGTGCTGCATTGAACCCCAGACCAAAGAACCAACCGAGTATTATCAAGTTCCGTTTTCTTCTCATACACCTCAAAGTCATGAACCATTAACCGTTTTTGCAAACATGTTCTTCCAGGTGGATGACAAATAGTCTCATTTGAGTACCTTCATGTTTGAAGGCAGATTTCATTTTCTCACCAATATAAAATATATTGTTGAACAGCAAAGTGTTGACAAGAAACCGTCCACGACGACCTCCTGAGGTCAGAACCTTCCCATTGCCATCGTCCCCTGTGTACATTATGAACCCAATACTTTTACCGTCCATACCAAGGCAATTCATTCACGGCTCTTGCATGCTTGTTTTTTGCTCTTAAAGGGGTTCAGGTTGTTTATATAACCCAATGCTGAGTGGATCTGTTGCTTAAATAACCCAAACAAATGTGTCGTTTCCTGAGATGCAGACTTTGTGTAACTTTACCCCTCTGCTGTACAATTCTCATCTCCAGAAGACCCAACCACTGTTTAAACCGTTTTCACAGTTTTGGCCACCGCTGTCAGCCAAACCATCATTTCTGGTCCCATAATTTTTGTGTTTAAGCAAGCCATCACCTTCCACCATGTTAGCATCTTTTGGAGGCTGTACCAAACTCAGTTCAGTAGCCTCTGGACCCAAGTTCTCAAACGCTTGACAGAAATACCAAGTTCCTCTTTGTCATCTGGGGTGACAATGGCTCAGGTTCTTTTGCGATATCACAGACGACTGATCACACAACACCATCAAACTCCTACCAAACTAAATGCTCAAATATAAAGAGCGGTGAAATCTATTTTATAGCGTTACAACTCAGGGATTGGTTTTGAGACACAAGGTGTACCAACACAGATCATGGGTAGCCTTCAAGCAAAGTGGTTTTCAAACTTACTGTTCAGTCCAGTGTGAACACGGACTTCATTTTCCATCTTCCATAAAGTTGTCTTATAAAATGTCTTGTTCATTCACTTAATTATTTTCACATTAAAATGAACCATTTAGTACATTTTCGTAAGTGTTTGTTAAAAAAGATAAATAAATAAAAGATTACCACTGTGAAGTCATCTTACAGACAAAAACAATAATCCAAAAGATGAAGCACGTCAACAGCACATTCTCTTTATGCAAAAATTAACCCGTTTGTAGAGGCTGTGCTGCGATCATTTCTACCATTTTATGGTCAACATGAGACGGCGTATTTGCAGAAACTGCTAGATGGGAAATTGTGTACTTCTCACTTGTGAACCTGCAATATTGTATGCAAGCACAATTTAATAAACCATTTACTTGTGGTTGTACACCAGGCCAAAGAAAGCAATTGGCAGAAACAATCTCTGGCCAATAAAGGTACCCTTCCTTTCCCATCCCCCTGAGACGTGTGTGTAATTTGAGGTATCAGTGGAACATCGTTACGTTCAAGGGTTAATGATGGCATATGGTTAAACAGTAAAACCATATCAGTCAACGTCATATGGTAATTTTTCAGAGAACCATGATGATGACTGGTCAGTAATACGCAGCCCTACCCAACCTATGACGCCTACCGTTCCACGACGTTGGACGTTAGAACCCGAAACACACCCGACTCGCACATCATCCTCATTAAGTGGCTAGAATTCCCTTCCATAGTTACCACTCCAAAACTCCAACACAAATGAAGTTACCATTACCATCGCTCTGTGAAGTTACCAGGTCCCACTCCCTCTTAAAATCAAGCACGCTCGAAACCCCCTGAAGTTCCTGAGAGTTTGTCACTTACCACCAAACTTACTGAATCCTCCACGATCGCCCATTCTGATGGAGAGGGAAAGAGAAGCGAGACGAATTGAAGGTTGATGAGGCCGGTGCCCCATTTCACTCTCGATGTTGGGACGGGCTCCCCTCTTATCACTCTTCAAAAGAAAACTCTCTATCATGCCTTCACCCCTCCCCCCTTTTCTCACTGTCATCTCTCAGTAAACTCAATCTTCTCATCTCATTGCCCAGAGGGTGATCCGTGACACCATTTTGGACCCTCAAAAGGCTCCTCATCATGACCACCAGAGCTTACTTTTCTCGTGGACAGCCTCTGAACATGCTGGCCACAAGTTTAACTACGTCTTTGTATGTCACTTCATACGTCTCAGTTTATCAGTGGAATTGGTCTACATTCGTTTCTTTGTTAAAGACAAAACTCCTTCCCTTACCAGTAGACCAAATTTCCCATTAGAGGCTTACAGGTGTTTAGACTTATCACATTCAAGGATCAATTTTGGATAAGCACGAGTAACAACCGTTAACTTCGTTCAGACTTTTTCCCATTATTTTTCAGATACCATCCATGTTTTGGTGTTACCATTCAAAGTTGACATTACTACCACCACTGAGGACTTTTCTTTAAATTTATCGGTTTCCCCCTGCTACCCAGCCTTTACTTTCCCACCTATTACTAATCTTGTTGGTCTCCCATTCTTCAAAAAAGGAAAAAAATAGGAGAACCTTGATGAACCAAGAGCCTAGAAGGAGATTTAAAGATTTCGTTAAAACATTAAATCACACAGTGATCCTGACGGAGAGGATGGAGGTCAAAGTATACAGGGTCATGGAGCACAGGAATGATGTGGAGAGTTTACAAAGGAACAGCTGTAGGTGGAAACGTTCTCTATCACTACAAAACGCTGATGGCCAGTGTTATTTTCTGTGATCCTGAGCATTTTCTTTTGTTTTTGTTGAACAAATGTGTTCTTACACTTGCTAATGACACGCCACAGTTTCAACAGTTATTTAACCAGTGTTCTCTTCAGCTGCATCAGTTTAGGAGTGATGTATAGACTTGAAAATAGTGTTTGTGCCACTGCTGACAACTGAATTGAAGTTGCACCTCAAACATCACACAATGTGTGCAAAGAAATCTGTACACAAACATGGTAATAAATATAACCCAACTCTTATGTAAGCATAGGCGAGTTACTTAAAGAAGATCCAACCATCTACTTGATGTTCCTCCATTCATGTCTTCAATTGTGAAGGATGCATTTAAGGCAATGTTTTCTGTTTTCACATAATTAAACAGGTGCTTCGCTTTTTTTTTAAACTCCAGAGCTTGGATGTTTTTGATAGCCACGTTGCTTTTCACCAAATGCTAGTGGCCCCAAAAAGTTACCTTCAGAATCCCTCCGAACTTCCACATTACAGTTAAGAACAATCATATTTAAGCCATATTTCCAGCTCTTACCATTTTACTAATAGACAGAAACCAAACACTGAACCTTTGTGCATAAGTAACATCACATCATTTCACGTATTACTTTTAAACCACAACGCTTGTCTTCTCTATTATGAAACAGTGGTGTTGACACGTGAGACGTATGGGGTTTTGGGGAGCAAAAAGAAAATAAAAAATGCTTACCCCATTCCTCCTCTGCCCCGGGGACCTCCACGACCCCCTCTGTCAAATCCACCTCCTCCACGACCTCCAAACCCACCGCCTCCTCCACGCCCACGTCCGCCTCTCCCATCCTGGCCATACCCACCATCCTGACCACCATAACCTCCTCCACCTCCACTCATAGGAGGGGTATCCTGATTGTACCCTGGAACAAATTAAGAAGTGTTACAGGTCAAATGGCACAGCATTAAAACTTTAAAATAATATGTGCCAGGATACTGAACTATATCAATCAAAAAAAAAAGAGGGGTGTGTGGAGGAAGCACTTTTCTGGTGGTCTGTAGTTTTCTACAAACCCATATGTTTGACCCATATGTCATATGATCATGAATATTATTTCCAAGTTTTGAAAAAAACAATGGGTAAATCTTTTAATTTTCACAGGGGAAAAGGGACAAAACCACAATCATGACCAATTTAACAGGACATTAAGTCACAGAATAGAACCTATAGAGCAGGACATTACCCCCAGACCCTATGTCAATCCTAAAAATACCTTCAAGTAGCACATTTTTTGACATATTGCCCCTCCTTACTGTGACTTATGGGTACATCTTTTTTACTTTGAAACAACCGTGATGCACAACAACAAAACCTACAATCATTGCAGATCATTTCTATTAAATTTTAAAAAAAAAAGAAGTCATATGCACTCACCTCCTCCCTGTCCATACTGGTTCTGTTGTCCATAGCTCTGGGGAGGAGGTGAATTGTAACCAGGGGGCTGATTGTAAGGACTTCCTCCATGTTGGGAGGAATGTTGTTGCCCTCCACTACCTCCGTATCCTCCACTCTGTCCTCCGGTGCCACCATAACCACCGCTCTGTCCCCCGTAGCCACCTCCTCCCTGCTGCTGCCCATATCCTGATGACTGACTGCTGCTTCCATAACTGGGAATATATAACGACAAGGGGTGTCATGCAATTAAAATAACAAATCTAATTGATTGCAATCTCTCTGATTAACTAATCTAAATTAATCGCACCCATTGTTGCTGTAAAATTATTTAAAATTTATATGAATTTTGGCATATGAGTGAATGAACAGTCAACATTACAGACTTTCAACATCTCTTTTATTTAATCACTGTTTCTGCACTGTTCATGTGCAGTAATGGGCGCAGCAATCAAAAATATGACCTAATATGCTTCAGTAAGAGCAATGGTAGAACTGTCTATAAGCTGCAGTTTAAGACAATGTACATACAAGTATGGGTGTTCAGAAAAATTACGCTGCCTTGTCGAAAAATGCTACCTTTAAGTTTATACAGTTCATCCAGTTTATAACACTGATAATGATGAGAAGTAGGCAAATATACATAAAACGTTTTTTTATAAGCAGTCTATTGACTGATATTACCCTGTCGAAAAATGCCACCTTGAAGCTTATACAGTTTATACAGTCAGCCCTGATAATGATGAGAAGCAGGCAAATAATATGCATAATCTGATAATGAGAAGAGCCTAGAGAGATCTTTAGAGGGGCACTGAGCCAGTTTATACAGTCAGGTTCTAACTCTGAAAAATGCTACTGTGAATCAGGGAGTTGTGGCGATTTATGCAGCCTTATCGAAAACGCTACCATAGTGCAAATCGGCAGCAGAGTCCATCGACTCATGCTACCCTGTGGAAAAATGCTCCCTTGAAGTTTATACAGCTGCTAGTGTCCCGAGGCAGCATAGATAAACCAGTGTCCAATGCAAGATAGCACAGATGAACCAGCCTCCCTAACACAAGGTAGCACAGATTTATGGGCGTAGCACTGAATCCCAAGACTGTGGAACTGCACATGTGCAGAAGGGCACGGTAGCACATCTCAACGGGAAGCATATTTCGACAGAACACCGGACCGGGTTAAAGTCACGTGGTGCCATTAATCAGCATTAATTTTTTTAGCATGTTATTTGTAGTCTAAATTAACACGTTAATTCGACAGCCCTAATAATGACAGTACAGACTCCAGCGTGTTATCAGGGTTGTATTGACCAGACTATAAAGTAGCAAACTTAAACTAGATCGCATTTCTGTGAGATTGAGTGGTTTGGAGACCCAAAAACTGGGTTTATGGCCAAAAAAAATCATGCTGTGGTGTATCAAACCAGTGCCTTTTCTGATCTTCTTCATTCAGTGTGTGGGGTGTTACTGCTGAACCACTGAGGGGGGTGTTAAAACAGGTGAGAAAAGCTTGTAGCAGCTGCGTTCACAGGCTGATTATTTTTAATTACACCGCAACAAACAATGACTTTTTTTTTATAATGACTTGAGCTTTAGTGTCCAAGTCTGTTTATGAGGCTGCTGTGTGTTTAGCTCCACAAAACACTTTCTGACCGCCATAGCCATGACTCTCTCTGCTACACATTTTTAAGGCGACTCACCCGCCACCCTCTCTCGCAAGAAACTAATTTTGTAATGATCAATACTCAGTATACACGTGCAATACACTGGAGTTTTAGCGTTGGAATTTTGCTAAAATTCAATAAGACCTCGGAGGAGAAGCAGCATCAAAAACAATTCATATAAAAATAAGATAAAACTTAAGAACAACAGCATGATCACACAAATAAAAGTTTATTATTAATTATGTTTGCATGATACTAGTTGGTGGGGTATAATCTTGTATTACATGTGAGCTTTGATAGTCTTACAGCTCCAGAATAAAACCAAAAAAAGCCAACTTTGGACATCAAACCTGTCTTGGCTGCTTGACTACATTGTGGGGCAAGATGAATATTACGTGTATATTTGATTCAAAAACTAACATTTTAAACCCCATACTGACCTAGAAGCAGGAGGTGGAGTGGACTGTTGCTGGCTGTAGCTTGAATAAGAGGACTGCTGATTGTAGCTCCCACCCTGCGGGGGCTGGCTGCTGTTATTATAGCCCCCAGAGCTGTAGGACTGACCTGACTGGCTGTAGCCCTGTGACGGAGGCTGGGACCCATATCCACCTGCTCAACAGAGAGTGAGTTAAAATAAATGAAAAAGTAAAAATACAAAGTTGATTCTAAACCTCAACTTTGGCACTTTGAGTTTAGAGAGGGGCTTGTTCAAAGAAAGCATCAGTTATTGTTGTCTATTAGAGATTAATCCAAACAAATACAAATAGGCCCATGTGAAATCCTGATTCATCTCCACACGGTGAGTCTCTTAGGTAGTGGGTGGACTAATCTGGGTGCAAATTCTAGTCTGCCCATAACCCTGCTCAGGTGTGACCTACCTGACTGGGACTGCCCATAGCTGGAGCCATATCCACCCTGGCTGTATGGTGCAGAGCTGCTCTCTACGCCTTGGTTATAACTTCCATAACCCTGCTGGCTGTAGCTCTGACTGGAGGGCTGGCTGTAGCCTTGGCCAGATTGACTCCCATATCCACCATAGCTGCACACACAACATATCCAGTGTTGTTTCCCCTGGTTTCATTCACACTGCTGCTGATTATCCATTCAATTATCCAACCATCCAAAAATCCATTAATTAATTCGTTCATTCATTCATTAATGACACAATGGGATGGACTTACCCCCCATGGCTTGCAGTCTGGGAATAATCTAAATGGAAAATGGGAAAATATTTGATAAATAGGGCTGTTAAATCTCTAATAGTGCTGCAGCCAGAATAATGTATTTAAATGTGTAGGTTTTGCGACATCACAAAAACTATGATTTGAAATCAGGCAAACCTTATTTTCCAAATGTGTACTGTATGGCTGGGGGTAGTGAATGTACCATTTGAAACAATATTTAAAAGTGATATGGGCCCTTTAACATCTTGAAAGGCATCTCAATCGCAATATGGCAATATGTAGCAGTAAAATCGCATTAACTGATATTTTGTCCATATTGTGAAATTATATGTAATTGAAGGTTGTAAACTGCAGGATCAGAAAGTAGGTCACTATTACACAAAATGGCGGAAGCAGACATCTTCTCCTGTCCTTTTTTTTAAACCAAAAAACATAACAGAAACACTAAAAAAAACATATTTCTGGCAGAATCCCTGCTTTTCGTGATTGAAACTGCCGAGAAGTGAAGCAAAACAGGCCTCTGTGTCTGCCCTGGGCCCTGCGGGCTGCTATCTGATGCTAAAGCCGGTAAACAACACGCAAAAATAATACAAATAAAACAGCAAACAGCCCTTACCACCTGACGCCATGGTCGAGTTTATGCTTTAATAAAGTGTATAACACCCTGGTGGACTTAATTAGACCGTTATTTTGGTTAAAAAACTGTATTTCTGCTCGGTTTGCCCTCCCGAACACGCCTCCACTTATCTTAGCAACCGCTGCGGCAGAATCCTGTCAACCTGTGGAGGCGCTGTTTCACCCGTCACCACATTAACGAATAAACACATTCACTATCCACCTGAGAACCGAAGAAAAGAAGTGTCTTACAATTTCATTTTTGTGTTTTTCTATCTATTTGGGCCTAAATAAACACCTTACAATTTAAATTTCTTTGAATATATTTTTTATTTTAATTTCCCAGCATGTCCACTGTAGAGGACAACA
>JBBPCX010000028.1:4874375-4885129 GCA_037974365.1 Hydrocynus forskahlii | reverse complement strand
ACTAATGACTGTAAGACTGTCTCTGTAACTAATGACTGTAAGACTGTCCCTGTAACTAATGACTGTAAGACTGTTCCAGTAACTAATAATTGTAAGTCGCTCTGGATAAGGGCTGCCAAATGCCCCATTTAATGTATTTTACTTGTGTAGAAATGATGCACACATTAGAAATGCGTTGCAGTGATTTGCTCAGTTCAGTCTGTGTGATGGAGCATCTAGATGCCAACGGCAGGAAAACGTCCCATCAGCAAGCGCCCCACCCTGCACATCTCGTCTACCATCACCTCCTTAATGATTTTCATTACCAGAGCGTTTAAATATACACACACACTGGGTGGAGCACGGCTGATTGGAACTGTTTGTTTTTTAAGCTCAAAGTACATTTTGATTGGCCTCCACCCATACTGTTTAATACATAGATCCATATGCTTTATGTGTTTTTTTAATACTTACTGAAAATGCTGTTTTTAAACTGTGTCTATATTTCTGTGTTGCGCATGCCAGGCCTCTTTCCTTATCTGTTAGCTTTTAGAAAATGTAATATACTGAAAAATCTAAATAGAATATAATGCAATGTCTTTTTCAGCATGTCATCGTATGTGCAGGCTGTGGGTCCTTGTATGTTTTTCTATCGTTCTACCATTTGGTGTCTGCCTGTTTTGAATCAGCTATAAGTAAACATGAAATATATAAACACATGCAGTCGTATGCAAAAGTCAAATGACGTCTTTTGTTGATTTTCTGTGCCACTGAATAAACATTTTTGGCCATATTAGCAAGCATTTGGTGGAGAATTGTGTGTGTGAAGAGCCTCCACATAATGTAAAGGTTCTTGGAGGACATAATGTAAAGGTTCTTGGAGGACATAATGTAAAGGTTCTTGGAACCTTTAAATCCCTGAAGAACCTTTACTTTATATGAAAAATAAAAATCACATTTACAAAACTAGCAAGGAAAAAATCACACAAAATGTGGCCCATGCAAAAGTTTTCCTTTTGATATTTTCATTATGTTAACCCCCCTAGATGTTGAACAAAAAAAGAAAAGAAAAAATGTCATCTTTGAGTCCATGGACTTATTTGCACTTACACATTTTAAAAAGGTGCCATTACTTTTGCACAAGCCACTTTTTGCATGTTATTTTTTCCCCTCAATATGTGAAATTCAGCAAATAAACAGTTGTTGTCCATTATAATGTGCAGCAGTGTGTTCTCACTTAGAAAATCAACGTGTAGTTTGACCAGGGGTGTCTAGACTTTTGCACACGACTGTATGTGATGTAAATATCTCCCCAGGCTGGTCCTCAGTCTCTTACAGCGTGCAGATGCTGCTGGACTGTTGGTTGTTTTTGTTCGTTTTTTTGGTTCTTGTTAGCTGCTGAATGCTGTGGTTTGGATTGACACCAGTTTGGAGCTCAGTCAGTGATTGTCATTGGCTGCTTTCTGTCCATGCTGGATTATGATTGGTTGCCCCATGTCCACTGATTGTCATTGGCTGATCCATGTCCATGCTTGATTGTCACTGGTTGCTTCATGTCCACGTTAGAGTATAACTGGCAGCTTAAATGTCTGTGCTTGATTGCCATGAGCTGAGCCGTCTCCATGCTTCATTGTCATTGGCTGCTTTCTGTCTGCTCTGGCCTATGATTGGTTGCTTAGTGTCCATGCTTGATTGTCATTGGCTGAGCTGTGTGTCTTCTTGGGCACAGGCTTTAGCTTGGCTATCTTCAGATTTGGCATGAGTTGATTGTCTGTTGCACATGTATATTTACAGAGGTTTTGGTTAACGTCCATAGAGATGCATTGGACTGGTTGAAGCTCGTCGCTTCACTTTCCCTGAATTGTTCTTTGCTACATGTGGGCATAATTAGAGCTTGGTTGGTGTTTCAGGTTGGCCATTAGTGGTGACCATGTGTGGCAATTATCCCCTGTGCGAGACTGTCATACTGGTTCTTTTTTCATGTCCATTGGTTTCTCTACGCTGGAGTGCATGACACTGAGAGCTTTTCCGCTTCTGTATTTGTGACAGTGTGTGGTGAAATATGAATAGGACTGCTTCCCTGATGCCCCTGCTGTTGCAGGAGTCACTGGTAGGATGTCAGGCGATGAGGGGCAGTAGGAGGGGCAGTGTGGTGCGGTGGCAGTGGTTTTGGTCGTTAGGGGGGTTGAGGTCTGGATTGCGTGGTGTTCGGTTGTGCTGGTTTTTCTCGTCTGCACGGCCATGCGTCGCTCCTTCTCACTGCAACCTGGTCCAGTACTGACCCAGACCCTGACCCATGTCCTGGTCACCGGCCTGCACGGCTACAGGCCCTGCGACTGACACGCCGGGGAGAAAACCTGCAGAGAAAGGGTTTAAATTCTCAGTCTGTGCACATTTTAAACTAATAATGCATGACAAAACAGTATAGTTCAATATATACATTTATACTTCTATATACTTATGTCTACATGCATTACATGGACAAAAGTATTGGGACAGACCAGTTTTTTCCGCATTATTGTGGAGGTTTCCACGTACAACTATCAGTTAGGTTCACAGAAAAAATCCGCGTGAGACTGATTCCGTGACTCCTGATCCACGTAAAACCGGGGGGTTACTGTATATATAAGTATACATTTTACAATACACATGCACACATTTTTATTTTTTCCTATTATTATAGTACAGTACACATTTGTATTTTTATTCTACTTTATTCTATTCTATTATTTTTGCTGCTGTTTGTTCTGTCCACTTTCTGCCATGACACTGCAAATTTCCCACTAGTGGGACTAATAAAGGTTTATCTTATCTTATCTTATAACGCACTCGAGCTCATACTATACTGTGGATATTGGCACTGGGGTGTTAATCTATGACTGCAGCACATCACTGTCAATACCTCACAGAACAGCTCTCTTTCTCTGTGTTATTGTGATTACCCGCGTTACTCACACGTTATCTCTCATTTACCCGCCCTAATGTTGTATTGTTTATTTTACTGTTTTACTGTTGCTGTACACAGAAAGATGGTTAGAGAGTTGACCCTGCGATCAGAAGGCTGTGGGTTCGAATCCCAGGACTTCTAGTGACACCACTGAGGTTCCCTTGAGTAAGATACCGTCCCCACACACTGCTCCCTGGGCGCTGTGTCCCTAGCTTCACTTGGTGAATGGGTTTAACACAGAGAAAGGCTGTAAGGGGCCACATTAGTTTTACTTTATTGTCTTTTAATGAGGAATATTACTTTTCTTGCATCTTAATTGCTTTCTAATGCCAGAGTGCCACGCTTTACAGTCTGAAATTTTGCTTGCTTGAATACACACTGAAATCTTTACGAGCTCTGAATAGCACGCGGCATTGTGACGGAATGCGCTAGAAAAACCGGTGTGTTCACTCACCTGTGTTGGCGCTGGCCGTGGGAGGCGGAGGGAGGTGGGGGGAGGAGTAGGCTGTGGAGTCAAATTTACGAGGTAGAGGAGGAGGAGCAGAAGAGGAGGGTGACAACATGCTGGAGTAAGAGGGGGTGGACTGATGGGGTAAAGACTGGAGGAAAGAGGAGAAAGAAAGAGAGAAGAAAGAGAAATTATGAAATGTACACAATTTAAATTAGAATGAAGGTCAACATTATTATCACTGTTAGCTGTTTTACTTCAAGTTCCGTTTGACTTACACTCACTGGTACATCAACCTTGTGCTATTAGAAACACCATGTTTCCGCTAACTGGCCACTTTATTGGAAACACATCCCTCATGCCTCAACTCACTGGTCACTTTATTAGAAACACTTATCTGTGCTTCCACTCACTGGCCACTTTACTGGAAACACCTGCTTTGTAATGCACCTCAGAAAGGTGGAACGACAAGTGAGAGGTTTCTAATAAAGTGGCCAGCTTCTGCAGTACTGCATGGTTTTTGTGTTCATTTTATTTCTGAGAGATTTCTGTAAAGCTGCTTTAGAAACAACAACAACAACAGCAGCTCAGATGCCAGCACTGAGCTGTTAATGCTTTCTGAGCACAAAAAATAAACCTCCACGCTGCACACCTTTCAGGTGCTCTCTCAGAGCATTCAAATCTCTGTGAGTCACTAAGCCGTCTCATGAGCGCTGCAGTAATGACAGGGTGTGTCCCTGAGCCGTGAGTGAAACTAGGCCAGATGGGGATGACATAAGAGAGTCGGCAAGTAAATACTGATAAATTCCTCCTGATGAGTGAGGGCCGAGTATTTATTCACAGTGAAAACACTTCTTATTTTTTCTTTGCCTCAGTTGCTCGAATGCGGAAGTTGACACACAAATGCAAAACCAGAAACGTCATGTGTGTGTCATGTCTGCCCAACCAACGGGGCAAGTACCGCTTTCACAATCTGCAAATTGAAATCACACTAATTTCAAAACTCTAAACATAATACAATATCGTTCGTGCACTACATAGACATTCAAACCATGGAACAGTGCTGTGTTATAAACTTCAAATGCCCATATTATCGATTTTTTTAATGTATTGTGATGTAAACACTGTTAAAAGTTTCATTATGTACCGTTCACTCTAATATCCATACAGAGTCCATATAACAATGAATTTAAAGGGGTTTTGATAGATAAAGCCACACAAATGGATGTCAAGAGGTAAAATGCAAGAACAATGCAGGATAGATGGCCATGGATATAGGATATGGGTCCTTTAAACACTGTATTCTATTAAACTTTTAATGAACTATTACAGTGTGTCAGGAAAAGGATGATAAAAGAATGGCATATTCATTTAGTATCTTTATAATACATGTGATTATTCACTTTATAAGACACAGCAGTATTAAATGTAAAGTTTTGAATAAAGTTAATGCTTGTTGAGCGGATGTTGGTAAGGTAAAGAAATATGTGGAAATATTTGTTTTTTTGTGTGTGTGTGTGTGTGTGTGTGTGTGTGTGTGTGTGTGTGTGTGTGTGTGGTGTGTTACACTGAAGCAATTCCACCATCAGCCACCAGAGGGCGCCCAGACTCTACAGTTCAGGCCGCCCAGGCCCAGCTGACGTCAAAGCCCTCGTCACTTACATAATAGATGCATGTACAAACATTTCAGACTGAATTATTCAGGATTTTCTATGGGAGTGCTTTGCTTGGTCCCTTTTTAAATAAACAACAATATACCAACTATAATGAGGGACCGGAAGAGTCACTTTAATTTTTTTAGATGAGTGAAATAACTGCAGCTTAATGAGCATGGGGATGCAGGCCAATACACTCAGAGTTGCATGTTGCGGCATGTATTTAGGGCAGCTCTGGACTCCAGTGCTGCTGAAGGTTATGTGGCAATTTGGCAGGAGGTAAAGTGCTGAAGGAAATGGGAGATACCTGCACACTGGAGAACACAGAGAGAGAGCCGTAACCGGAGAGAGAGGAGTCACTCCGGGTGTGTACTGAGGCTGAGAGAGAGAGAAAGGGAGGATATGGAGGTTAGAAAGATACAAGAATTGAATCAGTCCTTAAGAAAAGCACTAAACTGAGCTTTAGACTCAGTAAACCAGTGTGTAGCAAGAATACACACATGAACATCTACCAAGTAGTCACAGCAATATGACACACAATAACAGACAATTTATACAAGCACATCAGAAACACTTTATTTATTACTGCAGATAACCTGTAGAATCTCAATTAATTCGACAGAAAGTGTATTAAAGGGCCTCTGGATTCAACTGAAAGGGTATTAAAGGGCCTCTGGAATCAACTGAATGTGTAATAAAGGGCCCATTTCATTGAAAATTTCCAATAAAATGTGTAAATATAAAGTGGCCCTATATAGTCACGCATGAACCACAGCGTGAAATTCTGTCTCTGTATTTAACCCATTCACCAAGTGAAGCAGGGGGCTGCTACCAATGAGGGGCGCCCGGGGAGCAGTACCTTCCTCCAGGGTATCCCAGGGATGACCCTGGCAGTCCAGGGATTCAAACCCATGACCTGATCGCAGGGCGAACTCCCTAACCACTAGGCCACCAGCTGGCCCAAGAAGGAACTTCCCATACCAGGAGTCGAACCCGGTATAAAGCATATATATGTAATTATGTAAGGTTTATATACACCTCCCACTTTTCTGTTACATCTGTGTATGGTCTATTTACAGTATTGGGTCAGATTCACATCCCATTCACACTACTGTTACACTGCAGTATTATACTTATTGTACTGTGTCTGTCATCACTCGCACTTTGTTCAATGCTGACCACCTCCTGTGCAAAAATCATACTAATGGTGCAACACATCATTCCAGAAGGTTCACGTTTACTATACTTTTATGTACAAACACTACTGTTACAGTTGTGTATTTATTGTTTGTCTATTGTCTACATTTAAATAAAGAAATTGGAAAAAAATCTGTATAAATTGAATAAAAACTGTCACAAATGGGACCTCGGGAAAAAAAAGAAAATGTATTACTTGGTCTTTTGGGACTGAAATAAAAGAAACCAGCTCTTTAAAGCTGTTAAAAAATAGAAATTAACTATAATTTGATCTTATCACTAAACCTAATGCTTCCTATAACCCTGTATCTGAAACCAATACTCAGGTGATACTCAGTTGTGTTTTATTTATTTGTTTAATTTATGATATTTATTTTGCATATAAGGACAGCATCAAAAATATGACCAGACTATCACAGAATTCAAATTCCTTACAAAATAACTACAAACAGCAAGACAGACTTTTAACCTCAAATAAACAAACATCATGCCTGGAGGCTTACCAGAGCTGTTGCCATGGTGAGTGTGATAGACAGGTGAGTTGAAGGATGTGCTCAGTGGGGTGTGTGTCTGGGTGCAGGAAGTCCCGCCCCCTAACCTCTTTTGGTTCCTCAGCTTCTCCTCTCTCCTCCACTTGGCCCTCCGATTGGAGAACCACACCTGTCAATCATCAGTTTCAATATGGGTCACTGCATGACAGCCGGGTTTATTCAAGTGATGCATTATTTAATCAGGCATGGACTTAAAGAGGCCCCAAAAAAATCACATGAACAAGAGCTGAGGAGAAACCGTGAGAGACGAGAAGAAGGTCAGAAGAAGCTCTTTTCAGTTCTCGCTTCATATGTGAGCTCCTATAAAACACCTCTAATTAGATTAAAATCTTCGCATTGTGTGGAGGGTCTTTAACCCTGAATAGGGTTCATATTCAAACATTTTCAGATTCTTTTACATTACTTTTCTTTACAGAACCAGGCCTGAAATGTTCTTTGAGTATCTATAATGGAGGTTCTTCAATGGCACCACTCCAAAGAACCCTTTCCGACCCCTTTGTTTTGTGAGTGTATTGAAGTTTGAATTTTTTACCTGAATTCGAGCTTCAGGAAGATCAATTTTGGCCGCCAGTCTCTCTCTGGCAAAGACGTCTGGGTAATGTGTCCTTTCAAACTCTGAGAGAAATAAAACGACACGCAAGAACATACATTTAGTAAACACACACATGTACAAGAGAGAGAATGAGAGAAAAGAGAGGAAGAGAGAATGAGAGGAGACAAAAAGAAGGGAGAGGAAGAGAAGATGACTGAAGATAGGAGATGAGAGGAGAAGAGAGTTAAAGAGAACAAAAGAGGAGAGTGGGGACAAAAAAAGACAAAGAGAGGAGATTAAAAGAGAAGAGATGAAAACAGAAGAGAAGATAACCCGACAAAAAAGGAGAAGAAAAGAAGAGCAGAAAAGAGGACTGAAGAGAGGAGAACTGAGGAGGAGAAGGAAGAAGCTAAGAGAGGAGAAGACAAAAGAAACAGGAAGAGAAGACAAAATAGAAGGTAGAAGAAGATAAGATGAGAATGAAAAAAAGAGAACTGAAAAGAAGAGAAGAAAGCGAAAAGAAGAAGAAAAGAGATGAGAAAAGAAGAGAAAATGAGACTAGAAGAAAAAAGAAGAGAAGAAAAGAGGAGATCGAAGAAGACACGAAAGGGAAGACAAAAGAAATGAGAGAACCGAAGAGAAGAGAATTGAAGAAGAGAGATCAGAAGAGAAGAATAGACGAGATGAGAAGAACTGAGAAAAAAGAGAGAAGAGAAGCATAAACTGAAGAAGACAAGAGAAAACAAAAGAAGAGATCACTGAAAAAGAAAGTAACTGAAGAGAATAGAAGAAAATATCAGGAGAAGATAAAGAAGAGAAGAGATGATTGAAGAAGAGAGGAGACCAACAAAAACAGAGGAGAGAAGAGGAGAGGAGAGGAGAGGGGAGGGGAGGAGAGAAGAGAGGGAGAATACAAAAGAAAAAAGTGAACAAAACTGGAGAGAAGAAAGTATCGGAAGAGAAGAGGACAGAAGAAGAAAAGAGAACAGGAGAAAAGAGGATAAGAGAGGAGAGGAGAAAAGAAGAGGAGAGAAGTGAAGAGAAGAGGACAGAAGAAGAAATTGAAAAGAAAAGGTGAGAAGACAAAAAAGAGGGTAAAACTGAAGAGAAGAGGACTGAAGAAGAGGAGAGGAGAGAAGAGAAAAGAGGACGAGAGGAGAGGAGAAAAGAAGAGGAGAGAAGTGAAGAGAAGAGGACAGAAGAGACTGAAGAAGAGAAAAGGTGAGAAGACAAAAAAGATGGTAAAACTGAAGAGAAGAAAGTAACTGAGGAGAAGAGGACTGAGTAAGAGAAGAGAAGAGGAGAGAAGAGAGAAGAGGACGAGAGGAGAGGAGAAAAGAAGAGGAGAGAAGAGAAGAGAAGAGGAACAGGTGTATGTGGTTGACTGTGCTGGAGTGGACCCTGCTGACCTTTCTCCAGAGCGTCGATCTGCTCCTGGCTGAAGCTGGTGCGGTTTCTCTGGAGCTTCCTCTTCAGCTGCAGGTGGAGCTGAGACTCCTCCGCCTCATCCCTCTCTCCCTGCACCATTCTCTCCGCTCCTCCCACCATCCGCAGGTTCATGTCCTCCACGCAGCCATCTAAAGGAAGGAGGCCGAGGGTCAGTCACAGTCTGGTGGATTCGCCTCCTTTCTGCCTCGTTTTGCTTTTTCTTGTGAATTTGACCACAGACAGTAAAGAGCAGGACGACCAAACAGCCATTTTAAAAGTCGGAACTAAATCAAATGAGATTTTAATAGACGGTGGCTCTAGTAAACAGCGTGATTACAAGTTGCACCTTCCCGAATTAACCTCATCATCAGTTATTACTCCTGTCCTCTATAGTCTTCACTGACTTCCAGTATCCCTCCATATTCAGTGTAACATTTTTCTGTATACCTTTAAAGCCCTTCATGGCTTCACTTGCTCTCATGTACAGGACCTGCTTCATCTCTACACAACGTCCCGCACGTTCAGGTCAACAGACTCTGGTTTACTCACAGTCTCCAAATACAGACTGTCCTCTATAGGAGGCCTTCAGTGTTTCAAGAAACCTTAGAGATACTTCCTCTGTTTCTGAATTCGAGAATCGTCTTAAGTCGCACCTCTTCTCTTTGTGTTATAACTCTGTCTGCCTAGTTCTGTTGTTAAGTGGAGTATGTTGTGAGTATTATTTGCATGCTTGTTTTGTGTCCTTGGGTTTGAGAAAGGCGCTATATAAATGAAACTTATGATTATTAGGATTATTATTATTACTACTACTACTGCTAATTACTATTATTATTATTAACCTGTGACACAAGTTCAAAGTGGGTTTTTACATTTATATGTATTCATTTAGCAGAGCTGGAAAAGCAAAGTGTCATAGCATAAAATTATAAAACACTAAGTAAGTCTGCAAGCGTTTTTATCACCTTAAGAAGAAACAAGAGACCTTATAAATATGTAGACCATAAAAGAAAATTTCACTCTGCTGTGGTAGTGAATAGAACCAGGAGTCACAATGTCTCCAACACAAATAAAACCATTTTATTTACCATCCAAACCCCCTAAAAGGAATGTTGAGGATTATAAAATGGTGGAAATCTGAATAAAATGTGTTTTCTTTGGGGTTTACTTTGCCTCACAACACCGTGTATGTACCCCTCCATCATGAATGGACTTACAAAAGACCAGAATCTTCTCATCGTGAAACAGTGTCTCAGGCGTCACACAGCACACTCAGGACCATTTCATGTGGTAATTTTCTGTGAGGAAGCCTTTAGAGACTCTTCAGACGTCTGGTTCATTTACCACTAGTGTAAACAGCTCTGACTCGGTAAGTGTGAATGACTTTGTTTAAGTTTAAGTTATGTCGACAAAAGTGGTGGAATTCTCCTTTAAAGACAAATAATAAACACCTCTTTTGCATTTGTAAGTGTGGGTGTGTTTTACATGCATGCAGAGTAATATTACACTGTCATGGTCACTTGTAAGGCTGCGCGGAGCGTCTGAAGGCTTGGTATTAAGACTGCATTAGACACCGGCTCCTGCTGCAGCGACCAATGTTACTGCAATTGGCTGTCTGACCCTGTTTGTTCTGTATGAGTGAGCGCACACCACGTTTCAGGCATTTCGCTCCAGCTTTGACTGAGTCCAAATAACATGCTTAGGTTCTGTGTGCGTGTGTTCTGTGTGTGTGTGTGTGTGTGTGTGTGCGGAGGCATGTTCTGTGTATGTGCTGGCTGTTAGTGTAGCTATTGGCACTGTCTTTTTGAACTTATTCAAGTGTGTGATTGGCCAGCTCACTCCAAACTGATTCCACACATCAAGGAACACACACACACACACACACCCACACCCACACACCCACACACACACACACACACACACACACACACTCACACTCACACACACACCCACACACACACACACTCACACACACACACACACACACACACACACACACACCCACACACACACACTCACA
>JBBPCX010000028.1:4858452-4870667 GCA_037974365.1 Hydrocynus forskahlii | reverse complement strand
ACACACACACACACACACACACATACACATACACATACATATATATTAAAAAAATCAGCTGTGGCTCTGAAAAAAGGAAAACTTTTTGAAAGTCTTTTCAGCATTTGTTCTGCACACTTACCTACAGGCGTTCGGCGGGACCGCGGTGACTGGGGTCCCATTTGGGCCCCAGCGTGGGGCCGGCGAGCCCCTCAGCTGTAAAATGAAAGCAGCAGAGCGCGGGGGGAAAATGGATTAGAGCGGCTGAGATAAAGGAGCCTCAGCCAGCCATGAGCTCAGCAATGGGGAAATAAGCGCCGGACAAATTGTTTTTGGTACATTAAGTACCTGTTACTTTATTTCACAGATGGAAAACAATAACGCTGGCTCCGGGGGTCCACAGCCTTTCTAGAAATATCCACAAAGTCTCCCCCTTCTTTTATATGCAAAGTGATTTTCTTAAGGACTTTTTTTGTGGGGGTTTGGGTTTGGGGGGCACTCAAAAGAAAAAGTGTTGCGATTGACAAATCCAGCATATGATGATAAATGACAAAGTGCCCAGCGGGCAGTCAACAGGCTGCTGGGGGAAATCATACGGAATATCCATGTTAATAAAAATAAAATAAAATAAAATAAAGAAGGGGGAGCGTTCTCACCGAGCGCACGGGCGCAGGGATTTTTCAATTAATAAGCAGCGTGGTGCAGCGGAGCAGGGCAAATTGAATGAGTGTGTCCGATACGGGATGATTTATCCATTCAGACTGATCTAACGGCCCTGCCGAGCAGCTATGACACTCTGACAGGGCCACAATGGATATGAAAAATGAGGCAATAGCGCACTGCTAAATCTGAGAGTTTCAAAGCCAAATGCAGCCAAAAAGAGGAAAAAAAACAGAACCCACACTTACTTAGTGTCACATAAAGAGAAAAAGAGTAACAAAACTGACAAATACAACACTGCTGTTGCAACAAAGCCCCATTTCTACTAGTAATCTCTACTTCTATTTGGCATTTTAAAACTTAACACAATTTTTTTTTTATTAAAGTGATATCAGCAAAACAATTAGATTAAAAAGAATCTTTGATATATTCTTCTGAATTTCAGAATTTATGTTTTGTGTGCCCCTGGTTGTTTATTTTATTACAAGAAAACATTAGAAATACTTAAAACAAATGTAACTGACTATTGTTATGTAACAATATACACTGTACGTGCAGTTTAATTTTTGTGAAAGTACAGGTTTCATCAAAATAACCACCCCTTGTCTTCATCAGAGCAGCACAGATTCACCACATCCTTTCCAGCGATTTTTGAAAATAACTTGTGTTCAAACCCTCCCGGCACCTTTTCAAGCATGCAGACAGTTCTGTCTCATTTGCCAGTCCAGCTTGTTCCATGCAGCTCAATTGGAGGAAGGATCTGGAAACTAGGCAGGCCATGACATAATCCTCAAAACTGTTTCCTTTTCTTTGGACTGGATATAATTTTGGCACAATTTGGAAGAATGCTTGGGATCATTATACTGATAAACAATGAAATTTTGTCCAGTGATATGCAAATCAGAAGGAATGGTGTGATGTTGAATAACTGAGTGATACTTTTTTCATGATTCAACAAAATGTGAATGTCAATCAATATCAATATATGATTATTCTAACAGGTGTAATGCCTGAATAAGAAGACAAAATAAGATCAATAAGCAGCAAGGTTTGAGATAAATAGAAGAGATAAACATGAACACCCTATCTGGCAAGCAAGTGACTATTACCTATTTTATTTGTGTTATTAGTACTTTTTCATGCTTTTTGAGCTGTTTATGACCCAATTCATTACTAATAAACAAATTGCAAATAATTTGTGAACAGGTCTAATGTAAAAGTGATGCCTAATTTCTAAACAACCCCTTAGCTACCGATGTAATCAGGTCACAACGATCTTTACCAACAGGAAAATGTGTGGAAACCTGGAGGTTAGTGGGGCCCCCTGCTGGCCAAAAGCAACTGGCATAATTTACAAATAAACTGAATAAATGTAGTTTATCTAATATATGACTTTGAAGATATACTGTTACACCGTAGCTACCTTATAAAAGCAACTCTGAAACTTTGACATGTTGAATAAAGCTTCTTCCGAAAACTAAGAGAAATGCTAACATTACCAATTATTCCTTACTAGCCCACACTTTGGCTTGAAATGTTGACTGACCAACACAGAAGACATAATCAAGAGGCAGAATCAGGATAGTTCAGGTCTGTTTGCAATAAGATACTCAAAATATTGTATACTACATTAAATTAAACATCTTCGATTGAGGCCACCAGGCTTAATATTGCTTGGGGAGCAAGAAATGCGAATCCATTCCATGATTAGGACATTGTACATATAAGACCCTATAAGACACCACAAAATATCGATTCAAACTATAATATAAGATTTTGTGTTGCCGTTAAGAGGAGAGGGTCATCTCACGACCGCAGCCATGAGCCAGCATGGTGTTATTTGCTTAAAGTGTGCATCCATCATGCCCAGAGGACAGGCCTGCAGACAGAGGGATGGTCACTCTATTACGCTTTTTTCCCGTTTTTATTTTCTTAGCTCTGATGAAAAAGGGTGTTGTGCTTTTGTCTGCGCTCAGCAGATTTAGAGGAACCAATTACCAGCTCAGCCATGCGAACGCTTCTAGCCTCTGGCTCCGCGATGATGATGATGTCGGAAAGGGTTAAATTTCACCACTGTTTTATCCCCTCCATTCCCCTTGCCACAGTTTCCACTTCCCAAACCGTCTCTTGGTTTTGATGGAGGTGTAGTGGAGGAAAAGAAGAAAACAATAGAGAATATGAAAGGCCCATCTTCACAGAACATTAGACACTGCCAAAGAACCTGCAGCGACGCTCGGATAGATCAAAACTGACAAGTTAAAGTTGATTGCTGAGTGCCTGTTGATTGAGCCATATTTCACCCAGACAGCCAGTCTCATCTCCAGCCTCTGCTCAGTGTCTCCCAGAGAAACCTCGACTACAGTGCTCTGAAGCTCAATTGCAGTAGAAAATGCTTAGTTTTTGGCCCAACTGAGACGAGTTCAAGACTAAGGTGGATCATGGCTAAGAAAATGTTTACACATACTCACCTGACACTTTATTAGAAACTCCAACCTTAGTCAACCCTTAGAACTCAGAGTGTATTGGTAAAATCTGATTTCAACAAATATAGATGGCATAAAATAGTTTAAATTTGCTCACCTATACGCTCGCCGTTTGCTACTCTTTTGCTCGGCCACTCTCTGGACCCCCTCCAGAGTTTTCCCCCACCACTATCCTGAAAGGTCTCCCAGGTTCAAATATCTTGTATTTTTCCATTTGTTTCCTAAAATAAAAGACCTAAAATAAAAGAAATTTGGGCATTTTTGTTCTTTATGGGCATTTGCGTGGACACCATTTTTAAAACCCCAATAGTGGTTAATATTATTAGTTGTTTTTTAAATTACATTAACTTTGGGTCTGCATGACACAGGACCCTCAAAACAAAGCTCAGCATGACATCTGACACAAACTGAGGGAACTCCCAATGACAACAATTTGCCATTGTATTCTTGCATTCTAAAGGTTAAAAGCTGTGGCCATCCGTGTCCATTGCCATCGATTGTCAATTTCTGACCACAGGACAGTTGAGCAGATCTAGCAGTGACATTGTTACATAAATTCATACCAGCATCACACATACTAACATTCATGACAGTTTCCGAAATCTGCTGTGCTGAAAATTGTCCACCACTCAAATAACATCTGGCAGCAACCCTTTGGTCCAGTTTTGGGCCAATTATGAATGGGTTACAGGGCAAATAATAAACTGAACAGTCTTTAACTGTACACGTATATAGAAGACCTATTGTGGGTGTATCCAAAAAAGTGGCAAGTGAATGAAAACCCAAAGGGTTTCTAGTACAAATGGGGAGTGAATATAAAATATGGGAAAAAGGTCATTTTACCCTCAAAGTTTTACTCAGTATTAAAAAAAGTATTACAAAAAGTATTACAAAAAAGTCTGTAATATTGGGTTCATTTTTATGTAACCTAATCATAATGCTTTCAGTACTTAAACATAAGTAGTGCTCTTATTTCACCGTTACCTTTTGGTTGGAAACTAAAAGGTTAAAATCATGAAAGGTCCAATGGAAAGTTTGTCCAATCAGGATTTTTTTCAGGCAGTCTCAAGTTTCATACAACCAAGCGAGCTCTTCCATTGGTTAGACTTCTAGTAGCTGGACTTCTAACAATTAGAAAATGTCTGGAATTAATCAGTCAGGTTTCAGAGGCTTTCTAGAAGTTCTAGATACTTCATCAAGTGCGAATACAAATCACTGTATAACCAGATTTTAGTCAGTTGTCAGAAATGGAAAACAGTAGTGATAGCTTTATGTTAGAGCTCTTTACTGAAGGAGTCACTGTGAAACTACAACAAATCCTTGTTAATATCTGTTGCAGGCTTTAAACAAAACAAATATTTTCTTTTTGCTGTGTTGACTCTAGAACAGCCATGAAACATTCATGTGCACCATTGTTAGCTTTGTACTAACGTAGTATTTGAAATCCCGTAAGGATGCTAGAAAATAGCATTATTGTAAAAGATATAGTTCTATAAAAGTTACTGTTCAGTACAGCATTTGCATAATTATTCCTATGGTTAGCATTAGCTTTTCTTTCCTTAGCTATTAGCTATGCCTTTGACATTAATATTTTAATTATAATAAATGTATTCAACTATATTTACATTGTTTTTAGCTCCCACATCCTGATGTCCAATCGCTGTAAGCAGGTTTTCATGAGCTTTTATTCCTGTACACATTGACAGACTGAGGGATACAGAAAAGGAACAACTGAAGAGGGAGAGAGAGTGAGAAAGAGAGAGAGGGCAAGAGAGAGAGAGTCTGATGGGGAGTTCAAACCACTTGAGCGGGCGAGCGAGTGGGCCAGTGAGGCAGCCGGAGTGCGGCCGGCGAGTGATTGAATGATCCTATTCCCGGGCTTTTTTTCTTTAGACAACGGGCAGCGAGCGTATGAAGATTGATACAGAAGTGCTCGCCTCGCTTTGCTGGATCATCAAACGGATTGATATTATACTCCCTCTCTGGATGAAGACAAAGTAAGTGTTATCATACTCAATACAAGGGCTTGTCAGGGCCGGAAAATCGGGCCGTGTCGCTGCTTACAGGAGCGTTGCGCCAACTGTCATGCGGATTTATCGGCTGGATGTGGAGCAGCGTTGTCTGCTGGAGGGGGGGGTGGGTTGGGGAGAGAGATGCATCTGTATGCATTTTGGTCCTCAGAGCGAGGGAGAGAGAGAGAGAGAGAGAGAGAGAGAGAGAGAGAGAGAGAGAGAGGATGACACACAGAGTCAGTGTCTGTGTCAGGCCTAGACTTAATGCCAGGGAAAAAAATGGGTGATGAATGAGAGAGGGGTGGAGACACACCAAAAAAATGGCAAAAGAGAGACGGGGGGGTTGTAGAAGACCACCTATAGCAATTTCAAAAAGCCACCCAAACAGACATGTGTGCTTTTTGTGGTTGGATGTTGCAGCGGCCACAATTACGCAGCTGGCCATCGCGCCGCCTCCGTTACTCGTGACCTTTGCTGTGGGAAGCAGCAGGGAGGAGAGGAACCGGACACCGGGTGGTCAGCGGCCCAAACAAGTCACGGACGGCAACACGGAGAGCGACCCGAGTGAAAAAAAGGAGAAAAACCATCACACCAGTTTCACAGAAAACACAACTCAGTAACTGCAACTGGCTCCAAAAACTGAATGTCATGCAAAAAAGAATATTATAGTGCACTCTTCTGAAAATGAAAAAGACAACAAAAAGAGCACAAGTTTATGATGCAGACAAAAAACCCCAAAAAGACAAGTTCAGTTAGCTTTTAGATTTAGCTAGTTTATTATATACCTAAACAACTAAACAGGTTCCTAATGGAATCACAATATGAGGAAAATACAAAAGCTCCTTTTACACATTTTGCCCATAGGCCTATTTGAAAAACAGCAAATAGTTTTACATGTCTGCAAACAAATGATAGAAAATTAATTTTTGCACTGAATTCATATTGTTCCTCTCCTGTAGTGACTCTAGTAGTTTCTAAATGTTGTTTAATAATAAATGCTAACTAAAGGTTGAATAGGCACTTTTTAAATCCTTTCTCTGTACTCATGATATGTAATCCCATTGACTTGTCTGAACATTATGCTAACAAAGCTAACAGCTAAATAAAGACTAAAGAGTGCATTTCTTCCCTTTCCTCTATTACCATGATTTAATAATTATTTTTGTTCTTGACGTATGTCATGGAATATTAATTTCCCCGTTTCCCCTTATTTTGATTAAGAGCTAGACCCATCAGGATGCATCAGAGTTTTAAAGATGACTGGTGCTAACAGGTAAATAGTAGTCAAAAGCACCTTTTGTTGATAGCCAATTTATAATGTTTTTCTAGGTCTAGAAGAGGTATATTCAATTTTGCTCCATATTCCTGTTTTGCAATCCCATTAAAAGCCTGTCTGGAAGCTGCAAAGCTAACCAGAGCTAGCAGCTCACTTAAAGTGATAAAGCACCTTTACTTTAATTCATAGCCATGATAGAGCAAAGGCCAGTGTCTACAGAAATGCCACAGAATATTGAGTTTTGTACAATATTCCTGTGTGTTTCTCCTGTTGTGGTCGTCTCAAGATGTGTCTATGTCCTTAAACAAAGAGTTAGCTTAAGCTAAAGGCTAACTAAGGATATGAAATGACTTTTTTACCCTTTTGTCTGTAACTATGATAGTAAAGGCTTTTGTCAATTGCTGGTTTATAATGCTTTTCTACTTATAATGCTTTTCTGCTTCTAGAGGAATATTCATTTTTGCCCCATATTCATGCTTTGCGATCCTATTAAGATCCTGTCTAACCAGAGCCACCAGCTCTCAAAGTTACAAAGCACCTTCACTTTTATTCATAGCCATGATACAATAAAGGCCAATGTCTTTAGAAATGTCATGGAATATTAATTTTTGTTCAATATTTTTGGATGTTTTAAGACTTGTCCTTAAACAAAGAGTTAAATTAACCTTTTGTCTATAACCATTATATAGTGATGTTTTTTGTTTTTTTTTCTAGAGTGCCATAAAAAAATTATACACTAATACTGTGTTTGGCCCCCTCACTCGAGCGCTCCCGTCTCACACACTGTGCAGTGACATGCTAACACAGATTACGCGTCAGTCATGTGCAAACGTGGGTCACGCTCTCACTGAGTCTGGACGCTCATAGAGCCGTGCGTGAGGGCATGACACGCACACACGCGCGCACGCCTGTGTCACACCATATACACCATGTTTTCCCTCCGCTGCTCTTTGTCACAATCCTGACGCTCCATTTGCATATTTTATTGGATTAGCTCAGAAAACCAAAGAGCCTGTCACACGCCAAAATACAGGAGTAAAAGCGAGGGAGGGAGGGAGGGACGGGGCGAGAGAGAAAGAGACTGTGTACAGTGGTTAACTGAAGCCACTGTAGGTTTCTGATGGGGCAAATGGGTTCATCTGAGGACTAAAATCATGTGATATCTTCCCTCTAAAGGCTCGGCTCACTAAGCCCAAAGTTTAAAAGGGGCTTTGTGACCCAGTGGGGATGTACCACTAATGCTGAAGAAGTCGAGTCGCAGTCTGGCCATGGAGGTTTTGTTCTCTGCTTTATTGGATAAATGGTTGGAGAGTCAGTGTCTGGTGGTCGTGGGAACCGTTTTCACTGTAATCTCTTTAGAGTCATGCATTACAGCAGTGGATCTCAGTCGTGGTCCTAGAAAACCACTGTGGCCTGCACAGATTAGAACTCCTCTAACGGACACACTGGCAAGGCTGGGTAATAAATTGATGAGCTGGATCAGGTGTAAAATGTCCAGGACAATTTTGATGGCTATAGGCTATTATAGAGGACTGAAGAACAATGGGTTATAGGACTATCTGGTCATAATGTGAACTGATGCACTACGAAACCAAACGCCTTAATTTTACCCCTTAAAATGACCTTAATTTTGACCTTAATTTCCCATTCAGGAAATGAAGGAAAATTAAGGGAAAAAGTGCACAAATTAAGGCTGATTAAAGGGTAGATTTGATAAAACTACTGAATTTTTCCCTTTTTCAAATTTGCCCCTTAAATAGTAGAACCTCATGAATTAACGCCTTAAATATAAGATTAAGGGGTTTCACACACATGCCTGAAATCTAATTTTAAGGTAAAATTAAAGGGTCGTTTTCACAAATTAACTGCCACTTAATTCGAATTAAAGGGGTTTGGTGTATTTTTAGGGGTAGATTAAGGTAGGGTTAGGCACATTTTAAGTACATTGTGTTTCGTAGTGATAGCTATACATAGGTCAAGCTTCATTCTGAAGTCAGCGTCATGCCCATATTAGGAAATCCATGTCTAGGCTCGTTTTTATCTGTGAGTAAAATAAATCTCAATTTTGGAAAACTATTATAGTCCTTGTGGTTGACAAAAATGTTCCAAACTTGGTATGTTTTGCCCCTAAGATCAACCCCCCACCGGATGTCACTGAATTGTTTGAACTGTTTAGCAGCCAAAAATACAATGAATGCCACACACAAACAATATCAATGCCCACCCACACATCCTAATTTGTGTATCAGTGAAGAATGGTATTCATATTTATGCACTCAAACAGTGTGCTATTCATTCTGTGAGGATTTGTTCCCATGTGACTGCTTCCCAAACGGTAATTTGTTAGACATATTACACTGTTGGGTTATACACATTTTCACTTATACATGTGCACTATGTAGAGTGTAGGGAGCCATTTGAGATTCAGCTTAAGCCTCTTATTAAACTTCAATACAATTATCACAACACCAGCTACTCAAACTGAAGGCGAGCGCAGCCAAAACAGCCTAATTAACATTTTTGTCAAAGCGCGCTGGTTTGCGTGGGGTGTTTTGAGGTTGCCAGTCTTATGATGTCAGCTCAGGGTTAGCTTGTATGGAGCAACATCATACTTTGGGTCCATAATGACCTCAGAATTCAGAGGAACCAGCGGCATTCAAGCATAAAGTGTCACGACAAAATGCATCAGGTTTACAACATTTCTGTTTACCAAAGGGAGAAATGTTTAGGAACATCTTTCCCTTTACCCCTCGAGAAAACCAGCTTATACCTGGAGTTCTTAAGATGGGCACAACATCGATTACACAGTGACACCACTTCAGATGTGTTTCTTTAGTTCCTCACTCTCATAAATCTGCAAAATGTACAGATTAATTGTTACGGTATTTATACAGTAATAATTATAAAGTAATTGAATAATGAAAACATCACGTCTTAGAATAATAACTAGGTCTAGGGTGTAGAGGGGAAGCCCACTGATTTTACAAAATTGTTGCATAATTTCATTTAGAATAATTATATCTATGTAATTGTCAGAGTAGACTGATATGACCTGGCGCACTGTAGAAACACTTACTGAGTTTCTTTACAGTCGTGATAGATGGAACCAGAAGTCACTCTGTCTACAACACAAATATTTATTGTACCAAATATTTATTGTACCAAATATTTATTGTACCAACACAAATATTTATTGTACCAAGTTTTAACATGTAATTTTGAATATATTAAGTACCTTTTAGGCTAAACTCTCCTCAAAAGTATCTTAAAACGGGCATATTTGTAACTAACAGCTTTCTGTGAGGGGGCTTTTAGACGTCTGGTTCCATTCACCACCTTTGTGAACACTTCTGACTGTATGCTTCTGCAGAAAAGAGCATTTTGCATCACGCCTCTGTGAATGACATTGCTTGTACCACAATTTCATTATGCAGGAGTTTTGAAAAATCTGTGGACTGTAAATTGGTCTTTTATTTGAAAACTCTGTGGACTTTAAAAATGATAAGTTGTTCCTTTAATGGGGTCAGTATGGAAAGTTATTGCAAAATGGCAAAGAAGATGTCTCGAGAACATTTCTCTAGGTGTCTAAAAGAAAGCGTCTCCAAACTTTTGCGTGTGTAGGCCGTTATGTGCGCTGTCCTGTCGTTCCGACCTCAGCTGGGATATGAAGGCCAGCGTGCGCGGCGATGCCAGCTAAGAGGAAACAGACATGATTGGCAGGGCTAACACACGACATGTGTGCGGCATCAGTATGGCTTTACAGTGCGGCCACGGGACGTCTCACGGCATACGAAGAGCCTCTGTCACCGTTCGCCATTAGAGGTGCTGCGTGTGATGGAGAGGGAAGTGAAGAAGGAAAGAGAGATAAGGAGAGAGGGGAGACATAACGAGGGCATGGCTGAGTATCTGCAAGAAGATGAGCAAAGGGAAAAAGGGGGGGACAGGGAGGGCACGAGAAAGAGGAATGAAAGGGGCGGAGGAGAAGGAGGGTGCCAACTTTATTTATTTCCGGTTGACAAAACCCTCCGCTACCTCATCCCCCCCCCCACATTCGTCCCTCGTTTCATTTCTCCCTTTCTCTCTATGGGCTACGTCTTTCTCGACCTGCTGTTTGATTCAGAGCAAGACGTTGATGCGAAGAATGACTATTAGGGTTGCTTTAAACAAACAAACAAAAAAAAAAAACAGCTTGTGTGTCTTGCATTTGTTTAGACCACCATTCAGGACTTGACAAAAAAATGATAAGGAAAAAAGTGAGTCATATAAATAAAAAATATGTGAAAAAACTAAGAAAAAGATATGCATGTGCTTGCATGTGCTGGTAAATTGTCGGTTACCATGTTAATAATATGTTAATATGAGTGTGTGGTGCTGCATGCGTACACAAAAGGTTACGAGTGTACTGACCGCATGCGTGTGTGTGTGCTGCTTTAAATTTGCACTGCTTTAGGCCACAGTTTTTCAGTGTCTTGTTAGTTCATCCCTGTCACCCTCTCTCTCTTCCTCTCTCTCTCTCTCCGCTGGAGGGGAGGGGGAAGAGAGGTCACCATAGCAACAATGCCGGGACAACTTAACATCAAGTACTAAAAAAAAAAAAAAGAAAAAAGATAAAGAAAAAAACAAAACAAATGTGTGTATGAGCGTGTGTATGAGTGTGCATGTATAAATATACCATAAAACACACATACCCACACACACACACACACACACACTCTCTCACACACACAAAGCAATTGCCATAAAGGCCGTGTTCAAAGCAGAACGCACTCCGCTGTGTTGTTTTACGTCTAAAGCACTAATTATAAATTATTTGTTAGGCCACAAACATTGTTTCCGTCATTCTGTTGTGCGTTTTTTTTTTTCTTTTTTCTTTTGTTGGTCCTGTGTACTCCTCCTCTCCTTTATTTTGTCTTTCCTGCCATCTCCCTCCCTCTCTCTTTGCTGTTGTGTGCCCCCGGGCTACGGAGTGGCACGTCCTCCCTCGCTCCATCCCTCTCTCGCTCGCTCGCTCTCTCTCTCCTCCCTCTCTGGCCCTGTCACCTTCAATTGCTCCATGCAACTAGACACACAGCCTCAGGCAAAGGAAGAGGGGAGAGAGAGAGAGAGAGAGAGAGAGAGAGAGAGAGAGAGAGAGAGAGAGATGGGATGGGATGGGACTGAAAAGAAAGAGATGTAGTGGGAGAGGGAGAGAGAGAGAGATGACGGAGGCAAAAAAGAAGAGCAGGTGTGAGAGTAAAAGTTTCTGCAGAGCGGATGAAGGAGAGACACACAGAGAGGTTTGGAAACATGAAGCAGAGAAAAGGACACAGAGATACGATGACTACTGTCAATCCTGTTAAAGGGATGCTTTGGCCTAATTTTCCCCTTAAACCGCATCAACTAAGACATTACTGGTCTGAAACTTCCTTCTTTAGGCTAATGTAGGTGATGGACATATTATGCACAAAATACAGCTGCTACTGTTTTTAACCAAGGTTGTGTTATTTTACAGATAACAGTGTGTCATATAGGGTCAGAAACCACATAAGCAGGTCTGTTTGAGATTACAATATGAGGTGGTCTGAGATGAGTATAAGGTGATTTGGGTTTATGGTTAGCATCATGTTAATGGGTGAGCAAAAGTTCCAGTTAATAGTAACCTCATAGTTGCAGTTACAACTGAAAACTGACCCAACAATGAAAATATCGTACTACAATCTCATATTTTATTGTATAATTTATATATATATATATATATATGTGTGTGTGTGTGTGTGTGTGTGTGTGTGTGTGTGTGTGTTCCATGTTTTTCTTTCTTTTTCTTCT
>JBBPCX010000028.1:4842946-4855026 GCA_037974365.1 Hydrocynus forskahlii | reverse complement strand
TATATATATGTATGTATAAAGGCAAAACAGCCTGTTTATTTAAAAATGAAGAGAGAAGTCGAAAAATTAATGTGTAAAAATGTATCAGGGTTCTTTTTTGTACATAAAACAAGCTCAAGTAGAGCTTTATTGTCATCCCAGCCATTTACATTAAGTAACAAAATATCGTCCTCGTGGACCATAGGTGCAACACAAAAAAAAACAAAAAAGTGGGGCAAAGTTTATAAGCGGATCTCTTGGTTTTAAAATCCCTAGTAAAATGCAGGAAATGGTGTTTAGGGCCAGTGTGTAGTGATTTAGGCGAGTGCAGTGCTATGCTAGCTACATTGGCCTCCAGTGCAAAAGTAAAGAAGCCAGACTTGTCTCACCTGCGTTTGGGTGAAGGTGATATTGCATAAATTTAATTTTGTTTCCATACTACTCTGTAACTGACAAATACATTAATATTATGTAACATATTAAAAAGTCCGGCTATGTCTAGTTGAGTACTTGGCATTCAAGGACTAAATTGGTCAGCAGAGCTGTTGATCGCTGATTCAGCAGAGGATGTGGTGAGACATACCCACACCAGGGGAAATGGTGTCTGACCTTGACCTCTCTAGATGAGTGGTGTAGTAGAACCACTACACAGGGCAGTGACCATGAGTGAAAAACCGGGAACTAAAGATACAAACATACTGAGGTCCACAAAAGCTGCAAAACTGAATGGGAATGATTATCTCTGACCTCTTCAGCCATGCCTGCCTCATGTTAAGCTTGTCTTCATCTTAGATAACGAGTTTGACGACATCGAGAACAAAGAAAGCTATAAAGCGATGCTGAGGCGGGACGAGAGGCGGTTCAAGATGGCGGATAAAGATGGGGATGGAATCGCCACCAAGGAAGAGTTCACCGCCTTCCTCCACCCTGAGGAGTTCGGCTACATGAAGGACATTGTGGTGCAGGTGAGAGGGAGAGGAGGCTGATGGAGCAACGAGACAGAGCAAGAAGGGGAGGGAACTTCCAAAAGCCCCATATATTGAGACATTTTTGTATTGTATTAGAGTAAGAAATGAAATTTGAAAGCTTTGAGCAGAAAGAAATGATCATCTGTCTTATTCACCCATCAGGAAACGGTCGAGGATATTGACAAGAATGGTGATGGCAAGATAAACTTAGAGGAGTACATTGGTAAGCTGCTGTTTTTTTTTGTTTGTTTAATAATTATGATATTTTAATAGTATCATTATTGATTATATTTGTGCTATTTTTGTGGCACAATAGTGACATCGGCCCATTCAAAGAAAACAAAAAAAGATTTACTTTCAATACTTTGGTTTTTCTTTTTGACATTTGTGTATAAATGGGTTTAACTGGTCAAGGAAATAACTGATTTCATATATATTTCTTCATGTGCAAATTTAAATAAAATATTCAAACTACCTTTTTAATTATAATATGGCCTTCAAATGGTATAAATCACCTTTTAACATCATTGTTTTTCTGGTCTGCAGGGGACATGTTCACGCCTGAGGACGGAGAGAACGAGCCAGACTGGGTTAGCACAGAAAAGAAACACTTCTCAGAGTTCAGGGATGTTAACAAGGTGTGTATATCAGCTTTAACATTGCTGCCCAGAGTTGAGAGAACAGGAATAATATTTAATATCTGGGTGTTTCTCAACGTGGTCTTTCGGACCCAATGAATGCTTCACAATTTTGCTTCATCTCAGCTTCAAACACACCAGAACAATGAACAGTGAATACCTGGTACTGGGAGGTAGGATACATCGAAAAGGTGGACAATCTGATGGGCCCTGAAGACATTGAGAATGTCAGAGCTCTTGTTAACCGTAAATCAAATTAAAATAGTAAAACTGTGAAACAGCTAAAAGAAAGACAACTTTTATTTTCATATTTTAAATGCAAGAACAGTTTAGATGTTTATCCATTCTATCGGCAGCCCAACAAATCATTGTCCCGCAGCCAAACAACTCCTTATATGGAAGTTCCTCCGGTTGGTGTTGATGCTCGAGGTGTCAGACGTCATGCTTTGTTTTGTTTGATATTCCTGTGTCATGTAGAACCAAAGTTACTGTAATTTAAAAACATGTAATAATAATAAACACTACTGGGGTTTTGAAAATGGCGTCACACACAAATGAACATGAACAAAAGTGAACCAGTTTCTGTTATTTTAGGTTTTAGAAGCAAAGAAAAAAACACAAGATCTTTGAACCCAGGAGAACTTGCAGGATAGTCTCCGCCCACAAGTGGGTGGGGAAACCCGCAGGGGGAGGGGCTTGGGAGAGCGGCCGAGCGGTGGCATGCTGAAAGAAAACAGCAAACGGCGAGAGTGTAGGAGAACAAACACCGGTTCTAGACTGTTTTACACCAGTTATATTTACTGAAATCAGAGTTTACTGATACACTCTATGGTCTTTGGATTAAAATGGTGCTTGTGTTTCCATATTATCAATCTCTGCTTAATGGGAAACTGCTCCCTCCAGAAAAGTCCCACCTTTCCTCCAGAGAATAAAACCCATTAGATCAAGTCCAGTATATCAAATCCAATATCATTTATTCTCCACTGAAATTGAACATTCTCTCGGCCCCATCAGGATACTTGAGGATAAGATGGTGGTCCAGGTGAAAACTGAGCCAATCTATTGAGTATAGTTTGGTACTAATCTATGGCATTTAACTCCTTTTCTTCTTGTCTTAGGACGGTTTCCTTGATGCCAGTGAAGTTGCCCAGTGGGTCCTGCCAGGAGATGTTGATCACGCTGACAACGAGGCCAAACATCTCATTCACGAGACGGATAAAAACAACGTAAGTAATTGCTAGTAAATGTCTTCAGACGCCTCCTGCAAATTAAGCATGTCACAGTATCATTTATTCATGCATGTTGTGATCAAGTGCATTATTATCAAGAATAATTATTAATCAATTGAAGCAATTTTCTTCTTTCTCTTTCCCTGCACCCCTGCACCATCTTCTGTTTTGATAAACATCAACAAATCCCAATGGAACGCCAATTTTCCCAACGTAATTGTTGGATCAGGATGATAAAATTACCAAGGAGGAGATCCTGGCAAACTGGAACATGTTTGTCGGGAGCCAGGCCACCAATTACGGAGAAGATCTCACCAGGAGACATGATGAGCTTTGATACTCTCATGCAAGGCAATAGGGAACAAGGGGAGGGGGTTGCATATAAATCAAATATTTTTAAGTGGGAGGGTTAAAGATGCAATAAGGAGATGACTGTTACCTTTTTTACATTAAAGATGGTCAGGGTCAGGACCGAAGGGTTTGGGATTGGGTCAGGAAGCCAGGTGTTGCTGAGGTGAGCTGGAACTGGGAGGGTTCTTCCGTTTAGCTGAAATCACACTATATTTATTCAGGCGATAAAATTTCGCCCATGCAAGTCACTAACTGAAACAAGTTTGAACACACCAGGATTTTTTTGTTGCTCAAGTGTGGTTGACGGATTTGCATGATTTCTGTAGGCTAATGTTGCCAAACAGAAGTTAAAGCCTTTAATGTTTTTATCCCAGTTTGTGAAGGAGAAAATAAATATTTGGCTACACTACCAGTCAAAAGTTTGGACACACCTTCTCAATCATTGATTTCCTTTATTTTTATTATTGGCTACATTGTAGATTAATACTGAAAACATCACCTACAGCTCTGATGACAGCTTTGCACACTTGTGGCATTTTTTTCAATCAGATTCATGAGGAATCGACCTGGAATGGTGTTTAATTAACAGGTGTTGCTTCGTCAAGAGTTCATTAGTGGAATTTCTACTCCACATTACGGCAAGAACCACTTAACTAAGTAAAAAGAAACAACAGTCCATCATTACCTTATTACAGAACATATTCTGGTTTGTTTAACTCTTTTTTTGTTTACTGCAAAATTCCATGTTTTCCTTCATCATTTTGTTTTCAATATTAATCTACAATGTAGAAAAAAACAGGGAAAAAAAAGAAAAAAATGAATGAGAAGGTGTGTCCAAACTTTTGACTTGTAGTGTATATATCTGTGCCCACTTACTTATGAGGAAACTTGGTAGGTTTGATGTTTGTGACTGTAATGGTCATTTTAAAGCTGAAATCCACAAAGTTTTGCATAATTACGTGATCGAGATGAGCCTTCAGCAATGTCTTTACCATAGAAGTGACAGGTAAGGTGATGATTTCTGTTTTCTTAGGATACTGCATGTACCGCTCCCAAAAATCTAGACTACATTTCAGTGTATGAGATATATTTACAATTCACATGTAGCACAGTGGTTAAATTTAAAGTGTGCAAAAGGTTAGACATGGTATTCTCTAGTTACAATATAGCAGTGCCATATTTTGCTGAGTGTATTCAGGGTTGCAATAAACAATAAATAGTATAAATAAATGATTGAATTAAGGTAGTAGATCGCTATTCTCATTGTGGTGCTAAATCGAAGTCAAACGTCAAAGTGAACATCGTCATCTCAGCTATATACATGTACGCAGTGAGACGAAGCAGTGTGGCTCCAGATTTTAGTACTAAAGAGAAATTGCATGAAAATATGCAATTTGGTACACGGCCCAGAGTATGCTTGAGCCATGGGGTCCCTGTTCCTGGTACAAGAGGAGGTTGTGTGATTCTCGCCGATGTGCCTCAGAGGCTGGCGTTGCTTGGTCCCTCCGTTTTTTTCTCGGTGCAGCACAGCGAGAGAGAAGAAGAGCAGACACAGCTCAGTGACGAGTCCCATGCATAAATAAAGGCTAAAAATATGCCAGGATGTTGACTTTCGGTCTTTTCTAGCAACGTTAGCCTTGCAGCCCCAGTGCCAAGGTAGAGGAGCAAAATATGAACATGTCAACCACACTTGAGATGAATGGAATATCTTGGTCAGTCTGTTCTTTCAGCATTCCACAACACTCCTGTTGTAACCTAACATAGGTTTATTGGGTTACTGATGCACAAGTCGAGCACTGAACAAAAGGCCATCAGCAGACAGCTGCACAAACAGGGTCTGAACTGTTATACACAACTCTGCTGCCTGGACATCACCTGTGGCTACCACATCAGAGAAGAGGGTTAAAAGAGAAGAGAGGGGTTACAGAAGGCATGGAGAAACATAAAAAGGGTTAAGTACTTGTGAAGAGATCTTTCTCACAGTATTTAGACTGTTTACCGGCAAAGCATTTCTCTGTGAATTCGCAATAAAGCCATTTTTTTTTATTCTTGACTGCTTTTTTTCACTTTAATCAGTGAAATCAATATTTCCTTAATAGATATGAGCGGGCCACACCTACAACGCACCTACATCGATTGGCCATGTTATCAGAATCACTTACCTACAGCCGTGACCCCAACATATTGATCCATTTATATGCATTTATTTACAGTTTTGTATACATTTGTTTTATTCATTTGTTAAACCTCTGTCCCACAGTTTTGTGATTTTCCTTCTCAACTCGATTCATTAAATGCCATTTTTAGTGTGTTTATAGCAGAAAAATCACCAAACTGTACTAGACACAGGCTCCCCAGGACCACAGCTCAGATTTAAAGGCTTCCTTAGTTATTGTTTTATTATAAGACATTTTGAAATACATGGATTGTAATTAAGTCCATTTTTATTGTGGCCTTTTTAAAAATCCAATTACTCAAATTCATTGTAGAAGTAATCAATGACACAATTTCAGAATATTCCCTAAACAGATCAAATGAATGAGCTATACCTACCATGTACCTACACTGATTGGTTACATTATCAGAAACACCTTCTTGAGAGATGCACCATGTTATCTGAGGGGTGGACCATTCTGGCCACAGCAGTGTGTTGTGCTGATACGAATACGTTTCAGCGAATATGGACACTTCCATCAACTCAACTAACATCACTACATCATTTTCAGGGCTTTAATTATGCAGCAGCCTTGGAAACCTTCATCTTGATGAAAAATGCTCATAAGTAATCTTTTCAAACACCTGTAATTTGTTTTACCTGCGATCTAGACTCTGCTTTTTGTGGTACTGCTTTCTTTCCTCCTTTCTCCTGCACCTGCCAAATTCCCTCTGTTCCTGCTCTTGTTCTCAGGATGGCCAGCTCTCCAGAAATGAGATCATGGACAAACTGGATGTGATTAAGGTCAGCACTATCACAGATTTTGGGAACCTGTTACTGAAGGATCATGATGAACTCTGACACCGTGATCCTTGAAAACAAATCATTAGCTGTAGTGAATGAAAGATGAAGTACAATGACAGTATCTGCATGGAAATTTGTAAATTAAAGATTTTATTTTACAAAAAAATAGACAAGATGAGGACTCTCTTTGCATTCCCTTTCCCCAAAAAATAAAATGTAAGCATGTGCTGTTGGTACTACAGTATTTCAGCATATATTATACCATGAGATGGGGAAAAAGAAAATGAACATCTACAGTTTCTTACGACTAACTGAAGACACAATAAGACAAAAGCGTGCTCAAATGATAATACTACATACAGCTGTAAAACTCAAGTACACTCTTCGCCACAGTCCTCTCAGGCCTGCATGACGGGTCGGGCCTCCTTAGCGCAAAGATCCACTCCGGATGCGGCAAAGCCAGTCCCACCCTGACAGTGATGGTCAGAACAGAAAGAGAGAAAGACAGAGTGAGAGAAAAGTAGAGGGTGGGGGGAAAAAAGAGAGAAAAGTAAAGGGTGAGAGACGAAGTATTACAATTTTATTTTCTCAATGAATCAGCAGTGATTAGGTGATAATCAATGTTTGTGACTCTCCTACACAGTAAGAAACAGAGTCTTCATTATGTACAACTGTATATTTATTTTAGTTTTGGCATTTACAGTTTTTGGGCCATAGTCCCACACTGTTTCCTTCTGAAATGCACCTAAATGATTAATTGCAAAGTTTAGTGTGTTTGGAGCAGAAAGCCCCACAGAACCACAATTTCATTCAAAGGCTTCCTTAGTTTATTGTTTTCACTTTGAAACACACAGTCATTTTTCAGTTAAGTCCATTTTCACTGTGTGACTTCTGACTGCTCAAATTAATTGTCAAAATAATCAATCAATTACACAATTACTATTATAGTCAATGCTAAAATACCTAAAGTAAATACATGGCTGTTACTCCGACCATTACAACTTTAAGTGCATAAGTACTCCTACAGACAGACACTCACCCTCTGCAGGACTATAATGTCTTGCTCTTTCAGTCTGGTTCCTGACACTGGGTCGATCATGTCCTTGCGTATTAGCTTCTCCACGCACTCCAGTGTGACCACGCAGCCACTGAGAGAATGAAAAGTCTATGAGACCGAAAAACTAAAACTGCTCATCACTGAAATGAGAGGTACAAAAGACTTACGAGGGTCTGAGCACTGCACTGGGCACTGAGTTACCCAGCGTGTCTTTGGTCACTGCACACACGTATCTGTCCTGAAAGACAAACGGGATTTCTGCTTCATGAAAGAAATTAGAGAATTTTAGGCACTACAGTCAGTAAGTAATAATATTTGCGGAAAAAAATGAGTTTTATGCTTATGTTAAAGTTGACACAAATGGGAAATCCATACTTACTTGCCGTGTGAGGAGGGCCACTCTGTCCAGGCTTGGGTCCAGAGGAGTGAACCGCACAGTAATTAGATCACTCATTTTCAGAGGCTGACCTGACATGGGACACAACACTGTCTTTGACTGAAAGAGAAAGAAATATTTTACTGGCAGAACAACCAGAATGTGCAAGTTTGAGGCCTGTGAATGTCAGTCAGGTGGATTTAGAATGAAACATATGTTGACAGTTTCCAAAAAGAGTGCCATGAACCATTTTCTACTTAACCCATACATACAGTACTGTGCAAAAGTCTTAGGCACCTATCCAAAATGTTTAAAGCTATTTTTCTCAGCGTGTGATAGTGTCTTTCTGCTAGCAAAGTGAACATTAGAATAAATACAAACAAACAAGAAAGCAGTGATAAAGTATCAAGATTTGTTTTGTTTGTAAAAAAGTATTGTGTGAGCTGGTGAGGAGAACACAGGTTCTGTTCCAGATTCCTCCTCAGTTCCTCCATCAGCAGCTCCTGATTAAATTTAATGAAGGACTGACTTGAGTCAAACCAGGTTTCTGATGGAAAGTACAAGTAATACTGAACTTCAACAAGAACATACTGATATACTGAACTAAAATCACTACTTACAGTAGAAAGTCATTTGTAACTATTATTTTTAGTTTTATTTAGTATTGTTAGTTATATTAGCATGAAACAAACACCAGTGCAAGGACAATGTTCCTAAGAAACACCAGAAGACACACTGATAGTCAATAGCTGCTCAAATTGTGGCAATACAATACATCAACAAAACTTCTCTCCATACAGTCAAACTGCATTCAGATCTTCATTAGGGTACATCAGACTTGTGTATGTGGTTTAGGACACAGTAGGACTTACTAAAAGCTATAAAAGAAGACTATAAGCACGATAGGCAGCCGATTCAGGCTGGCTTTCACAAAACAGTCATAGGGAGGACTTTGACTACATTCCTCTGTATTTATGACAACCAGTGTTACAGTCCTTGTTCCAGATCAGCGTTCCTACTGAAAAACAGAAAAAGCCAAAGTTTTTGGCCAAGCTGAGAAATTGTGTTTTTATAGTGCACAGTAAGCAGTGCTGCATGTTAAACAATCTTAATAAAAAAAGCTGCATGCAGTTTGAATTTATGAAAGCAATTTGGATGATAACTGACTTTGTGTTTGTTACTCTTGTAGCTCCAGGCATGTCTTGTCTGATCAGCGGAAAAACTGTGTATGCTTGATTTGTTTTGTCGAGCCATAATTTACAGGTATAAACATTTAGGACAAAAATCTGAAGAAATGTAATGCAATATAAAAAACACCCCTCAACTTAGCATTTAACTTTATATACATATTTAGGAGTTTTGCAAGTGGCCACCAGTCTTTATCTTTATCATTTCGATCCCCTTATACCTCATCCATTACCAGAGACAGCAAAGAGAAGATAGGATAACAGGGCACAGTGACCATGAGAAGAGGATAAAGGGCAGAGAGAAGTGAGAGAGGAACACTGAGGTCACTCTGACTGGCCAAACTGACCCTGGGGGATCAGACAGTGTTCTGCTTAAAACTAGGGTGGCACAATATAACATTTGTTAATCATTTTCAGGATATTGGCCATGGCAGTGTTGATCCTGCAGAACACAAAAACATGCAGATACACCCTTTTTGTATTAATAAAATACATAAAAAATAATGTAAGTCTGTCTTTAACATTGACATTAGGGTTACATGCTATAATCTATTTCAAGGCATAACAGGTAATGAAGATATAATGTAGATTTAGCACTAGATTTAGAACTCTTCTCTGCTTCTCACACGGTCCTGAAACTTGAGCGTTTCCTGAGACTCATTTTGGTTAAAAGCATCTGCCTAATTAATGTGATGTAATGTAGTAGGTAGAAAAATAACTGCAACATGTAGAAATATAACTACAATGCTAGCATTTTGTCTACATTGTGAAGTCCTGTTATGACGAGAGGCCAGAAACATTGACCCCAAGAGTGTTTTTACATCCCTCTCAGTAATCTGTACCCTGCTGTTGGTTAAACAAAAGGAAAGATAGGAAAAAGAGATGTCGCACTGAATAAAATGTGCATTTTTGGATGATCACTACAGCCTGTGGTACTTGTGTCCTAATCCGTCTAACCATTCATAACACCATAACAAACATGAGGACTCTTAAGTGCCAGAAAGAAAGCAAGATTTTTCTTTACTTGCATGATATGTTTAACGAACATACAATGAACAAAAATACATATCTGTGATAAGTGAACAACTCACAGGTTTCTTCAGAAGTGTGGGTTTAGCCTCTGGGGTCAGGCTGGGGATCCAGAAGCTGGGGAGACTGGACGAAGAGCTGGACTCGCCTGCTGTTGATGCAGAATTGGTGGAACTGACAGAGGAGCTCAGAGACCCATTAGGTGATGGCGCCTCTTTAGACTGACCTTCCGGGACAACAAGAAAAACAAAGATTAACAGAGTGTCCATAACAAAATCAACTCTTAACTCAGGACCTTGACGGTAATTTGTTCACATCCAACCACCTCTAGTGTATGTGGATTCATTTTCCCAATTAAATTGAACTGAATTCTGCTTTTCGTACCTGAAGTAAACGGATTGATTGGCTTGGAAACAATGCTGCCCTCTCTCTTCTTGAACTTCTCTACCTTCTCTCTCTCCTCTGAGCAAGACTCCAGCTTGTTCTCACTCTTCAGGGCCTGTTTCTGCTTCTCATAAGCCTGAGCATGCACAAGTGAGTGAGAAAGACAGGCTGAACAAATAACAGCACTAGTAGGGGGGGATGGTACAATTATATATACAGTTTTTATATACAGCAGTATATTAAAAGCAGTGGGTGCCACATTCATCACAAACCTTCATCTTCTTGGCGATGTCAGTTTTCTGATGGAGGATGTACTCCAGTATGGCTTCCTTTTCATAAAGGTACCCATCTTTACTGCAAAAAAAAAACAGAAACGTGTACCCAAATATTCAGGTCTCTGTGAAGGACTATTTCTACTTTGTACTTCTGATCTTATGTTACCTTACAGATTAAGATATATCTTAATACATAAGATATATCTTTCAAAAAAGCTTCATAATTGCAAATGGTAGTTCTGAGATAAGATTTTTTGCCTATTTTTTAAATCCAATCATGGAGGGGTACACTTAAAAGGCAAGCAACCAAAGCGACAAATCCACGAGTATACCATAATCAACATTACATGTAAAACCTAGAGAGCACGGTTTGGATAGTAAATAAAACTATAGTTCCTATTAGGGCTGCACAACACTGATAAGTTATTACAAGTTATTATATTTCAACACAGAAATGCCTCAAGACCTGGACTTTATAGCTGTTTGTCCACACATCATGCAGCATGTGTGTAAGTGTGTATGTATCTACAAAATATATTGTCTGCTACATCGCAAAAGGCTGCAATGTGCAAATGAGCCTCTAACCAATCAGTGTTTATGACAGGGTGACCAATCACAGCTCCAGGTGAGTAACTAGGTGTTCTGATTAATCGAGGTCTTAAAGTAATCCAACAAAAGTCTAATTATTTTTAGTCTTTAATTTTTGAATGGCATCTCAGGAGCAATAGGTTGCAGTAAAATCGCAATATTTGTCCATATCGTGCAGCTCTAGTGTGTAAGGTACTCACGTTACAACCGGATCCCGGCATGGCTGTAAAGAGAGGCAGCAACAGTCAAAATCTTTAATAGCGTCTTTCCCCAGGCGCACGCTCTGAGTCCCATATCCAGAAGCAGCTTAAAGGGAAAAGCAAAAATGTTAGAGCACAACACAAATAATGCAAAAATAAAATCACGACACATTGCGATCTAAAACAACAAAAACTAGCAGACAGACCTGTATCCTTCTTTTTCTCATGGTAGGTATAAACGGCCCCCGCCGTGCAGTTCTTCCCATGTCGAGTCATTTTCGTTTAACAGGAGCTTTAATGAAATATAATAATTATTAGACAGAGAGAGAGTGAGAGAGAGGGGAAAGAGACAGAGAGAGAAAGACTGAGATAGAGAAAGAGAGGGAGAGACCAGAGAGAGAGGGACGGATAGAAAAAGAGACAGGGAGAGAGAGCTTTTAGCTGCTAGTTTAAATCAAACGAGTTAAATATGTGCTGGTCACGTTAAATTATTATTAATGTTTTGAGACAACAGGCGATTTTCCAGGTCTTATCCACATTAATAAAAATAAAGTGAAATAAACAGAGTTATAGTTTCAGTTCTCCAGCTTGTTTACCTGCACCACGACGGACAGGAAGTGGCCCTGAGTCTTACCGCTGTCAGAATAAGAGTCTGATGCGCCGGAGGACGATGTTAAATGAGAAAATAATTCATAAAGAGAAACATTTTATGTCATAACACAACAACAACAGCAACAACAATAACAATAACAATTATATTAATAAAATTAAAATTAATAATAATGACAATTGTACAATAGTTAGTTAAAATAGAAACATTTAAATAGAAACTTTAGTTTAGATTAGTTTATGGGTAAGGA
>JBBPCX010000028.1:4789321-4807380 GCA_037974365.1 Hydrocynus forskahlii | reverse complement strand
TAATATTTGTAAACCTCGTTTGGGTTACTAGGAGGTGAATGATGCAGCTTGTGTGTAATTTCACCATTTCCGAAAAGAAATTACACATTATCATTATTTTCATCGTTGTTATTGTTGCCTTTACTACTTCTACACAATTATATATTATGTTTGTTACTGTTACAGCTAGTGTTGTTGTTGTTGTTGTGTGCTGTGAGCCTGGTGCTGTAAAGAAGGCGCTCTCTGCCTCCGTGTGGAGGGAGTACCTAAAGCCTCGTACCCACGCTGTTTCTCACTCGTACCGAAGAACGAAGCTTTTTTTTTTTCTTTTTACCCATCATGGAAGATGATTTTTTAATTTTTTTGTCTTTTTATCCGAGATATGAACTGTGTCTGTGCCGTTTTCGCTCTCCGGCACCTCGAAGATTTGCTTTTTTTTTTTTTTTTTTTTCCTCTCCCCCCCCCCTCCTGGACTTCATGATCGCACCGGCCATGCCGCACCTTTTTCTATGTTATTTTTAATTGTTTAAGTTGTAAGTATATATATTTGTGAGAACGTTCTGTGTTATGATGTTGCCTGTTCAAAGGTATTTATATATGTGTATATCTAATTATACATACATTCTACGTAGCATGGTAAATAATGGAAATAAACTGACTGCAGTGAATTGTTTTTTTATTTTTTTTTATTTTTTACTTTTATTAATTTTTTTGTACTGTAACTATTAATGACTGACGGATATTTTAATGGTGTTAATAAAACATGAGATCAAAGCGGATCTCTTAGACCCTGAGCAGCGCTGTGGAAACCAGCGTGTAATGTCTGTCTGGAGCTTTTATTTGCAGTTTCGTCTGACTGTTGCTGTGCGGTTGCGGTGGAAACGCAGTTTTGTTCTGTACTGTAGACTAAATTAAAGCGTTGGCGGGGACTCGGTTTGCCGTGTGTCCCGGCGGTTTGAGCAGGGCCCAACAGTGAGCGGCGCCGTCGGTATCGGAAGGCTTGCGGTACTCCCTGCCCACCCGCCGCCCCGGGTTTCGGAGGACGTTTCCACAGCGATACGGGCGGACAGCGTCTCTTTACAGCTCTGAGGGACCAGTGCATCCTCCGCTTTAAAGCGCCTGTATTTAACCTGTGTTTGAAAAACGTTATCGCCCTGTTGAACAGACCGCCAACCTCGCCGAAGCCAACGCCTCCGAGGAAGACAAAATTAAAGCCATGATGACTCAGTCCAATCACGAATATGACCCCATTCAGTGAGTGCTGACCTTCCGAGACTCTTCAACATAGTGTCTGGACGTCGTCTATGCATTGAGACTAATTTGTTTTTGTTTGTTTCCCACAACCCACCCCCCCACCCCCCGACAGCTATACGAAGAAAGTGGTCGGCCCGCCTCCTCCAAACTACACCTGCTTTCGCTGTGGGAAAAATGGACACTACATCAGAAACTGCCCGACCAATGGGGTAACCGGGTTTTCCTCGCCTCTCCCCGCTGTTCGCGTGGACCTTACTTTAATTTTGGTCTTTAGCCATTGATTGATATTGTGGGTTTGTTTGTCGCCTGCCTAGTTGTGCATGTAGTGAAATGTGCCCCTGGTGTTAATTCATGTTGAGTGCGAGTTGTGGTTGGTTAAGTTTTATTTGATTTACTCGATTTCACGTCAGCAGGACAAAAGCTTTGAGAGCACTCAGCGGATCCGGAAGAGCACGGGGATTCCTCGCAGCTTCATGATGGAGGTGGACGACCCGTCCATGAAGGGAGTCATGCTGACGAACACTGGAACGTACGCCATTCCCACCATCGACGCGTAAGAACCGCCTCCTGCTTTATAGACCTCCTGCAGGTGCTTCGTCTCGCGAGCTTTGCTTTTCTATGTAGTTATTGTAAGGTTTTTTTTTTGGATGTCACAACCATGAATGCGTGTCCACCCATTGGGTCCTCGGCACTTTAGCCCCGCCCATTAGATGTCACAGTTATGGTCTGTTGATTTCTGAGGGTTAAAGAAGGTTGGAAGTTGCTCTCGTAGTGAGAGATTTCTCCTGAGTTTGGTTCGTAAACCCACACGAATGACGTGATTGGGTCTCACGGGGGCGGGGAATAAAAGAGGAATGTGGATTGTAGATGTGGCCCGGAGGCAGTGTGTTGTAACAGCGGCTGACTGAAGGAAATCTCCCTCTTCTCTCCTGTTCCAGGGAGGCGTATGCGCTCGGGAAGAAGGAGAAGCCTCCGTTTCTCCCGCAGGAGCAGTCGTCTTCCTCCGAGGAGGAGGACCCCGTGCCCGATGAGCTGCTGTGTCTGATCTGTAAGGATCTGATGACGGACGCCGTGGTCATCCCCTGCTGCGGGAACAGCTACTGCGACGAATGTGAGTGTAAAGATGGCGATAGAATGTTCTCCCGTCTCGGTTGTTCGTGTTTGTATTGTTTTTATTTCATATTATTCATTGTTCAGCATGTCTGTGTTTTTTAGTTACTTTCTGAGATCCGGATGAAGCTGAAGCCTAGACTTAAAAGAAGGTTCAGTAGTAAATAGACGTTGGGCAGTTTGATGTCCAGGAAAAGCAGGGTTTTATTTATTTATTTATTTATTTATTTATAGAATCAGAAAACTTTAAAAGTCGTACAGACAGCGACATTGTGAATATAGCGTAAACCTCAAGGCAAAATAAAAGTTGCCAAAGTACAAAATACAGTAGAATATATTACAGTATGTTGTGGGTACAACAGTGTACTTAATTACTTGTTGTTTAATTGGTATTACGGGGGGGAAGGGATGGTGTGTTGGAATATGTTTATCCTATTTGTTATTGTATTAGTAATAATCCCTTTTAAATGTGTGCTCTTACCGTCACCGTAGGTATTCGAACCAGTTTGCTGGAGTCGGAGGAGCATGTTTGCCCCACATGCAACCAGTCTGAAGTGTCCCCTGATGCCCTGATTGCCAACAAATTCTTACGCCAAGTAAGATTCTCTCCCTCTCATGTTTTGGTGAATTTTTTGTGTGCCAGCACTTTGATTTTGACAGTCCACTGTTCTTAAACTAACTTAAACTAACGTTTAGGGTCTGTTTTCCCAAACGGGGATTAAGGCCCTGTCCACACGTACACGGGTATTTCTGAAAACGGAGGTTTTTCTGTGCGTTTCTGCCTTTCGTCCACAAGTAAACGGTGTTTCGGGTCAGTGAAAACGGAGGTTTTTGAAAACTCTGTTTCTGCGTTTACGTGTGGACGAGAAAAACGAAGGTTTTGAAAAACGGACCGTTTCACGTCATACTGTGCGCCACTCATATGATGTCACAGTATGCGCCGTGTTGACATTAGGTTTCCGTCTACAGTGCCCGACATTCACAAAGTACTCTCACTGCTCTCAACTTTGTTAGAAGTTTTGGCATGTTTATACAAGGGATGTCGAATTAAAGCGTTAATTTCGATCAATTAACCACCGAAAAAACCCGTTAAAAATAACGCTGATTAATCGCACCACGCGACTTTAACCCGGTCCGGTGTTCTGTCGAAACATGCTACAGTGTCCTTCTGCACAGGCTTGGGATTCTGAGCTCCCTAGCGTTGGAGAAGCTGGTTTATCTGCGGTATCTTGCGTTCGGGTCACTGGTTTACGGTGATTAATACCTTAAAAGCTCTTTTAATATGAGTGCATGTCGCTGCTCTGGGGTCTGTGTCTTAGCAGTCATTACATAAACATTTTCCTCTAGGATCAATAAAGTTTTCTGACTCTAAAATGCCCTTTCCCGCAGTTTGCAGAATGTTATCTGAACCTAGGAAACATCCGCACTGTCCAGAATCACCACAAGCTGTGATCATGGAACGATTTGAACTAGCGTGTACCCTGCTTCACAGTAGCATTTCTGTGTTAGAACCTGACTGTATAAACCGGCTCTATGCACCTCTAAATATCTCTCTATCTAGGCTCTTCTCATGATGATAAAATCTATTTTTCTCTGAGTATGAATATTATTTGCCTATTTCTCATCATTGGTGTTATGAACTGTATAAACTGTAAGGTAGCATTTTCGACAAGGCAACACTGCCCGCGGTCTCTGGTAATGACGTCCCACCTCCAAGGCTTCTGATTGGTCACCAGTGCTGTACGGTTTTGGGTTATACCGCCAGCTGCTGCCTTGGTGTGCTTTTGTCAGCGTTTTTTGCGATTACGTGTGGACGGAGATATTTTTGAAAACGTGCTCGTGTGTTTTTTCAGAGATGGGTCATGATTTTCCAATGGTTAGCCATTAAAATATTTAAAAAATCTACAAGTTAACACGGCTGTCCTCTCAAATATTTTGTCATTCCAAATCCCAGGCCGTAAACAACTTCCGGAACGAGACTGGTTACACTAAGAGGATCCGTAAGGCTGCCGCCGCCGCTGCGGCCGCCGCCGCTCAGTCTGCCACGCCTGCGGCCCAAAGCCAGCCGCGCATGCAGCGTCCTGTCCAGACCCTCAAACCCCCCAACTCCCGCCAGCAGGACCCGCTACTGGCCAACGTTCCTCGTCCTGCGGCGGCTAACACGCCCCCTGCTGCCCTGAGTCCGGCGGTCTCTCACCAGGCCTCCAGCACGCCCCCTACTGGCGGCACTTCCTCTGGGGCCGGCTGCAGCAGCCCGGCTCAGTCCCCGCCGCCGCAGACCAGCAAACAGGACGAACCTGTTGCACCCAAGTAAGAAACTTTTTCACTGGTGATTAATCAGTTGAGTGTGTGTGTGTGTGTGTGTATAAATATGTGTGTATATGTGTGTGTGTGTGTGTGTATATGTGTGTTTGTGTGTGTGTATATATGTGTTTGTGTGTGTGTGTGTGTGTGTATGTATGTGTGTACATATGTGTGTGTATATATGTGTGTATATATATATACACACGTGTGTATATATTTCTCATAGCAGGGTTTAACAAATAATCTTATTTACAAATGCAATTAAATTAAAGATGCTTTACTTTGTTAATACAATAGATCAGATAAAATTCAGGCTCCATAAAGGTTGGTCTCGTTCACTTTTAAAGCTACAGAAGCAGGTTGACTCTGTTCGGGTTTGGCTGTCCAGGTCCTATTCTCCGTTTTGCTTAATGTTTTCTATTCTTTACAGAGAACCTGAGGCTCAGCCGCCAGCAGTCGCAGTTTCCTCTGAGACTCCACTGCCAAACCCAGTTCTTCCTAAGGTACGGCATGCTCTTTTTAACGCTGCATAGTGCCAATTCAGTGACTGGATGTTACATTTCCCGTGTTCATTCTGGTGATTGTCCCCGTTTGTCTTGTGCAGGGCTACCATGTCCCAGTGATTGGGCAGCCACACATTCTCCCTCTCCCCATTCCCAGACCAGGTGATACACACACGATTTTCTTCCTTATACGTCCTTCCAGATAATCGTATAATCCTGCAACATTTATTTGATCTGCAGATATTTAACACTATTTCTGTTACAATCAATCTAGCACAACCGAGACCCAGCGCGCCGAGACCGGCTGGTCCCAGGCCTGCATGGGATCCGTAAGTAGAATCTTTTTTCCAGGAGGAATAGTAGTCGAGCAGAGTTTGAAGTAGTCTAGCAACTGCACAGTGCATCAGGCTTTTTGATAATTACATAGGCTACCCAACACTATATATTCTCAAACGCACAAACTGTGAGATGTTTGAACTCTGCCGTCCACCTGCGGGCGGTGAAGAGCTTAAATATTTTAAATACACTTGGGGGTGGGGATGTTGGTGTAATATTCACGTTAATTGCAACAGTAATAGGGCTTATCAAGTACATTTTTAAACAAGGGCCTGTCTGAAATGTCCATGGTTTTTTTTTTCCCCCCTCTAGGCCCTCGAGCCGTGGCCGGGGCCCCAGCGAGCGGCCCCCGAGGCAGCAGGTTGCCCCGGTGCAGCAGCCGCCTCCTGTGGTACCTCCTGTGTACGTTCCCCCTCTCTTCCCACCACCACAGCACACCATACCCCAGCCTCCTGGCGTCGTTCCCCAGCAGTACCCAATGCAGTTTCCTCCAGGCCAGCAGCCTGCTCCTCCCTACACCGTGCCTCCTCCAGGATTTCCTCCCGCGCCGGCCAACGTTCCCGCTCCGTGGGTACCGCCGGGCACTCAGCCGCCCATGCCCAACCCCATTGCCTCCATGACACCCACCCCATTCCTGTCCAAGGAGGAGTTCTACAGACAGCAGCGGAGACTGAAGGAAGAGTGAGTAGGATTTAATCAGTTTGTTTTTTGGGGGGTTTTTTTGAAGCTATTAAAATGAATCAGGAAATTTAATTGGTCCAAGAGGAAATTGGTTAATGATTTAATGCACCATAATGAATTGCACATCCAAAAAGATACAGTAAGGGCTCTAGGCTCTTGTTCTAGAGGGCACTGCACTACAGACTGATCAAACACACCGTCACTCAACAGCTAACAGGATCTTAATCGATTAACAAGTGTTTAAAACAGTGTTAGTGTCTGCAGAGCTGTGACCTGGAAGGAACACAGTTTGACATACCCGCAATACGCTGTCAGTAGAAGTTTTGCTTTTTTTGCATTTTGAAGGAAGTCTTGTCTGTGCTAGAGTTTGAGGGAGTCTTCAGAGTCCGTCTGTTGTGTGGGAGAATCTAACTTCTGTAACTCGCCTTACAATGTTTTAAAAAGTGTCTTCTGCCTGCTTGTAACAGATGGATAGAGTTTTAAAAAAAAAAAAAAAAGATTCAACTTGCTGTGTTTTAACTGTCAGGTTTTATCTCCTTTCTGTTTTCAATAAATAGTCCCCACTGTCGATTCGTTACCAGGGAGAAGTCTAAGCTTGAGGAATTTACTAATGACTTTGCCAAAGAGCTACTGGAGTACAGAAAGATGCAGAAGGAGAGAAGACGATCCTATTCCAGGTTTGTTTTTTTTTAACCACGGTTAAGCTTTTCTCAGCCCTGGTCATGGAGCATTTCTGTTCTTGGCCCGTTTTAACACACACTAACTCAGAACTTGTGAATTAACTGGTTACATGCGTCAGACGTTTAGTAGACCTCCAGTAGGCCTCGGATTGAAGGTTAGAGACAACGTGATTAACTTATCTCAAAACTTTTGAGAGTCAGAATGCTCTTCGTGATAGAGCCTAGGCTTCCCAAGAACAAGTGTGGAGGGGGAAAAAATCCTGACGTGCCTTTCTTTCTAGAGTCGAGGTTTCAGGACAGGTGTTTGATTTAGTGCCAAAAGTTAATTACTCCATGGCCAGGACTGCTGCTCAGAACGACGGCAGCCGGAAGAACTAAACTCATCTCCTGTTCTCTCTGCAGGTCCAAATCTCCATACCGCGGTTCATCCTACAGCGGTTCATCTTACTCTTACTCCAAATCCCGCTCTCGTTCCAGATCCATTCGCTCCTACTCGCGCTCTGTGAGCCGCTCTCGCTCCCGATCGCGCTCCCGATCTCGCTCTCGCTCCTATTCGCGCTCTCCCTATTCCCGAAGGGGTCGCGGCCGGAGCCGAAGTTACCGGTCTAGGTCCCGGACGCCCCCTTACCATCGCTCCCGCACCCGCTCTCCCTCGTATAGAGGACGTGAAGGAGGTTTGGGTGGCATTTATCGCTCTCGTTCCAGGTCACCGCACTACAGAGGCCACAGTCCAAGCAAAAAGATTCTGCCTGGCACTCAGCTGGAAGTGGATCGCAAGTACGCAGGCAGGTACAGAGAGATTCCTCCTTACGATGCCAAGGCCTACTATGGCCGACCGGTTGACCAGAGCGACCCGTATGAACGGGAAAGGTACCGGGAGTGGGAGAGAGAGTACAGAGAGTGGTATGAGAAGTATTTCAAGAACTACGACGTTCCGCAGGGCAGTCAGATCAGAAGTCGTGGCCCAGGCAGAGATCCATATTCCCCTGATCGCTACGCTCCTCCCAGACCCAGAGATAACTCTCCCTACGCCAGGGGGCGTCGTGAGGACTATCCACCCCACGGCCAAGGACACGGAATACCACCGAGAGGCCGTCCGATGACGTACCAAGAGAAATGTGCAGAAAAGTACGGCCACCTCCATGTCAATCATGCTGGAGCTGGAAGAGGTATGGCTAAAGAGGTCCTGAAACCCACCAAAGACCGAGAGCCGACCACAAGCACAGCTGTGGACTCCAAAGGTCTGAAGCACAAGAAGCACAGGAAGAAGCGGAAAGGCGACGAGAGTGATATCTTCAGCCACTCTGACTCCATGGACGAATCCAAGAAAGATGAGAGGAAAGGTGAGTCTATGCTAATGAACTCAACTCGTGACGATGCCACCCCAGTCCGAGATGAGCCTATGGACAGCACAGCAGTGCCCTGCAAGAGCACCTCGGACAAGGAGAGGAAGGACAAGACCAAAAGCAAGACAGAAAAAGTCAAGCGCAAGACCGAGAGCTGCTCGCAGAAGAAGGATGCCCCTGTGAAGACCTCCAAGACTGTCAGAGAAAAGGAGGCAGATGTGCCTCGAGAGAAGGTATCGACCACTGAACCTCCTATTAAGAGAGTCAAGGATGAACAGCCCCAGAAGGCAGAAACTGGCAAACCACACTCCTCTGAAAAACTCATGCTTCCTCGCAAGCTGATGCAGTCTAGACCAGTCAGACACCACCAAGAGCAAAAGCCCATCAAAGATGAGCCAAAAGTCAAGAAGGAGCCGGTCAAAGAAGCTGTGAAGACTGAGAAACCTCTCGCTAAAGATGGGAAGCCAAAGCTGGAGAAGCCTGTCAAAACCGAGGAGAAACCAGTCAACAAAACAGGTGATGTAAAGACGGAGAAACGGAAGCGAAAAGACGAAAAGCCACTTCTGAAAGACGCAGAGCTCCCTTTGAATAAATCTCCAAGGGTTGAGGTTCCGGACATGGCCAAAGGGTCCCCCAAACCCAAGGTGGAGAGTGAGAAGCTAGTGGAGAGGGAGAAGCCAGCCATCCCTTCTCTGATGGATATAAAGCCTGAGCCGATGAGAAAGATCAAGCTCAACCGTGAGATTGGAAAGAGGATCGTGAGTACTGAGAGACCACCTACTGAGGACTCTGGGCCTGGCGTTGGGAAAAACCGGATGGACCAAAAGTCCAAGGCCAAGATCCGACGGAGGGTGCACGCCACAGACGAATCCAGATCCTTGCTGGTCGAATACACTAGGTAAGAGTGAGAGTGGTCTGACACATTAGTACAATTTTCTCAGGTATTTGTTACATTTAAATGAATACATTTACGTTAACGTTACCACAAATGTCAGCTGTGTTAAGTGTCATGTTTACTTTTGCAGTGTGACGAGGATGATGTGGTTAACAAGTAATTTAGACGTTTGCATAGTGCAACGTAATTATCACTCAAGTGCAAAACTAAGGGGTGGGGGTGTACCACGTCACAGTGATGTTGGTCGTGTGATTTTTAATTAAAGTACAGTCTTCAATTCTGAATGTATGGCTTCTTTTTGATGTACTAAAGTGCATTGTGTTTGACAGCACTAGCTCCACTGGTGGCAGTCCCATCAAGAGGCATCAGGAGGAGAAGCTGGACCTGAAGAAGACTGTGGTGAAGACCCTGGAGGAATACACCAATGACAGCTCTACACCTGCTGAGGATGAGATCGTTATGATCCAAGTGCCCCGCTCTAAGTGGGAGAAGGAAGACTATGAATCTGAGGAGGACGATTCCAAGGCCACGACTTCCTCTGGAAACGCTGGCCCTTCTGCTGCTACCTCTGCTCCTGGTGGGGAGAACGCTGCTTCGAAATCTGGTGAAAGGGAGCCTGAGAAAATTGCCCATGCCCCTAAAGACACTCATGCTGAGGCTAAACCTGCAAAGGATCCATCATCGAGTGATTTGGAGACGGACAGGGAGAAAGAAAGTGATAAGGAACGAGAGCGAGGCAGAGAACGAGACCGCAGTACCTCTGACCGAGAGTCTTCGGACAAAAGGAAAGCTGGGATGGTAAATCCAGATAGAGGCAGTGACCATGGCAGCGAGAGGAGTTCTTCCTCCCAGTCCTCCAGAGATCGACCTTCCGATAGGTCTGCGCCAACTTCCAGGAAGCTGACAGGCAGGGAACATAATGCTAGCACCACTGAAAGGAAACCGGACCATAGACCTAGTGCAAGAGACCATTCGGATTCCCGCCAGAGAGACGGGAAACCAAGGGAACCCTTCAGGAGGAAGGAGTCGCCGCCTGCGCCGTCTTCCAGAGGTATTAAGGAGCGTGACCTTCACACAGAAGTGGCCAAAAGGCCTCCTGTGGTTTCCCAGGAGTCCAGAAGGACTGAAAACAGCCCTCCTGAGGACAAAAGGTCAACATCTCAGGTTGTTCCAGAGTTCAAAAGAACTGGCCCAGAGGATCACAGGGCGGACAGGCAGGTACAGAGCGTCAGGCACACTGATGGACGATCCACAAAGGATAAGGAGCATGCGGGCCACAAAGCTGCACATAGGACGGGTTCTCCGGAGCCCAAGACCGAGGCGGACCGAGTCGTAGCTCACGTCGAGAGAGAGCATCCCAAGGTCAAGCCTCCGTCCGTACGGTCCATGCGACTGTCCTCCGACCTCACGCGGGAGACGGACGAAGCAGCGTTCGTTCCTGATTACAGCGAAAGCGACAGTGAAACTTCGGATGCCGATGGCAAGGCGGAGCTCAGGGAACGTGGGAGGAACAGCAGCGCCAGCCCCACCCACAGCCACAGCGCCAGCCCCTCGAGAAGCCACGCCCACAGCAGCTCCCCCAGCTCTCCCGGCAGCCAGGACAGCAAGAAGAGGAAAAGGGACAAGAAAGAGAAAAAGAAACACAAGAAGCACAAGAAACACAAAAAACACAAGAAGCACGCCAGCAACGAGTCCGAGTCGGAGCCCAAAGGACAGAAACACAAGCATAAGAAAAAAAAGTCCAAAAAGAGCAAGGACAAGGAGAAGGACGAGAAGGACAAGGAGAAAGATGAGCGGACAAAGGAAGAGCCGAAGGAGAAGGCTCCTGTTTAAAGGGACTTGATCCATGTGTGTTTTATGAACCTTTGATGGTACAGCAAATAAAAATTTAAAAATGTAAAAAAAAATAAATAAACATTTCCGCCTATGGAATAGACTACTGCTCAGACTGATTTAACCTTCAGGAACATGATTTGACCATGCTAATCTCCTCCAAACTGAGAATAGCTGCTTGAAATGATGAAGGCTTATGTTCTTTTGATGTGTACATTGGGTTTGTTCATTTCTTTTATTTTTATTATTATTATTTTATTTTTTTTTGGATGAAATTTTGATGTCACTTCTCATAGCGCTGAGGTTCTGCATTAAAACCAGCCGTAGAGGAGGCACTTTAGGAGATGTGGGATGAACGTGTGACTGCAGTGAGCGGGAGAGTCCGTGCCCTGCGTGTGTGTACCTCATCTCCCTCGGGGACGTAGTGTCGGAGAGGGACATATTAAATAATCGACAGTACGATGACGTTGCTGTTCTGGCATTGTGGGGGGGGGCACATACTGATCTGCTTGAGGAGATTTTTTTGTTTTGTTTTGTTTTTTTGCGCACTGTGAATATTTCCTCTACTCAAGTTTGTATTTTACGTCACATTCTCATGATGGTTAATTTAAATGACCGGCTGGAAAAAAAAAGGAAATGTTTTGTTTTGAAGATAATAAAATACTGCAAAATCTCAACTGATTGGTTTCCTGGGTCCCGTCTCGGCGGCTTGCGAGGACTCTGTTGTTTTCGTTAGTCAGCATTTGCACAAGCATTCGCCCTCGCCAACCTCACGGGAACGGCGCTCCCGTCTTGTAGGTTGTGTTCCAGTGTCTAGCCCTAATTAAACCCCAGGAACTGGCTTTTGCTTCGAGTGGGACCGAAGTTGTCCCTGGATCTTAATAAGGCTCTTGACCCACACCTTAGGTCGGGGGGGGGTGGAGCTCCGGTCCTGGAGGTTCGTGGTCCGGCACGTTCTGGTGATTTCCCTGCTCAGAAACTCCTGGTTCACCTCGCCAGGTACTTGTCAGGTTTAGTGAATTGAGTTTGAGGAGGAGAACCATCGAACTGTGCTGGACTCCGGCACCGGAGTTGGACGCTCCTGCCTTAGGTCATCAGGTTAGGAAACTGATGAAAGCTGATTTCTGAGCTGTGTCTTGATAAATTAGAAGACCGAGGTACGCAATAATGTAAAGACGTTTTCTTGCCCTGCCACTGATCTCGTAATCGTCTTTCCTTTAGCAGTAAAAACCACTCGCGTTCGTCATCCAGGTCAGGTGTGTGGAGCTCCGGTCCTGGAGGTTCGTGGTCCAGCACGTTCTCTGTGAGTTCCCTGCTCAGAAACACCTGGTTCAGCTCGCCAGGTACTTGTCAGGTTTAGTGGATGTGTTTGAAGAGGAGAACCATCAGTGCTGGACACGGACCCTCCAGGACCAGAGTCCGACACCCCTGATCCAGGTCTTCTGACAATTCTCAGGTATTACACCAAACAAAAAACAGAAACCGTTACATCTGCCATGCATAAGCTGGTACTGGAATTGCCATCTTTTGCACCTGGCAAATTTAAGACTTCCCCTAAATCCCCAACCCAGTCCCTGGGACATCAAAGAGTCTGTGTGAAGGGTCCGTGTGTTGTGGACCGTACCATGCAAACGGAGTGAAGCCTGAAAAAATGTGACAAAGACAGTGATGGAAATTCCGAGCTGGAGAAGCGAAAAGATCCTGGAGCTTCTGTCGGTGAGAGTTGCCGCCCGTTTACGTTACCATTATCATTAGATCTTCGGACAAATCCAAGAAACGGTTCTTTATGACCAAATTAGGAACTGGCATTAGAAGGCCCCGCCCTCTGCAGGCTCCACCCCCTCACCTAAGCCTAAACAGAGGGTCTCCAGTAGGTGAGATCTCTTCTCTGCATGATCCCCGTGTCTGTTTCGCCTTGAGAAACGAGTGGTTTTGGTGTGGAAGAAACTCAGACGTCTGGTTCCATCCACCACCAGCGTGAGCAGTTCTAACTCTGCGTTTCTCCAGAATGGAGCGTCTCGCACCAAACCCACTGTGAAGCCCTCGGTTTACACCTTAAATAATTCATTAAGAGGGAATTTGGGGAACAGGTGGAGTTCCGCTTTAAAGCTGCTGTGGAAGTGGATGCAGGTAGGAGCAGAAAGTCCATCTACTCTGTGAACAGCAGGGGGCGCCAGAGTAAAGCTGGAGTTCATTTTTTTGCTCTTGAATGACCTCTGTGGTGTGTGTGTGTGTGTGTGTGTATTTAATAAGGCTGGCTGTGGTGGGACACAGGGCAATACTGTGTGTTCCGTAAGTGGTGGGTTCTGGCTGAAACTGTGTGTGTGTGTGTCTCTGCATCACCGCAGGCTGGTCGGGGCTGTGCTCTGAATTTCAATGAGCTCTGTTTGGCTCAGAATGTGTGTGTGTGTGTGTGTGTGTGTGTGGCACTGAGAGAAGCAAAGCCCCTCCCTAAATCCAGTTCATTTTATCAGAGAGGGAGAGAGAGGAAAAGAGAGGGAGAGAGAGGAAAAGAGAGGGAGAGAGAGACAGAGAGGGAGAGAAAGACAGAGAAAGAGAGAGAGATGAGTTAAGTATTCTTTCTTTAAGCAGGTTTGCCATCTCCCTTCTGGATCTTCTCTGGTTTCTGTGTGTTGTCCTGCATGAGAGCGTCTGGTTGGTTGGTATCGTGGCCTGCTGAGAGAACTCCGCCATTTTTTCCCTCCGTGGAACATGTTCGCAGTGCAGGATGGAACGATTTTAATCAGAAGCAGCTTCAGAAAGTTTATTTTTCCTTCTGTGGCCAAAAGTATGTGGACACCTGACCAACACACATACAGGAGCTTGCTGGACATTCCATTCTGAACCCATGGCACCCTCCACCCCCCACCCCCCCACAACCCCACCCCACACACACACATCTGATTAACGCTGACAATTATTTTATCACGCGTTACTGAAGTTTTTTTTTTTAATTACTTTTATTTTGAAAGTTGTTCTTTCTGAGCTCAGCCACTTGACCTCTAACAGGGACTCGCTACTGAACTGTTTCTGCTTATCCCCGATAAAGAAAATGTGTATATATGTGTATTAGGGCATTAACACAAAAGTCGACTAGTCGACTATAGAGACTAGTCGCGTGTTTTTTTCTCTCTCTGCCCTCGCTTGTGTACGCAATGCAGTCTCTGCCTCTGATTGGCTGACGCTGACACGCGTTCCTTGGTTTAACCAATTACTATAGTCCCTTCATAAAAGGGGCGGTACCGTTGGCGCGAGTGGAATCTAAACACGAAACCACAACAAGACGAGACACAGGGCAGCAGAGAACATAGACACACGTCACATGTGTGGAGATCCTTCACTCTAGACACACAAACAGCACGGAGACCCGCACAACCTGCAAGTCGGAGTTAAAGTACAGGAACAGTACCGGCGTTCTGCACGGCATCTGAAACGGCATCGCTAGCTAACATGGCTAACGCTAGCTAACATGGCTAACGCTAGCTAACATGGCTAACGCTAGCACTGCAGAGACTGTTCCCACTTTCTGTTTACACTTAAATTCACCAGAAAATTAAAGGTATCAGCCTTTGTTTAGTTTAATTGTCGTGTTGACTGTTAATGTTACAGAGAACTTTAATAAAAGTTGCTCAGTGTTGGACACCTGTGTTCCTCCGCTGCGCGTGTGTGACGTCATCACGACTATTCGACTCGACTTCGACTATCTTGCTGGATTAGTCGACCTGAAAAAAGCTGAAGTCGTTAATGCCCTAATGTGTGTGTATATATATATATATATATATATATACAGTATATAAATGTATATATTTGTTATGTTACTGCAGGCAAACGCCCTGCTGTCTGAAATTGGATGTAATAAATGTGGTCATAAGTCCAATCACAACCTGAGGTTCTGAGTGAAGAAGGTGAGGCGGAGGAGGCAGTGTGATGCTCTGGGTGATGTTCTGCTGGAGAACCTTGGGTCCTGCATTCACGTGGACGTTCCTTTGACACCTCAACACTCTGATCAAGTTCCCCCTTCATGGAGACGCTGTTCCTGATGGCAGTTCTGCGACCCCCCCCCCCACTGCAGACACTGTTCAGGAACACCACAAAGAGCTCAAGGTTCCTCCAGATTCTCCAGATCTCAGTCCGATCAAGCTTCTGTGGGACATGGAGGAACCACCTCGCAGCTCACAGGACTTAAAAGGATCTGCTGCAGAACCACAGACATTCAGAGGTTCTAGTGGAGTCTCGACCTCGACAGGTCAGAGCTGATTTGGAACGAGACCAATAATATTAGACAGGTGGTTTTAATGTTATGGCTGATTGGTGTACATACATGTTAAATATGTACCCCGCTCATTTTGAGGCTGCTATAAGAACATTATTCCGTCAAACCTTTGACCAGTCTGAAGTCATTTTATCCACCAGTTTATCCCAATACATATCAGCAGTTCCGCTTGTTTTTCCATGCACTACTTCCAAGACACGCAGAGAATTTTTTTGCTGCGCATTCTTTTTTTCCTCCTGTTTTTTTTTTCCTCATCCCATTGTAAGGATTCCCTACATCAAGAAAATAACCACACAAGTTGCGATTTAACAGTAGACCGAGTAACAGAAGCACTGCCGGGCTAGACACCCTCTCCTGACCTTTCAACATAAGATCCACAGTCCAGCTAACGTTTAGCACACGGCGCTATTTATAAACACAAGCCGAAACCGCGTCCTTTTATTTTTTTACTCGGACGGCCTCACGGCAGCGGACGCAAAAAAGAAAAAAAAAAACCCAAAAAAACAAAACAAAACACAAGTCCGTGCCGGGGAACGGCGTCACTGCAGCGACGAGAAAGTTCGAGCACGGAAAGCGCCTCTACCTTGGAGAGAAGCAGGAGGAGAGTCAAACCGCGGCTCTTCTTCGTCCCCGTCCGGCTGCGGTCGGAGGTTTCAGGGCCCGTCCGGCCTCGTTCCTTCCCCCTCTGCACATTTCATTGGAAAAAATGGAGAAGCGCGGTGTCATTTTACCGCTCCGAGCCGTTCGCTGCTGCGGCTCCTCCTGCAGAGCGACAGAGGAGCCCCCGAGCGCGGCGGGCGGGGGGAGGGGGCGGGCCGAGGAGGGGGAGGGGGAGGGGGAGGGGGAGGGGGCGGGGCCGACTGCACGCAGTGGATCTGCCTCAGCGTTTCCCCTCAAAGTAAACAGAAAGCAGTGGAAATATTGCAGCTATGCAGGAGATTCCTGCGCCTCCAGTGTTTACTTCCCGCTCGGACGCTCCGCGGAGACCGGCGAGAGCGAGGAAGTCGATCGTGCTGAGACACGCAGCCTGAAAAAACAGCAGCAATTTTTGTTTGCCAGTGACGAAAAATAACAACGAGGCAGGACGGGAGCTTAAAAAGACGCACCATACAGACAAAGGAATCACACACACTAATAACTGCTTTGGGCCGTCATGTGCTTTGAAACACATTAAAACGGATCAACAGTTAAAGATTGGGCCGAATTGTTTGTACACGCGTCATTAGCGTGATTACTACTGGCAAGGTGTCTGTGCAGCACGTCACAGAAAAGTCATTCGATGTGCTTTACAGGGATAAAAGCATAAAGCAAGGAACAAACTTAACCCAAATTATAGAATAAAAGTAAGGTTATGGCTAAGACCATTAAAAAAAAAAGCCATTTAAAATAGATATTAATTTTAACAGAATACAGATGCATTATGAATTATTATTAAATGTTTTACCTATCTCCAATTCTATGTAAAGCGTCTTTGAGTACCTTTAAAAGTGCTCTATAAATAAAATGTATTATTATTATTAAAAAGGGCTAAACAATTTGCACAAATGGAAGCTGGTGAGGCGACAAAAAACAATAATTAAAAATAAATAACGAACTACATAAATATATTATATATACACAAACATATACACATTGTGCACCAACAATAAATAATTAATCATAGTTCATTCTTACAGAACTTTTTTCCAACCTCTGTTTATGTCTTTTTTTACAGTGCCTTTAAGGCTGATATGTAAATGTTCTCTTCTCTGATTGGCTGCCCTGTACTGTACCTTACCCAGAAGGCATCACAGGGCTGAAACACTGAGAACGTCAGCGTGAATGGGCGGGGCTAATCTGCTGTAGGCTAAATAAGGATGTGTTGGTTTTGTGACATCACAAAAACTGTTATTTGAAAACGCAGTTTTTGCAGCTTTGTTTCTATACACGGACTGTATTGGATGAGGGGAGTAAATGTACTGTGTAAAACTTCAACCTTTACAGTCCTTCGATATGGACCCTTTAGTGCATTAAAATGCACCATAATATGTAGCAGTATAACTGCAATTCTAATATTTTGTCCTTACTGTGCCGCTCTAAAAACCATCACAAACTGATGTAAACAAATCAGTTAAATATGAATATAATGATAATTTATCAAATTATTCCATTGATCATGAGGATGAACATCGAAACACCACCCAGCTCCGCACACACAACACCAGTTCTGTGATTCTGTCCCCGAAACACAGCGCAGCCCATCAAACCACCAGGTATTTGATCGAAGTCTTATAGTGGGGAATATACTGTGCACTAAAGCAACAACACACAGCTTCTGGTCAGTTTGTTATTTACTGATGGCACAACTGTCTAAATTGTTATAGAAAAAATAAATCATGAAATGACACGAAGTAGGTGTTAGGGTTTGTCAATAATTTTACCTGTTTGTTCAGTAAGAACCCTCCCGAACTCGCCACCGCGCGCCCCCCCCCCCGTCCCTGCAGCATGTGAGATAAGTGTAATCTGCGCCTGCCCGTCTGATCTTTATACGCAAGCAGTGAAAGTAGAGTGTTTGTGTTTTTCAGTCAAAGCGCCAGAAGACGAGTATAAATAAGCCTAAAACACTAAACAGTGGGGCCACTCTCGAACGCAGCCTCAGCACGTCCCGACATGTCCACGCTCACATCAGGCAAATATGTGAAACATTTCAGAACACATTCCAAACACTAAGTAATGGACTGGACCCCCCCCCAGCCCAATTCCAGTCCATCTCCAGTCTCCCCCAGTCACCCTCCGAGTCCTCCCCTCCTCCAGTCCATCTCCAGTCTCCCCCAGTCACCCTCCGAGTCCTCCCCTCCTCCAGTCCATCTCCAGTCTCCCCCAGTC
>JBBPCX010000028.1:4771118-4785285 GCA_037974365.1 Hydrocynus forskahlii | reverse complement strand
TGTCAAAGGAACGTCCACGTGAATGCAGGACCCAAGGTTCTCCAGCAGAACATCACCCAGAGCATCACACTGCCTCCACTGCTTTCTTCACATGCTGCCTCCTTGTGCCAGTTCAGAAGGTTTGGTAGGTTTAAACCACTGCACAGCAGGAACCCCCCCCCACAAGACCTGCCATGTTTGAGATATTCCGTCGTCCAGACGTCACAGTTTGGTTCTCAAAGTGTCTCCGGTCCTTATCCCCATTTTTATGCCTCCAGAACTGACCAGATCGGTCTTGACTTCATCTGTAGTGTCTGTTATGTTGGCGCAGGTTGGTGTGTATAAACGTATTTAGGGTGATTTCGTCTGTTCTTCTGTTCTATCTTCGTGTTGTGCTGGAGTACATAAGTGCTGTTTAACTTCTGCACCCTGTATTTGTTTCCCTGTATTTGTTTCCTGGATGTTTCAAGCCTTTGAAAAGAAAATGTTCAAACTAATTGGTCCGGTTTGCCTACATGTACGCATATTTCCTCGCTCCTCCACATATTTCCTTGCTTCTCATATCAGATGGAGCGAGTTGCATCATTGTGGCTTTATCACTGTCGTGTCGTTACTTACTATATGTCTGGAGGAGAGAATTTTTTTTGAAAATAAAAAAAAACTGCGTTGTTTCATCACTTCTGAGGGTACAGAGGTTGCAGTCTCAGTGTAGAACAGACAGCTGAGGGCGTCTCCCCAGAGCTCAATCTAGTGATTATGGATGAAATGTGAGTTGCAATCGTACTGAGACATATTGCGATTGCAATACCTTTCAGTATATTAAAGGGTCCATATCACATATCACTTTTGTGTAAAGTAACGATTGATTCTAAGGTTAAATGCATCACGGAAAACTGAAATGGAAGATAAATGTTGGATGCCAGGCCCTTTAAGAACACTTCGGCCGGAAGCATATCCGTGTCTGAAGATTTGTTTAAAGAAAAATAAGGATTAGAAGGATGTTTAGATTTGACCAATAGCTCAAATTGATGTTTGGTAGCGTTGGTGCTCTCTGGATGAACACTCTGGATTTTAGGCTGAAGTTTTTCGTTTTACTCGGTTTTAACACATTCGTAGATTTTTAGAAATAATCGTAGGTTTTCTGATCCAGGCAGATGTAATCCAGATTTCTGCATCTTATGGCTCTTCAAGTATCTGTGTCCACAGAAATGAACAGAGTGTCAGATTGAATATCGCAGCTAGCCTTTGCTAGTCCAGGTTAGCCTGCCCCCTCCCGGTGTTGGGGTTCTGCGGCTGGGGCGTTCTAGCTAGTGGGTCAAATTGAGCAGAACTAAATTGGAGTGAAAATTGACGAAAATCCAAAAAACCCATGCGGGGCATCAGTTATTTTCATGAAATACTATGTGTTTAAAAAAAAAAAAAAGTACCGGTAGTATAGTGAATATTTTGGCACGACCTGTTCTCACAGGCTTAGTGCAAATGGCCGTTGTTCCAGTCCGGTTCTAACTGAACTGCAGAGTAGCGAGTATCTGATTGGACGGATCCCCATTAGCATCTGTGTGAAGTGTTTCTGTTCAGGCCGAAGCCGAGAGGAGGAGAGTTTTGATAGACTGAGACCCTGCAGAAACGGTTTGCCTGCTCTGTTATTATCTTCAGCGTTGTGTTCAGACGTGGACGCGGGTCTTGTCTCTACAGGCAGATCTCGGATCGTCCTGTAAGAGCGTCCCCCACCAGCTGTCAGTCACGGGGGCTTTACTGACCTGAATATGTTGCAACGCCGTCCTGTTCCTGACAGCCAGGAAAGCTCTCAGGACCATGAGGTGTTGATCTGGGGGCGTCATATCGCGGCTGTCTCTGAGAAGCGATCAGCAGTAGTAGAACACTGCTTGGACTATGAAAACAGATTAGAGGTTGCAAACAACCAGTCAATAAACTGCCTAGCAACAGGGAGCCATTTGGATGGCAACCCAGTAGGACACTTTCTTTCTTTCTTTAAATGATTTTTTACAGCCTTTTATTCAGACTTGTTTTATTTTTTTACAAGTACATGTTTATCAGTCATTGAACTCAGGTTTTTTAAGGTGGTTCTAATGAAGGCCAACCGTTTTGTGGGAACAAGATTCTTTTGAAAAAAAGAAAATGACCCCTGAGTACAGGTGACTGTGACGTCCGGGCCTCGTCGGCCACGCCCCTTCGTCCTCGTGCTGGTTGTTTAAGTTTGGGGCTGCACTGAGCAGCCGAGGCCCATTCTGTTCTGACTGCCTTGTTAACGGCTGCGCCCAAACATAAACAACCAGCACGAGGATGAAGGGGCGTGGCTGATGAGGCATGGATGTCACAAAAGCCAAAAAAAAAATGCAGAGGATATCTGCAGTTATCGTGAACAATCATTTGAAAAAAATAACAAACGGGGTGGTTGTTTTTTTTTTTGCTTGTTTTTGAACCTCTGTTGTCCCCCTCAGTGTAGAGGCTGTTTCTCATGTATTGTTTCTCTCTGCCTGTTTCTTCCACAGTGCCAGAACATATCGAGTCCAGTTCCTGCCAGCCTCAGTCTGCCAATCTGAACAGCACACCCTCCGTACCCTACGCCATCAGCGATGCCAAGAGGGCTCGAGCCAGCAGCCTGCCCCGACCCCTGCTCCGTTAACGCCCGCCACATCTCCGCCAGCTCACAGGCACCCAGCTGCTGAAGCGTGGGCACCGGTTCGCGGCCCTCCCCGCCATCCTGGGAACTCAAGTGCAGCTTACGTCGTCCAGCGAGCCAGGGAAGCTAACCGAGCAGCCTGTCCTACACTGCACCAAAGTCCACCTCTCAGGTCCCTGCAATGTTTACATTATTCACACACACTCTCACACTCACGCTTGGGGCACGCCGAGTGATCGTGTCCATGTCTGAGCCCGTTCAGGTTTATTTAGAGGAAAACAGCCTTGAATTTGTGCCAGTTTTGATGACAGTGAGAATTAAGCCTAAAGCCTTGCCCACTTTCTCCCCTTTTAGTTGTTTAAAGCACCTTTAGTGCCATCTGATTTTTTTAAATGTGCTTTAATGACAATGATTTTAAAAACTGATTTTCACTAAGGATGCCGTGTCAAACTACGATTTTGCTTTTCTAAAAGAAAACACAACCTCTGCAGAGAGAACATTTAAATATGACCTTTTTCTAACTGCACAATTTCTAATTATTTGACATGTTAAATAATAATGTTTAAATGGGAAAATAAACAGTTTGAACAGTGCATTTAAGGGCCGAACATGAAGATTTGTCAAATGCCATGTCAAACTACGTTTTTGCTTTAAAAAAAAAAAATGTCTGCAGAAAGCCCATTTAAACATGGCCTTTTTCTTAATTAGAAAGTGTGCACTTAATTATTTCACATATTGAGATGTTAAGTTTGGCGGATATAAAGTTGTAACAGTGAATTTAAAGGCTCATGTCTTACATTTTCCTCTGCATTGTCGTGTCTGGATTGGAATAATTTACTGCTTTAGTGGGCGGGGCTAAAGTGCTGTGACTCTGAGTAGGTCAGTGTAAATAAGTTGGTGTTTGACATCGCAAAAATGGTGAATTTAAAGCAGGCTGTTGCTTAGTGCCCATGTATGGTCTGTAAAGTGGAGAAAACGCCATGTTTCGAAACTGTTTACTCCCTACATTATGTTTATCAAAAAGTAGCTACAGAAGTTAGTGATTTTGAAAAGCTAGTTTCCTGTAGAACTTGTCTCCCCGATCTCCTGTTGAGCAGTCTAGGACTGGTGCCTTTATAGCTCTCCCAGATTCAGATCAGGTTCAGGACTGCCCAGAGTTACAGGTAGTGGCGTCGGAGTGGCGCTTTTATGTTTGTACTGACAGTTTTGTTGATCTGAGTTAATATGTAAGCGTCCTTCAGACTGCAGGGTAAGACTGGAGAGGTTTTTATTTATTTATTTATTTATTTATTAAACTTCTGGAGACCATAAGTTTGGGGTTTGGACTGTTTGGTTAGTTTAGTTGTGATTTGTTGGTTTGAGTCAGATAAAAAAAAAAAAGCTGCTAGTAATTAGTGTTGGACACAAACTAGTTCTGTGCGAACCCTGTCAGCCTCTCACAGTGTTGCTTTTTTGTTTCTTAGGCATGGCTCCCATTCGGGACTCGGTCAGCCACTCCCCTAACCAAACAGGTGATTTTTTTTATCTGGGTTGCTGTGTTCTCATAGTGTGTGCTTGCTGTTGGTGTTTTCTGTGGTGTGGTGTGTTGTGTTGTCATGGCAGTGCTTTTATCACCCAGGGCTGTTTAACATCACCATTAAAGTCATTCATGTTCTCATTTTTGCAAAACTGAAACTGAAACAGCGGCAGCGTAGCATATGGGAGCGTTTAAGGTGAAATGACTTGCTACTGTTGGCATCTGAACTTCCCTGTGTTGAAATAGCAGTCGATCTGCCTGTGACTCCATTATGCAGAAGAACAAGAAACCTAAAGGCCGGCTCTGCTGCATTTTTCAGTCATTCAGAGTGGGTTTGGTGGAAAACTGTTAATTGTAGAGACTGTGGTGAATGGAACCAGACGTCTCCTAATACGAGTACAGTTGTTTTATTTACTGTGAACCCTCCGGTGATGCTCCCTGTGTCTTGAGTGTTTACATGGCTGTTAAATCTGGACTAAATTTATTGTCTTTGGGGACTGTTTTTGCCTATTCTATGCCCCTGCGTCATGAACGGGTTTAGTTTTAGGACCAAAAAGTACAGTTTCAGGCAGCACAACCAGAACCATATGATGGAAGCTTTTAGGGGCAGATGTCTGGTTCCATTCAGCTCCACTGTGAACAGTTCTGACGGAGGTTCTTTAGACCTTAACTGCTGTGAATGACACATTTAAACTGTTTAATTGTAGAAGTGTAATTCCTCTTTAGTGCTTTTCTTTGGGGTTTGGAGTGCAGATAGCTGGAGCGCATTGGGTACAGTTAACAGTTTGGGTTTCACATTGCTACAGAGGTTCTTAGCATTTATCATTATTTAGTGACTCTATACTTATATAGATGATCTAATCTGATATTCAGTATCGCTGTTGGTCCAGTATGGGCCAGAACTACTGGATGTGTGATGCTGGAAAAAGCCTGAACGCTGAACTAATCTCGCCACACCATGAAGAGACACAGATGAGGACACGAGTAACACAGACGAGCAGCAGGGCTGCGTCCCAAATAGCTCCCTGCTCCCTACATAGTGTCCCAAATGGCTCCCTGCTCCCTACATAGTGCACTACATAGTGCTACTCTTGAACAAACAGTGTAGAACATGTCTAACACAGCCGCTGGAGACTCAATGTGTGCGGCACTCCAGAATGGACACACTGGGACTATAGGGGTGTAGAAACTGGAGTTTGTAACTTACACACTGCCCCCTAGAGGAAGTAGGAAGCTGTTTTAAATTCAAAGCGCATCCAGACAGATGTTATCAGCTTAGTTGTGAGAAAAAGACTGGATCTGATTGGCAACTGTATCAGCATGACAGTGATATAGAGCCTCCCTGATATACCAACCCATTTAGTTTAGCACTGCTGAGATCCTTTTTGCACCACCTTTCTGCAGCCTATATTCATACGCAAGCCTGTTTGACCCATGATTAATGACTCGCCACAGTCTGATCAATGTTTTCACACAACGTAGCACAAGCTTTAACTGTCAGAAACTGCTCCACACTTGTCTGAGACATTAACCAGAAGCATTCGTCCTGTAGCCACCATTCTACTCGAGGCCCCGAGTGGGTTTTTTTTGTGCTGCTGTAAGCACTGTCTGGGATAAAAACCCTCAGACTTGGCAAGAGAACAGCTCTTCGGGGAGCCTGGCAGCCATCTTCGAGTAATAATTCGAAAGCAAGCACAGGCTAGCAGGGGGAACTTTGAGGAGAACTTTCTATTTCTACCAAGAGAAAGAAAGGAGAAGGGCAGGGATGCTTTGAGTAAGAACGGTCCGGTCTTGTTTTGAGTGGTAACTTGAGCGTTTTTTTTTTTTCTCTTTTTTTTGTATTTTGGTCTGGTTTGGGTCAAAGCGAAAAGATCGGAGTTATCCAGGCACCCTCGAGCCCGCTCTGTCCTCTCACTCCCTGATCCTCTGGCATGCTGCAGGATCACGCTGCTGCTACAAAATGGTGGCAGCTGTGCCTCTGTTTCAGCCAGGCTCAAACAAGACACTGCCCGACGGGGCTTAGGGAACCTCCTGCGACCCTAATGTTCAATAATCTGTGAAAACGGGATGCCTGGTTCCCTATTAGCCCCTGTAGATCATTCAAACTGTCTCTGCTCGTGCACAGAGATGCATCATTGCAAATCCTTTGTTACGATTGACTATAATTCAGTTTTTGGCCAAATGTTGATTAATTATTGATGCACTGATACGAGATTCGTGGGCCGATGATGCCCATTTAAAATGTTGAAACTGGGGCTCAGTCCACTTTGAACAGCATTGTGGACAACATGCAGAGTTAGCAATGCAATGAACCAAGTATTTGCTTATTTGTAGTAAAATAAGCCACTTTTAACTTAAATTTGTAGAGAAATGATAGTTATTCCTTGAAATAACATTTTACCTATACTGCCCACTACTACACCAGAGTATTGTGCTCTTCTACAGGGCAATAAACATAAAAAAATTAGTTTAGAATATCAGTCTAATCTGTCCACTGCTAGTCATTTTTTAAGCAAAAATGTTGATGCTGATTCCAATATCATGCATCTCAACGATTGTAGGTAGCTGTATTTGCAAAAATGATTAGTATATTGATAATTTTTGTGTTGTCTGCTTGTTTGTGTTTTTGTGACTTAAGAAAAGGAAAGTGTGCTGAACTGTGTTGTCTACTTGTTGGCATGCAGACTGAACATTTTTTTTTTTCTCTCTGCAGGTTTGGATCACGCTGGTCTGGACCCACAGTATGAGAATTTGCCCTGGAGCTCTGGCTCACCTTGCAGCGACTCAAACAGCAACTGGGGCAAAGTCATTGTAGACAGCTGTGATAAGGGACCCTGGCCCTCCCTCACTGGTAGCGACCCAGAGTTAGTCTCAGAATGTATGGACGCTGACTCTGCCTCCAGCTCTGGGTCTGAGAAAAACCTCAGTATGATGGCGTCTGGGATGGCTGGTGGTGACAGCAATGGCAATAGGGAAGGTTCTCATTTTATGGTTGCAAACGGCAGCAATAATGTGGCTAACGGGAGTGTTAAGGGGCCTTGGGGAGTACCCAGCGGCTCGATGCTAAGCACATGTCAAGTCTCTGGGGAGAGCCCTGGCGGCAAGCTGGCAGAAGCTAGTCATGGGAAGATGAATGCGTGGGGTACCCAAGGTGCCTCAACCAATGGAGGTATAAATCCAAGCACTTTGAACCCAAATGCCAACCATGGTGCCTGGCCCGTTCTGCAGAACACGGGGCCCAACCCCCATGGGTCTGTGGGCAATGGGAATGGGGGCACCAACACTCAAAGAAGCACCATAGGTCAGACACCCAGCATGCAGAGTATTAACTCTAAGATGTCCTGGGGAAACCTGCAGGAAAATGTTGCGGAATCCGAAGTCAATGGTACAAACAAGGTTCTAAGTGGGCAGCCTCAAAACCTTAACACTGAATTTAACGGACCAAATAACACTACTAACACGATGACCTCTAGTTTACCTAACTCTACAGGTTCAGTGCAGATGAATGAACAGCCCCCGGGGCACCGAGCCTGGCCTGCGAGCACAGGGGGCTCCCCTCAGCTCCAAACTTCTCCAGTCTCTAATGGCACTTCCATTTCTCAGCATGGCAACAGCGAGGGAATGAACAGCAGCGGGTCTTATGGTACAGCGTGGGGCGCTGCCCCCGGCACTAATTACTCTGGAGACAAATGTCCTGTCCCTAAAGGCCAAGCTGTGGGTGACACTGTGAACGCAACTCTAATGCAGTCTGGAGCCAACGGCTCCTCTGTGAGCGCTACTTCTTTTAAGAATAATAATAATAATAACGGGATGGGCGGTCGCGGAGGAGGCTGGGACTCTGGGTCCGCTTCCTCTCAGAACATGACTTGGGGAGCAGGGAACAGCGTGGGTCCGGCAGGGGCCCCGCGGCCCTGGGGTAGTACCTCATCGTCCTCTTCTTCCTCATCATCCTCTTCGAACACTGGCACTAAAGTCTCGAATGGGGAGTGGAACGTTTTGCCCAGCAACAATCAGCATTCCAGTGATGGCACAAATGGGAGCAGGAAGGGAACAAACGGCTGGAAATCTTTGGAAGATGATGCTCTAGGGTTAGGGAGCGCTGGCCAGTCATCCCAAAGCAGCACATGGAACAAATCTACAGGCAGTGAAGGAAGCGGAGAAAGCTCGGCAGGTCGTAGTGAGAGAGATGGACAGCGAAGCAGCAACCGAAGGAGGGGAAACCAGCAAAGTATGGTACAAGCAGCTCTGTCAAGAACTGACATGGACCCAAGGGTCCTGTCCAATACAGGATGGGGCCAGACCCCGGTCCGCCAGAACACTGCCTGGGACGTCTCCAACACTGACAAAAAGGCTGGAAATGGGTCACAGGGCTGGGGCAACCCTCCTCCTCAGCAGCCCAACTCGGGTGGTTGGGGAGATGGACCCAGCACCACTAACAGTGACCCTGCCAGTTCTGGGTGGGGTGAGCAGAAGCAGACGTCTGGATGGGGAGAAAGCAGCAAATCCCAGAACGGCTGGGAGGATTCTTCCACTGGTATGAAAAAGAGCAGCTCCTCTTGGGGAAATGGCAAAGATGACAAATCCTCTTCCTGGAATAATGGTCAGAAGGCTAAGCAGGGATGGGGTGGTTCCTCCACTGGAGAAGTTTGGGGTGGAGAGAGTTCAAGAGGAAACCACTGGAGTGAACCCCAGAAAGCTGGATCGGGAGGTTGGGACAGCGACAGTGACCGTTCCGGTTCTGGCTGGAGCGAGACGGGCCATGGCAACCCAAGCAACACCTGGGGAGGTAGCGGAGGAGCTAATACTCCCGATCAAGGTGGCCCGAACAGTGGATGGGGAGATCCTGTGAAAACCAACAATCAGAACCAAGGCTGGGGGGAACCAATCAAACCAAGCCACTCCAACCCAGCCTGGGGTGACACCACGAAATCTAACAACTCGTCAGAGTGGGGCAAATCCCAGGATACCAACATGGGAACCTTCAGGGCAGGCTCTCAAACCGGATCGCAAAACAAACCGTCTGGTTGGCTGGGTGGTCCGATGCCAGCCGCTACGAAAGAAGAATCATCTACTGGTTGGGAAGAGCCATCCCCTGAATCCATCCGACGCAGAATGGAGATCGATGATGGAACTTCTGCATGGGGAGACCCCAGCAAATACAACTATAGCAACGTCAACATGTGGAACAAGAATAGCTCGGCAGAGCAGGATGGAATGTCAGGGTCTCAGCAGCAACCTCCCCCACCAGCTCCAAGCTCTATGGGGCAGAAGGAGAAAAGCTCAGGTAGGTGTCTTTGTATTTTCTTTTCCTCTCGCTAGTGCGTTGGCAGTGACCTAAAGGCTGTATTTATTTACAGCAATATAGTCATACCTTTGGAATTTCTCTGGACGCTCTCCTCCCACGTTCCTCATTCCTCTTCAGTACTTGTGCTGGCAAAGCTGGGACTTCTGGCTGGTACAACTTATTCAAATCAGTGCATATAGCACAGGCTTGAGGTGCTTTTTTTTTTTTTTTTGAAAGGTTTGAGGTTTGTTTTGTTTTGGACATGTAGCCGTCTACCGAACAACGGCTCTTGCGAAGCTGGTTTTGGTTTTTGGCAGTGGATGAGCTGTGCTTAAGTCAAAAAAAAAAAAAGTAGGCTTGGGTTACGCTGTAACTGAAGGTGCAGTCATATGCTAGCAACTTGAGCAGCAGGACACACATGAACAGTGCTATTTTTGTAGGAAGAATTCAGGGCATGTGCTGGACGGTGAAAGTGCAAGAAACTTCACTGGTCAGATGTAAGCTGATCTATCAAGAGGACTTAAAAGTAAACAAAGCTTACATAAGCATGTTTATACGGGGGAGGTGGACCCAGACTGGGCCTGGAGTGTAGCTTTACACCCACACATAATACCGCACTCGTTCTCTTCTGAGACTGAAAATATAAACACTTTTTACATGGGGAAGCATGTTTTGTCTTTATTCTGAAGCCTTACACTTAGACATGTTTGGTGTGGCTAAATTAGCCCATCTTCCAAGAAAACGTAGAAGTTCTGAGACATGTTACACTTCATCCCTTGTGATCAAAAGGTACTGTCCATACATAAAGTGCAAATCCAATTTTTCAATTTCTACACGTTTATTGAGATGTAGGCAAAATGTTTGGAGATGTAAATGGTCATTTAGAGCGACTTAGGGTGCAGTGGTAAATTGTAGTTATCGACTCCTCCTTTAAAGTGGTGGTGAATGGAACCAGGAGTGTTCAGGATAAATATGGTCATTTACTGTCTACTCCAGTGAACCAACATGTCTTCAAACAATTTTTTGAAAAACTGAATTCTGCGCATTTTTCCAAATTTTCTATATAATTATGAGATTAAGATGTAAACAGAGAGAGAGAGAGAGAGAGAGAGAGAGAGAACCAGATGTTTTACCTTGTGGTCCTAAAACTAAACCCTTTCATGTTGGAGAGATACATGCAGGGCGTTGTGAGGCAAAAGAGCCCCCCAAAGAAAACTTTCAGATTCTCGGGTATGTACCATCAGCAACATCACGTGAACACGGAGACATGGAGTCTTACTAGGCGTCGATAGTGAATAAAATGGTTTTGTCTCAGAGGCGTCGAGTTCCGTTCAACACCACTGTAAAGAAGTTCCGTTTCACATTTCCATTTCCAAACCCACTCTGAATCACTTTTACAGGGGAGTTCTGAAAGATTCCCCTTTTAAATTTGACTAGTTAAATATTAAGGGTGTAACGTAATTGAAAATCCATTTGGTTTGGATTGTATTCACACTGAAAACTTGTCACTAGACCTCCAGGAGATATTTAGCATCATTCAGCTGATGTGTGTGTGTGTGTGTTTGCAGGGTGGGGAGAGCCATATGGTGGGCCGCAGAAAATGGAGTCCTCAACGTGGGGTGAGCCTGCCAGCCCACCTGTCACTGTGGACAATGGCACTGCTGCCTGGGGGAAGCCCATGGATACGGGCTCCAGCTGGGAGGATTCGAGCAGGGAGGCGAGCGGAGGCAGCGGCTGGGGCAGCGCCACCATGGCCCCGCCCACACAGCACAAACCCGGTAGGTCCCAGACACATCTGTTCTGGTGAAACACCTCATTAGTGGCTTATGGGGTTGGTCTCTTAAATTACACTCTACCACTTACTTGATTGCGGAGAGTGTTGCGGTTTTTACTCTTCAGCTACTAAAGGCACTTTTAGTTCTTTAGTCAAGAATCAGGGAACTTTATTGATCCCAGAGGAAATTGCTGGAGGAGGTGTTTGTCATTTCAGCCGTGCGCACAGTGGAGTGAAATGATGTTCCCCCAGGACCATAGTGCAACACACAAACAAAAACAAACTCCAAGTTCAGACGGGACAAAATATACAGCGTGCAGAGAGTGCAAGAAGAAGAAAAAACACTCTGAGCTGCTCTGTTCACATTTTAAACACTGATTTACCCTCAAGGCCTGGTTCCCCATGTGTCCATCATTTTTAAAGTCGGAACTGTATACAGTGGAGGTTAATGGACACAGACGTCTGTCTCTAAAATCTCCTTACAGACAGTTGTTCCATCAAATGTTGCGTTGTGTTTGAGAAACTATTGGTCCTGAAATTAAACCCGCTCATGCTGGAGGGTTAAATTCTGGGCGTCATATGGCCTAAGAGTCCCTAAAGAAGAGTGATTTAGTTTGGAATTGTCTCGTGATTCAGTGTTAACAAATCTTGTTTGCGGCTGGGATTGGGAGACCAGTCTTCAGTCTCATTAATTTACTCTATATCCAACATAATTAGATCCTGCATCAACACGTTCAAGTCTCCACCTTCTTGAGCAGAACCTGTATGTCCCGCTGAAACAGGACTGAGATTTGTGAGACTGTCAGCCAAGACAACGCTGATGAAGCTACACCAGTAAAACGTTTTAAAATGTAAAAACATTGAAGTATCCCTTTGCCCCGCCCCGTTCTGTGCTGCAGGACCCAAACCTATGCAAGACAACTGGGGAGGAGAGGACATGTCCATGTCTGGAGCATCCAACTGGGACGGGGAGGAAGAGGTGGAGATCGGTATGTGGAACAACAACACGTCACAAGAGATGAACCAAACCGGAAACTGGTCCTACATGAAGAAGATGCCTCCTAAGGTAACCCTAAACTGGCTTCTCTGTTCTGGTGCTAGACTGTCTTGCAGCTATTCACCTATGTAATCCTGTGCATGACCAGTCAAAATGCTAAAACAAATCTGTACTCACCTTTTAATTATGATTTAGAAATAGTTGTTTATTAATTTAGAAAAAGGAATTCCTGTCTTGCGTTACTCATTGAAGTCACATCCAAAAGACTCGAACGAAAATAGAGATGTAAACAGGAAAATGTCTGGCTTCAGATTTCAGTAACATTTTATTTTTCAGTGTGTAAAGCGGCATAGCTCATTAAAACAATCGTTTTGTGATGTGTCTGTTTCCAGATGAATAAAGGACCCAGCAAGGCAGACGACCCCTGGATGAACCAGTTTGTGAAGCAGTTCAACGGTTTGAATTTCCCTGTAAGTGCCCATCCTTTCAACTCCCATCTAAACGTCCGTCCGTCTTTAAAGCAACTGACTGTCCCTGCAAGTGAAACCCTGATATTCCTCAGCTCTGTTTAACTTCAGTATTTGTAGATAATAGTGTTAATTTACTCAGTTTGACAAAAATGCCTTCTACATTTTAGCCTATTTTTGAACTGTCGCTTTTATTTTTTTGAAACAAATGTAAAGCATTAGTAGAAAAATTGTGTAGACAATAATTAAATCTTATGAAATTGTGCGTTTTATATGAAGAGCAGTTTTTGTTACTTTTTTTTTCACATTTTTATATACCATATCTTGCAGTGATGAAGCGGAGTAATAAAACCAGTAAGATAAACAAACAAGGTGCAGCGGACTGTAAATATAAAAATTTAGTATAATATAGTATTGGAATATTATATATAAAGTAAAAGCAAAGTAGATTAGACTCATTCTAAGAGTGTAATTTAAACGAGAAACGAGGTCTCTGAACACCTTCGCACATTCTGTGGTGAAAATGTTACGTTAATTGGTGGAAGAGCTTTAATTGCCATTAGACTTGTAGCTTGAACAGTAAAACTAAACACGCCAAACCTCCGAGACCCGGCGTGTTTGATCAGGTACATTTGGTGTTGGGAGGGGAACTGGTGGGATGTAGTTTAATGACTTGGCTTTAATTTTCTGTGCACTCATGTCTTTTTGTTTGTGTGCAGAGGGACTCTTCTGACGATTCCATGAAGAGCAGTAAGATGGACATGCCTGCCGGTGAGTGCGCTGCTCCTAAATCTTAGTTCTTAGTTTAAGAGATTTTTGTTGTTGCTGACGTGCCGATTCTGCTGCAGGAATGATGCCAGACAAACGCATGGATGTTGACAAACACATGGGCATGGGGGATTATGGGAAAAGCTCTTCACGCCATCCGAACCACAAAGACTCGTCCATGGACCGCAGTCCCTACATGGAGAAGGTCAGTGGGGCTTTACTGCGTCACATGGTTCTGCGTTCTTCTCTCTGCTGCTTTCTGTAGCTCAGCTCTCTAGTGCCCCCGCTGGAGTGAAGGAGCTTCAGTTCCATTTGTTAAGAGTCTGCAGAACTTTTCCAGCTTGCATGCCTGCATGTTCAGGACAGTCTGTGCTGTAAATGAACCGCAGCTCTGTTGATTAGAACAATACTTTTAAAGCGATAGCGAGTGTGCACATGTCTTTCTCCCTCCAATGTGGTCCGTCAGCCCAGACCAGAGTGGTTTCAGACACTGTGACATGGACTGTTAGCTGTAAACATGCACTGTAGGACTTCTGTCCCTGTTTAATAGATAAGTGTGTCACACAGAGGCTGTATGTATGTATATGTATATGTATGTATATGTATATGTATGTATATGTATGTGTATGTATATGTATGTGTATGTATGTGTATGTGTGTATATATATGTGTGTATATATATATATATATGTGTGTGTATATATATATGTATATATGTATGTATGTATGTATATGTAT
>JBBPCX010000028.1:4730984-4741066 GCA_037974365.1 Hydrocynus forskahlii | reverse complement strand
GGGGGAGAGGGAGAGAGAGAGAGAGAGAGCGCTCCATTGAAAGGGGAATTCAGCAGTATTGAATGTCTGTTGTTTCTGCCTCCCCTTGTTTACCTTCCTATCCGAGTACGAATGTAAGTCGAAGGGGTACCTATGACAGCCCATCTAGGTTTTCTGCCTTTTAACCAAACACACCACCTCCTGCTGGGGCAAAGTAACATTCTCATAGTGCTCAGTATCAGGAAAATGAAAACATCAGAAACGACATAGATGGATGCATATTAAAAAATAGTGAAGTTCCTATAAGGTAAGATAAGATAAGATTATTAGTCCCACAATTGGGAAATTTGCATTGTCATGGCAGAAAGTGGACAGAACAAAAATAAGAGCTAGAGATAAAAACTACATCAACAATACAGTATAAAAAGTACACTGTACAAACAATCTGGAAATATAAATATGGATGTGTGTATTGAAGAATATATATGTATATATATGTATATAAGATAAGTAAATTTATATATGTACACATTGAATATGTGTGTATGTAGGTGCAGAGTGGATATATAAATATATGTAGACCATGGTGGATGTATGTATATACACAGGAACGCAATGGAGTGACAGACATTGACAGAAACAGAAGTGGTATAAGAGAGAGCCTTAAAAGTTAAAATCTTCTGAAACCATTAGCACTTGGTGCTATTTAATCATTAATACCTCTAAACTGACATACAGCTGCACAATTTGGGCCTGATATCTATTGCGATTGTGTTTTACATAGAAAAAACAAACTAGATTGCATTTTTGTGAGAAAATGCCAAGTGTGATTTCACTCCAGTGGTCACAGAAGCTTATTTCTGACTTACAAGGATGAAAAATGGGGGGTTCGTGTGTGGGCACGGAGACAAACAGCTCAGAGAGTTGGAGGAAAAACTCAACATAAAAACTTGCTCATTTGACTTGCCACACTATGACACTCTCGTTCAGGCTCTGTAGGAAAAATCTCAGCACAAATATTGCTGGCTACCTTAACCAGTCACACATTTTTCTGTTTTTCAGGCTCTGTATGAACCCAGAACAGTTAAACCACAGCCTCCAATCGGCTAACTGAGCCGCAGCTTGCTAGCAAACAAGCTGCTTGAAAACAAACGTGCATGGGCTGATTATTCTTTCATAAACCACAACAAACATTGACATGCGTCTTTCTTTTCATAACTGACCTGAGCTTTAGTGTCTTAAAGTCTGTCTGAGTCTGCCATCTCTGTACCTTGCGCTGATTTTTGGTGTTTCTTTGTGGTTGTTTTCTGTTCCTCTGCCATGCCCTGTCTTTGTGTACGTTTCATGTAACCCCTGCACCATGTTTAGTGTATCCTGCCTTGTTTTTTGTGTTTGTTTTGTGATTTTACTCCATGCTTTATGTTTATAAATGAAGTCCTATTTGTGCATGTGGGTCCCCTCTTCCATAATCGGCGCTCATTGCACTTGTCAGAAAAAAAAAATCCTGCAACATCTTGTATAATGGTATATTTATATGTTGTCCATGGGTAAATGTTTGGGATGCGTGATCAGAATCAGCAAAGATCTGGTGATTCTTATTTCATGAGATCAGCAATTGGTAGTATTTTGATTTTGGCAGATCTGTCTGGTGTTTTTATGAATATGTATGAGTGCACTGACACTATTATAACCAATGTTCGTGTTTTTTTTTTTAATAAACCGAAAACAGCTTGACAGAATCCTGGTCTGAGCCCCTAGTGAGCAAACCAAAGGTGACTGGGGACAAGAAAACCTCTCTAAAGGTGGTTGAAGAGACCTTGGTATGCACAAAGACCCCACTCTGGCGAACAGAGTAGGTACAGGTAGAGTCAGTAGTAGTTGCAGTTTTTGTTGGAGGAGTAGTCTGAGTATCCAATCCACAGCAACAGGAACAACAATCTATACCGGACATTTGAGCAGCAATCACCCTTGGATGGGATAGTAGGAGCACACATCGGCAGTCCAAAGCAGCCGGACCAATCAAGGACACTGGGGCAAGAGACCCCAGTGATGGCCGATCTGGGAGGCCTGTCTTATTTGTATCTAGATTACTTATGTTAAGAAAAAGAATTAAAAAGAAATGAAGTTAAAACCTGTTTACTGGTTAATATATAGGACCCTCCTGGGAGTGGTTTTTGTGCCTCCCCCGCTACAAACGTAGTCTAGGATTGTGTACATAGCTATGGCCATTTAGTGTAACAAACTCATCAGGTCTAACCCAGGTGTCTGTGAGACATTGTTCTGATCAGTGATTAATTAATTTAAAAACAGTTTTTAGAGTGAGCAGTCTTATATTGCCAGATTTAGAATTAAGGTGCCTGGTTGTTTGAGAGAGGTTAATTAAATTATTAGAACACACTTTTTGGGTTTTTCTTCTGTTCCGTTTGGTTCAGGAGACGGACACGGTCTTGAAAGAGTGGAAAGAATGTGGTGACTCAAGGCAGCCATTTGGTTTAGCCAGTCTGTGTGCTGCCTGGTCCGAGCTGCATCTTACAGGCTACGGGTATACGGCAAGAGATGAGAGCAGCACCTTCCCACGAGGGCTGGATACCGTCCCGAGCTTTAAACGTGGACCAATTGTCAATAAAATCTGCATTGTTTTTAGAGCACCACTTGGACATCCAGCAACTCAGCAAACCCTGCTGTAGGCTTCAGAGCCATGCCGCACTGGGATGGGACCGGAGCACTGTTACGGCACTGGCCATCGCCTGGGCTAATTTACACACCTCTTTAATGTTATTCAGAGTAACCTCTGACTTCAGCATACAAATGTCATTAACCCCTACATGGATCACTATCCTGTCATGGCTATGGCTAGCTAACCCCTTAAGGTTCCATGTAAAGTCTGGTGTCCTGGCTCCCATTATACCACCATTATATGGTGCTGGAGCCCCTAACAGAGTAGCTAATTTCACTTGTCCAGCAATTGAATGAGTTATGTAAAGAGGCTTCACAGCGGACCGAGTCTGGAAAACCTGTTTGACATGTGAAAAGGAGAAGGAGAGTGGGTTCACGTAGGGAAGCTTTCATATAAGGAAAAGCTTTATGATTTTGCTGCTGAATCATCACTCAGTCGAGGGCGTGCAAGACACCCAGAGTTTGCTAACAATGAATCTGACACTCACTTTCTGGTTCTGATTAAGGTCCGGATTTGTACCAGATATGCACCAACTGAGAATACATATTGACACAGTTGAATATTTATTTTAGAAATGAGGAAATGCATTCATGTATATTTTGCTTCCCTGTGGTTAAAGTAGTTCAGCCAGTAGGGCAGGTCTAAGAAGCGCTGTGTATGGACCCAGCATTGATTGTCCCACTATAGTCAGCTATTGATTGTTCTGCCAATCTGAAGTGAATAATTAATGGTTGTTGAAGACAGAGACGCCTAAAAGCAATGTGTGTGACGGTTCAAGAATGGGGAAGGCTGTGTTTCTGTGATAGCAGGACACACCGCGTGAAGTTGCATTGGAAATCCCCCTTCCCTCTACCCTCTCTTTCAGTCTCATTCTCTCTTTCTTGAAAAAAAAAACTCCCTGTTTTCTCCCTTTCTGTGTTTGCCCTCTCCTGAGTCTTCCTGCCTTCTTTTAGAACTCTATTTGTGTTTTTAAGCGCGACCCCTGGCGTTCTTTCCTCCGCACAGGCTACAGGGAAGGGTTTCTATGGAAACGAGGACGAGACAACGGTCAGTTCCTGAGCCGAAAATTTATTCTGTCTGAACGGGAGGGCGCTCTGAAGTACTTCAACAAGCATGATGTGAGTTCCTTATGTCATCTCTTTCTCTTTCTTCGCCCTATTTATCTGTGCCTGTATGACACAGAGGAGATTTGCTGCATGTTTGTGAACTTCCCCTCATTGCCACAGGTCAAAAATACCACTCAGAATGTTGAACGTTGAACACCTCATCATCGTGGAACCGTTGATTCTGCTCCTCTTAGCCACTTCTCCTTTCTAGAGTAGACATGCTATTAAAAGGCTCTCTTCCGTACGCCTTTTTTTTTTTTCTGTCTTTCACAACCTAGTGCATCACTGCCAGAGGGCATATTGGAGAAGGCTGTACTCACTGCTTATTCCTGATAAATGTATTTCCTGAAAACAGAACATAATAATAAATTGTTCGGTTGGCCGTGTTATGCTTGTATTTGCCTGAGCAGGCAGTCTGTTTTGAATTGCATGATAATCAGTCGGGATGCACCAATTTTTAGGACCATTTCCTTTACAGATTTCTTTACAGATTGGCCAATTTTTTGTCTTACGTTTACATAAAGCTCACATTGTGAGGCCTAAATAAAAATATAAACATGCTGCTATCAGTACTTTTTATATGTCAAAGCCCATATGCAAATGATGTGAACTTCGCTTGGTCAGAAAGCCTTAATGAAAAATGTTAAATAACATGAATCAAATAACGTGCATCAAAAATAACCAGCTGGCTATCAATCATAATTGTCATTTTGATGCTGTCATTTTTGTGTTTTTAGAAATGTTCAGAATTGTGTCTAATTAAAAATTGGACTTCCTTTTATAATGTTGCACTGTCATAAAAAGGAGCGTTCAGGATACATTTCACTGCATGTTGTACTTGTATAACTATGCATGTGACAAATAAAGAATCTTGAATCTGGTGTAGAAGCAGCATTTAAATACAGCATTAGAGTGCTTCGCTCATGCTACTTCATAAAATTACAGCACACACTTGACAAAAGCTGATTGCCTATCATGTGCCAATCTTCCACTTAAAGTCCTGCCCGGAAATGTAAAATAAGGCATTTTAAAAAGCCCTCAAAGCGAAATCAATCAGAATCAATCAGTCGTTGCAACTGAAAGCTCCTGCCGGAAAGTTTATGCGTAAGCTTGTGTGTGGCTGTGCTACGTCTGTTCTGTGGCAGGCCCGGGAGCCCAAGGCCCTGATGAAGATCCAAACCATCAATGCCACCTTCCAGCCGATGAAGATCGGGAAACCTCACGGGCTCCAGATAACCTACCTGAAGGACAACAGTACAAGGAACATTTTTGTGTACCATGAGGATGGGAAGGTGAGGCACAGTTACCATTGCTGTATACATAAAAAACATACAGAAAAAAACATACAGGAAAAAAATGGATCTGTATGCACTCATGTAATGGACAGGGCAAACAAGTGAATCTGTAGATTAGAAATGGGGGGAAAATATTCAGTTCTGTATCACAGTTCTTGTATTTCCACAATAACTCTGAAATCGCTTTTTAAAATGAATTTATTTACATTTACGTTTACGTTTTTGGCATTTAGCAGACGCTCTTATCCAGAGCGATGGACATCAGTGCTTCAGTAGTTATCTGTTCTTCAAACCTGTAGAGCTAAACTCAAATCAGCATTTGATTTTATCCAAGTTACTATCAGCTAAGTTACACACCTTAACAAACCCTGTCAAAAAGAAAAATTCAGGGGTTAATACACAGTTAGCTTTCATATATAAAAAGAAATACTATAATAATTGTGAAGACTAGTTAGTCCCCACGGTGCTCCTTGAAGAGGTGGGTCTTCAGATGACGCTTAAAGACAGTGAGGGACTCCGCAGATCTGATTGCAAGAGTGAGTTTGTTTCACCACTGGGGGGCCGAGACTGAAAATAGTCTTGATGCATGTCTTCCTCTTCTTTTGAGCAGTGGAGGCAAATTAATTGATATACAGTCGTGGAAAAAAAAAAAGAGACCGCATCTGTTTTCTGGTTATTGCTTTTGTAGTTTGTGGGAGTGTTTCTGTGTAAAATGTGCATGTCACTATTGTTTTATATACTACTGACCACGCTTGATTCAAAATTCCTAACAAAAAAATGTTTGGAGAAAATTTAAAAATAATGCAGATTTATTATACCGTGTTAAACTACACAACACTCTTATATTATTTTACAACTGCAACATTTAAAACAGTGATGTTAAGAGCAGAGAGTGTGCATGTGTGACTCATCCATCAGAAACTGAATCAGGAGTGAAGCTGCTGGAATACAGCACATAGAAAAGCTGCTCTACAAACACTACTGCACTCACAACACATATGGAGGCGTTTCTTATTTTTTACACAGCTCACACTGCAATAGTTCAGAAAAGAATAGCAACCTGTGCATTTACACACACACACTGCTGCAAATTGTACAAACAGTGAACAGAAAAAAAGGAAAAAGTGGTCTCTTATTTCTTTACAAGTATATTTGAACATCAGGTGTAGAAACATTGCAGTTCCTCTATAATCTTAGAATGGCAGGTAGTACAGCATCACAGCCCCTTATTTTCTAACTTTTAGCAATAATAGGAATGACAAACGACAGAGAGGTTCATGCTGCTTCTCCACAGTTTAAATCCAATGTATGGAGGAACTTTGCATTTTATACGCAGTTTTACATACAGTGTTGTCGAAAGTAATAGAGAAAATAATCGTAATGATTTGGGATATTTATACAGTTCTGGAAAAAGAATAAGGGGCCACGGCAAAAATGTTTAGTTTCTCAAGTTGTATCTTTTATAGTATTTTGTAGTATAGTTTTTAAGAACTGCTGACAATATTTCTCTGATTTCCATACTCATTTTAAAGGAAATGACAAAACATCAAAATAAGAAATGATGCCGTGTTTACAGAACTTGAACAAATCTCTTCTAGTAGTGTTTTACCATCCAACTGGTCTCATTGTGAGAGGAGAGTGTTGATTACTGCAGTGTTTTTATACTTTTCCTCATTAAATAAGATGTGATTCAGGTGATCACTAATCAGTCCCTCATAAAGCAGAATGAGGTGCTTGTGTGCTTTTTTCCGGAGCTGTAGAATTGCAATACTTACAGAATAGGTAGAGTAATATCGTATTGGGAGATCACTGGTGTTTCCCTTCCCTGCTGTAGATAAAGCATAGATCTGTCCTGTGATTTCACAGGGAACTGCAACATAGCACACACATATTGGGCTATTGTTATAAATCTTCCGTAGTTTAATGGGGAAATTTGAAGTTTGTTAACTAACCCCTTAAAATTTAGGGCTCTCTCATTGTCATACCAGTAGGGTTAACATATTCAGATTACTTTATACAGCAGTGTTCTTTGGGTCGATTCTTTGCTAAATTAAAAAAGAAAACTTAAATGTGGAGGTACTGAAGTCTGAACTGAGTAAATCACAGTCATTTTTGGTGCTGATTAAACTGTTAAGCACAAATTGTAATGTGCTTTTTCTGCAAAAACATGAGAGGGACATTGGAAATCTAGTAGCATTTGACTCCCTCTGCTGGAGATGGAAAGAAGCTCCTTGTAGTTGGGAGGAAGAGGATGGAGGCGTCCCACCCTTGAGGATTTTTCCTTAACCAGGATAACTGTCTGAGATAAAACAAGACAGAACTTTATTTATCCCGAGGGAAATTCTCTTGTCAATAGCATGCTCAGTGCAACAGAAGAACAATAAACACAATTATACACAATTATAGACATTATTGTAACAGGATCTGCTGTAGCACTGACACTGATTTAGTGTACTGTACCAGCGGATCAGTCAGTAGTGCAAAATGCCTTATGAAAGTAATTTAATGTATTAAAAGTAAGTTGTATTCATGCAATAAGAGTAAAAGTAAATGCAGTAAAATATCAGCAGATGATGAGGGGATGAGATTCAAAATTGTAACATTAAGCCAATTCGCAGATGGAAAAAAAAGAAAAAATATATATCGCATAATCCAATTCTGAACAGAATGACAAAGATTTAGAAGATCACCTACAGAATGGAGAGGAGTTATAGAGTCATATTGCCACAAGTAGTGACGTTCTCTAGTCTTCCTCCTGTCGGATGTTCTTGACTTGGCTTAGATTTTTTTGGCCTATGAAGCAATCCTGCCGCTGTGCTTCTTGTGAGATGTTTCTGTGTTGTAGGAAATGGTGGACTGGTTCAATGCCATTCGAGCTGCTAGATTCCATTACTTACAAGTCGCCTTTCCTGGAGCCCCTGATGCTGATGTAAGCAAACCACAATACACACACAGCGTACAACACACTCATATCAATATTAGAACACTTGCACCATCTGCACCCACCCATTCTCTTAAAGGGAACCTGAGGTTTTGTGGTGAAAATTTCTTCAGCTCACGTCCGGTCTGTTTAAACTGCAGTCTGAAAGTTACCTAAACTGTGTTTGTTCTCTTGCTCTAATCCAGCTGGTGCCCAAACTGACGAGGAACTACATTAAAGAGGGCTACATGGAGAAGACAGGCCCAAAGGTTGAATTTTTTTATTCTTCTATTTGAGGAACTTAAGCCAGAGTCTTTTAAGTAAACATGGGTAGCAACAGAATACATGCAATGGTGTTACATAATCAGGGTTAAAAAGTAACTATTCGGTTAGAGTCCCAAAAAAAGCAGAAATCAGATCACAGAAATAAAAAAAAAAGGGTGATCACTATCAGCATTACTTTAAAACCATTCATGACAGTGTTTTATTCACACTCTGATTTTTCTACACCATTGTATGTAAATGAATGGGTACCCCCGAGTTAACTTATATGTTGTTGAAATAAGTGAAAATAGGTTACTCTAGAACATAATTCTGCATGCTTTACGGTTTATGAGCTGAATTTAACATACTGGTCAAAAATATTAAACTTGGCTTTTTGGTTAATTATATTTTATATCTTTCCAATTTGTTAAACCCATCAAAACAGGATTTTTGAACTTCAAGTTGCAGACAAAAATAATACATTTCAGTTCTCTGTAGAGGATCTGTACTTATTTTCACATTGAAAATCAGCAATGTATGTAGTGTTTAAACTTTTATGACTGTTTGTATAGAGAAAAAATCAACAACCTTGTGCCTTTTTTGTGAGGAGCAGATCATTGTCACGTAAAGGCACAATTCATTTAAGATGTCTGATCTGCGGACTACGAACAGATTAAATGACTTTAAAACAGTAATCCTTTACACAGGAGTATCAGTTTTATCAGTGCTGGAGTAAATTTTTTAAATAGATTTTTTATCCCTCACTTGGGACCTCAAAATCTTGAAATGTTTCAGAATGTACCTTAGATACTCAAAAGATAAAATAACTACGGTCAACATGATATAAAAAGTTACTATGTTAAAAAATGTTAGTTAAAAATCCTCATTAGACAAAAAATACTTTTGTCTGTGTAAGTAGTGTTCACACACACACACACATACACACACACACACACACACACACGTGTGTGTGTGTGCGCGCGTGTGTGTGCGTGTACATATACACATACTTATTAAAGGAATGTAAATACACTTACGTATATATATTACTGTTGTATAGTTTTTATTCTATTGTGTGTTGTTGCTCTTACCTTTGTCCAGTTTCTGCCAGAACAATGCAAATTTCAAACTTGTGGTACTAATAAAGGTTTATTTGATCTTTTATCTTATCTTAGGTAGGTAGACAGCCTTTTTGTAGGTGATTCCAAGGCATCTTTGGTCTAACTGTCCCTGTCTTGTGTCTCTTCCAGCATACAGAAGGTTTTAAGAAGCGTTGGTTCACCCTGGACGACAGGAGACTCATGTACTTTAAGGATCCATTGGTGAGACCCTTTATAATAATACCCTGTGAAAGCTTCAGATGAGACAAGGCTGAAAAGTGCGACCATGCCTCTTTTCAAAACTGCTTTAAACCAAAATGCTCTCATTGGTTGTAACATTGGTCATAATGAATAAAAGCCACCTTGTTCCACCTTGTAAATTCTAGCTTTTTCCAGAATTGTTAGTGGTCTTAGTCTGAATGGTGCTCTTACCTTATTCTTCAGTTTAGGAAAAATGCAATTTGAAAGAGAAAATCAGAATCAGAAGACTTCTGGAGGAAATTGCTTATGCTGCAAAGACACACGATAATATAAAAATCAAAATCTGTAGAAAAAACTCAATATGAAATACACTATCCCATATGCACAAATGCTGGGCGTTTAAGTGCTGGTGTTCAAAACTTACTGGTCTCTAACAGCTGCTGTTGAATAGTTTGTATGTGTGTTTGTGTGTATGTGTGTGTATGTGTGTGTGTGTGTGTGTGTGTGTGTGTGTGTGTGTGTATGTGTGTGTGTGTGTGT
>JBBPCX010000028.1:4713402-4730884 GCA_037974365.1 Hydrocynus forskahlii | reverse complement strand
ACTTCTTTGCATTCAGCAATCCTTATCGTCCCTGTCAGAAGAATTTTTATTCTGACACTGAAAACCCATAGCCACAGAAGACCTTCTCTGTTGAGAGAACACAAAGCAACTGTATACGAAAACACGTCTTGGTATGGTGAAATACACCGGTATTCAGAGGTGTGAGGTTTGAAAGTAGCCAATCCGAGAGCGTTGTTCCTTTCCCCTTGCTGCTGACTGGTTGCTGCTCTGTTTTCCGAGTTTACCTTTATTTAAAGGATAATGTATTAAGTGTTTAGTGAGCATATTTGGGCCAGATTTAGGGTTTAGACTATAAAAATAAGCATTTATAAGCATTTTTACCACATCACAAATTCGTGTATTTTCACAATTCGTGGGTGCTCTTGGAACATAATCTCCATGAATATATACACACATGTATATATATATATATATATATATATGTGTGTGTGTGTGTGTGTGTGTGTGTGTGTGTGTACACATCACTTTGGATTCATTGAAATGTGCAGTTTGAAAGAAGAAGGTTCAGTAAAATTAATCAAACCTTCCATGACTTTTGTCTATCCTAGGAAACAAATCAAAAATGCCTCTCCAAATTTCTTGAATGAAATTGAATTACTGGTGTTTAAATTAAAGCTGAGTTTGTTGAGTCTCAAACCATCAGACATTACTCAAGTCTGATGCCAGTCCATGTCATATGATTTGAGTCTACACCTCTACTTAGTGGAAAATGAAAATGTTACCTATAGCACTTTTAGCACAGTTGTCTAATTCATAGACAGTTAAACCTTCATAGAGTTTAAAAGCAAAACAAAACATATACATTTTTTCTCACCAACAATAATTGCTAAACCAATAAGTAAGAACTGTTGATTTTCTGGGGTTTTTTCCAGTCGCTGTGCCAACAACACGTCCCAGCACAACCTTGAACATTACAGCTGGTAAGTTCTGAGACTTGATTATAAATGCCTATTTGTCCATTTTACAGGACAGCCATCATGAAATCCAAAGCGAGGCTGAGCTGGAAAAAATTACTGAAGAGAGATTGTACTGCTGGAGGATTGTGAAACTGTGACACCCTCAGTCGGCTGTCTTTGGACTGACTCTAGGGGGAATTTTGAGTTGGGCTTGTCCCTGGTCGGCATTTAGAATAAGGGTTCATGGCTGGACGGGGATCAAGGAGTAATTATGCTTAGGTGTTTTGAGTTTATCACTTGGGTATAAATAGACTTATGTTTCTGTTCAGGTTTGTCGGTTCTCCCTCACACTACCCTGAGCTGTATTCCGTTCAGGATTCCCCGTTGTTGGTGTTTTTCGGGCCTCGTGCCTCCTTTATTTTGTGGTAAATAAAGCAAAGAAAAATAGACATCTGCATTTGCGCCTCCTTTCCTGAACAGGCACAGCCCGTTGTGACAGAAGGCAGAGAGTGAAAGATAAATATGCACATCAATGAACTGAGCATGTTCATATTAAGCTTATAAATGTTGCAGATTTACATGATTTTCAAAGCTCCCAACAGCTCCCCGCAGTAGTAGAACTGCAGTCTAGATACAATGATATTCTCCTGCATATAAAGTGCTATTCTTATAAAGCATCAAAAGCTGTTTTACTGCTAATGTACACTTATAAATGACAAACCATTTCCTTCCAAAACAAAATTTCCTTCCACAAAAGCATTAGAAACATGAAGTGGGCTTTACAATATTACCCCAAGCGCTCACTCTCACTCTCTCACTCACACACTCTCTCTCTCTCTCTCTCTCTCTCTCTCGCTCTCTCTCGGGGAGACCGGGTATGGTTGTAACATGGGGAGAGTTTTAACCAGTGCTGGACTGGCCATCAGGCATACTGGGCATCTGCCCGGTGGGCCGATGGTAAATTTGGGCCGGCGCAGAATCCCGTCAGCACCCCCCACACACACCGGGGTGGGCTGGTAACAAAATACCCGGTAAGATTTTTTTGTCCCAGTCCAGCCATGGTTTTAACACCACCAATTCCACCAATCAGGGATAGGATAAGAGTCATACGATCATTTCAGTGTTTACCCACTTCCTCCCTAAACCCACATGGAGGATATCAAGGCTGGGAACACGTACATGCAGATTCTATTATTAAAAAACAGATGTTGAGGTAAGAAAGTACTTTTTTGACCAGGACTATATACTAAATATGTTTAGCATTTATATTATTGCAGATAAAATCATATAACTTATAAAATTAAATTGTAGTTTATTAGGTAAAATGTGATGCATTTTTCCCCTGCTAATTTCAAACCACTGTCCCACTACAGCTAGCTAAACAATGGCTAAGAGGGGTGGGGTGGGTTGTAACATATCTTTAAAAAGTGTTAAAACCCTTCCCATTACATACAACTAAGGACCCTTTCTTGATTTTCATAATTTTACAGAATGCCTAGACAGTGGAAAAGAAAGACTGAAAGAGGTGTGCCTGCCAGTGCTTTAAAAAAAGCATCTGATGAGGTCACAAAGAAGGGCAAGTCAGTCAGGTCAGTTGCGAAGGCACATGGGATCTGCCATGTAATATTGAGCAGATACTGCAGACCACTGCAGAAGCTGAGAGACCAGGGGTCCAGTGATCTTCCAAGTGTAGGTTACCGCAGTAGCAACAAAGTTTTCTCTGAGGTGCAAGAGAAGGTGCTGGCTGACTGTTTGACTCAGGCAGCAGACCTGTATTATGGACTGACTCCACGTGAGGTAAGCATATGACAGGTTAGCCACTGGAGGCCAGAGTAAAACTGAATACTAGCATAAGTGTCAGACAAACTTGTTCTTTTATTTCAATAAAACCTCTTTTTGAAGCATATAGCATGGTGTGGCCAATGTTTTTGCTTCTTTTGTCTAACTGTTACAACTCACCCCAGCATGTGCTACATCCTACCCCCAGTAACATTTCTATGATAACAATTATAGCCTTAAAATAACATTTAGTGAGTTCTGTCTAGTAAGGCTTAATATTACATAAATCTTCATTTTTATGTATGACGTATGGAACTTACATCTCTGCTTATTTGTAAATGAAATTACATATAGGGCTTTTAGCCCATCAAAATTATACTTTTATTCAATTTCTAAATGAAACAAGCATAGTGCGCAGCCATTAACAAAACAGAAACAAACTCTAGCTATTATAATAACAGACGTACTGTTCTCTGATTTTTTTTCTTTCACCAACATACAGTAATAAATGTTGTTTTTCCATTTTTTTCCCCAGTCCCTGTGCCAGCTCCACCTAACAATGGAAATGAGACCATCGTAACCAATACAGTTACAAACCAGACAGCTGGTAAGTTTTGAATTGAATTATAAATTAAAATATAAATTGATATATGGGTGGCACGTTGGCGCAGGGGTTAGCGCTGTTGCCTCACAGTAAGAAGGTCCTGGGTTCGCTAGGTTGGGCGCAGGGTCTTTCTGTGTGGAGTTTGCATGTTCCCCCTGTGACCGCGTGGGTTTCTTCCGGGAGCTTAGGTTTCCTCCCACTGCCAAAAAACATGCGTGCATTGGGGATAGGTCAATTGAGCACACTAAATTGCCCCTAGGTGTGACTGTGAGTGTGAATGGTTGTCTGTCTCTGTATGTGGCCCTGTGACGTGCTGGCGACTGTTCAGGGTGTACCCCGCCTTTGCCCATTGCAGGCTCCAGCCCCCCCCTGACCCCAAGTGAGGGACTAAGAGGTAGAAAATGGATGGATTGATATATATTTAAAAAGTTGAGTCGACTAGTCGATTGATGACATCACACATGCAGCGGTGGAATGCAGGTGTCCAAGACTAAGCAACTTTTATTAAAGTTCTCTGTCACATTAACAGTCAACATGACAATTAAACAAAGCAAAACATAGGCTGATACCTTGAATGTTTTGGTAAATTTAAGTGTACAACAGAAAGTGGGAAGAGTTTAAGCCATGTTAGCTAGCGGTGCCATTTCAGATACCGTGCAGAACGCTGGTACTGTTACTGTACTTTACACCGACTTGCAGATTGTGCAGGTCTCTGTGCTGTTTGTGTGTCTAGAGTGAAGGATCTCCACACATGTGACGTGTGTCTGTCTCCTCTGCTGCCGTGTCTCTTGTCTTGTTGTGGTTCTGTATTTAGATTCCACTCGCGCCAACGTTACCGCCCTTTTTATGAAGGGACTATAATAATTGGTTAAGTCAAGGAACGTGTGTCAGCGTAAGCCAATCAGAGGCAGTGATTGCATTGCATACACAAGCGCGCGCACAGAGAGTGGAAAAAAACACACGACTAAAACTAGTCGACTTTTCTGTTAAAACTGAAACAAACTCTAGCTATTTGTCATGTCGACTCAGGTACAGAGGACACAGATGCTGGAGTTAATGGAATTCGGACAGCCTTTAATGACAGATAGGCAGGCACTGAATTGCGAGGAACACTATGGGAACCACGAGGAGCACTAGGGTTGGAGTCTCAGCTTCCCGCCGAGCCTCTAGAGTTGGATCCAGCCTACGGGCACTTCAACCTTGCTGGTTAGTCTAGAAAAAGGACATACACACACACAGCCAAGTCAATACCTCCATCAGCTTTAGTTGAGACGCATCTGTCACTTCTCTCACGCCTGCCCTATGGAGCTCGGACGTTAGGGTTATGCCGGTGACCGCACGCTGTCTTCTGGACTGGCAGGGTCTTTTAAACAAGAGACAAGAACACAAGGACCAATGACATGAGACACTTAACCTTGATCTTGGACTTACCACAAGACACCTGGAAACACAAGGCTGACAAGAGACAGGTGCGTTGCACAGCAACGCACATACCTCACATGCCAAGACATACCATGACATAGACGGGGGGGGGTGACATGACATGGAACTCCCCAGCTCAGAGCTCCGGTGAGTTTGACCGCTGGGGGGCGTAGCAGAAGCGGCATAGATGTGACCCTATTATTAAGCAAAGGTACTTTTCTCTATTTTTTTTCCTCACCAACATACAGTAACTGCTAGTCCCTGTGACAGCTCCACCTCCCAGCGTAACTGTGAATGTCATAACAGCCTCAACCCAAGCACTTACAAATCAGACAACTGGCAAGTTTTGAGACTTGATCATTAATGAAAATGCCCATTTGTCCATTTTAGTGGACAGCCATCTTGAAATTAAAAGTGAGGCTGAAATGTGAAGTCAGTCCATCCAACCCAACCACCAAACCAGCCCCCGCCACCAATCCCCCCCACCCCCACGCAAGACACACATTAAAAATGTTTCCGGCACCCCTGGCCCCAAGTAACAATATAACCACAGGCCATTATAATATGTTGGATGTATTGCTAAATATCCTCCTTAGACCCGGCCCATTCATTTACATCCTTTATAATGGACATTTTGTTCACCTGTATCTTCCTTACGTATTTGGAGTTACCCCCATCAAGCTCTATAGTATTCTGTAGAGGACATCCTGAGCTTTCCAGTGATGTGTCATGTGATGGGTTTGCATGCTGGGAACAAGGACTGCAATGGCAAGACATACATGAGGTGCACTAAATGCTAAATGTTCCTCTGCATAACCATAAAGAAAACATGCCTCCAGGACTACCACACCTAAAATATCCAGGGAATGATCTGACTTATAATTCACTATTGAACTAAAATACAGAAGAGTGAAACAGAATTTTATAGTTTTGATCAAACTGAATGTGTTCCTGGGTTAATATCCCATTTTTCATTTTCTAAATTCAGTTCTATTTTCACACGGAAATCGTACTGTTGTCCTCTACAGTGGACATGCTGGGAAATTGAAAAAAATATATTCAAAGAAATTTAAATTGGTAGGTGTTTTTTAGGCCCAAATAGTTGGAAACCACACAAAAAAAGAAATTGTAAGACACTTTTTTTCTTCGGTTCTCAGGAGGATATTACCATTTTTAAAAAATCTACAGAATTCCAACCCATTCCTCTTATCTAAACAATATGAAATAAGTGCAAAAATAACACAGCTGTCACATCCCCAGTCCAGGAAATTAAAGGACTCTTTTGGTGACTGGGGGTGTGGTCTCATCCCTGACCAGGGAGGTCTGTAAGAGCTCTGGGTCGGACAGGGATGAAGTACTAATAAGTAATATGTGTTTGTGTTTCATTCTGAGCTTATATAGGCTGCTTTTAGTTTCATGGGTTGTCAGACAACCAAGACAGTATTTGGAGCTGTGTTCTGGTCAGGATTCCCATTTCTGTTTGGAGTTTGGCCACCGTGCCTTTTGTTTTATATTTTGAGAAAATAAAGTCTAAGAAGGAAAACATGGAAGTCTGCTCCTGTGCCTCCTTCCTGAAAGGGCACAGCCCAAATGTGACAATAGCGTCTTCATTTTTTAACATTATGTATGTCCTCAGTCTGGGAAGTCTGCTTGCCCTGCTCTCATACACCCACTTAAACCCAGGAAAGGTGTAGTAAATAATTATAAGCTCAAGATTTGTTGTGCCCTTTTTTTCAAGTACTGTAAAGGTAAACCAGTATATGTGCTGGACAGTTTACACTGAACTATTGTCTCCCGCAATTAATTCATGCAAGCATGTTTTCTTTGGTATACGCTGCCGTTTTCTTTGGTATAAGCAGGGTAAATGAAATAATAATTTAATTGAATTTTTAGTAATAAAAATACAATAAAATGTACAGGTAATCATCAATAATTTGTAAAGTTCAATAATTTACTGTTCTTCAGGCGGTGCATCTTATTCAGACACTTCAGGAGGAGTGGTATTGTAGTGACCCACCGTTTAAAGCAGACACTGGACATGGACCTCTCTCACTCACTCATCAGCAACACTCACACTTACATCGTGCACACACTCCTACACATTCTCCTCTCATCTCCCCCCCTACCCCATCCAACCCCAATCTTCCCGGAGCATATCCAGTAGTTCAACCTTCTCCTGGAGTGTCTAACTCTTTCTCTTGCGCTTAGGTGCATTGCCAGAAGGCGCTGGGTGTTTGGGCGCATCTTAGGGCTTTAAGAAGAACAAAACGAAAACAGGAGAACAGGAGTACAGCAGCCAATAACTGGACATTTAGCTGCATTTATAGTTGGATTACTATTTGTGTTACAAAATTTGTAAATTATATTTTCCTTAATAATTTAGAACAAAAATGCATCAAAATAAAATTGCCACGAAAAAAGCAAAAAACTAAATTGCGGAGACTATTTGCAGTTTCTGTGTTATTGTGGGAATTTCCGTGTACAATTATCAGTTAGGTTCTCAGAAAAAATCTGCATTAGACTGATTCCACGACTCCTGATTTCCGCGACTGTTTCTGGTTTGCTTACTGTTGATGAAAATACAACTTCATTGCATGTTCTTGTAATACTGTCTCATTTATAGTGAATCCGACTAATTCGACCTACATAATACGTGTGCAACTCATCTCTGGAGCTGGAAAAGATGCAGTATTGAAGGATCTGGAGAATGTAAGTGCCCCCTACTAACCATCACATACCACCTAAAAGCGTGATCATAAAGCCCTGTTTAACTAGTTTACACTACAAGTTCAAAGCATTCAGACACCCTTTCTACCTGAGGAATTTTAAGCTGTTTTAAGGTGCTTCCACTGCTGACACAGGTGTTTAGTTGCACACACACACCTTGCATGAACCTCCATAGAAAAGCACTGCTAATTGAATGGGACGTTCTGGAATGTTAGCCTAAAGCAAATATGCACAAAATTGAGCTAGACGGTTATAAAGCCCCCCGCACTGGTTTTGTGAAGCAGTGGTAGTGTGTTCTGGGAGATCAGAGTTCAGAGAAGATGATAAGACATAAGTAAAAACTCTTTATATACAGATTTTCCAAAATATTTAAAGAGAAAATGCATGGGATTTTTTTACCATTACATACTACATTTAAAAGTAACACATATACACTGAGAATACATCTTAATAAATCATATGGGACATCTCTGCTCTTCCTTTTTGTTGCTTTTCATGACTCAGTCTGCTGCTGTTTCCACAGTCCCCTGAGCATGAGTCCAGTACATCAGTGCTAAATGTATTTTAGATCACATCCAGTTCAATCATCCCATCAGAGAGCTTAACCAAGCTGAGACTAACATCTATCTATCTATATGGCCTGATCTCTTCAATAAATGAACTTTTCTAATTTCAGTATATATCAATGGCGAAAAGTGCATTGTCTTTTTGTGAAGACTGCAGACTGAGGGTGGTAAAAATCCAGTAAAAATCATCAAAAGTCATCTGAGAACTCCATCATCAAGCCTTCGCCAACTACAAACCTTGCTTATAGTATATTTTGTTGGTGTTTTCTTCATATTAGCATGGGTAAGAGATACAAACTGTCAGAGACCTCATTTAAGGTTCAAAACAAACAAAAAAAAATCATTTTAGTCTTTACATATCACTGTGTTATAAATGTTTTTTAGCACATCATAAACCGTTTTGAAGTTTACCATAACTTTTAAAGATACAGTGTATGATGTCCTTAATAGAATTGCAAAAGTAAAAATTGATTTTGTTGTTTATGACTTGTACTAAACATCAAAGACTTGATTTTCTTATTTAAAAAATTGTTTGATTTTAGAGCCATATTCACTGCTTGCTTGTCATTTTTATCCAGTGGGCATCTACTAAAGTAAATATATTCTGGGTTTTTATGGGAGTTTTGTTTCTATTTTTCTGCAATTTACTGAGTCATTGTAAGATATTAGTCAGTTGAAATAATTAATATTTGATCAATGTATCAATATTAAACTCAATAAAATCATACCTGCGCTCTACCTGTGTACTCCAGTTTACTACACACCAACCTTCATCTTGTCCAATAATTATGTAACATGTACATGTTAATAAATGTATTAGATAACGACTCCCTCGCCCCAGTTGGATAATTATAACTTTCATAATTAGAAACACAGAAGAAACTGTATCAAGTTCAAGGGAATCTATTGAGACCATATCAAAGTCCAGCTCTGTGCTCTTACATATCGTGGCACAAACTTGCTAATGTTGGGGGTGGGGAGAACTTGAAATAGAAATCAGACTGCCATTACAATAATACTTTTGTTTTATTCTTTATACAGCATTGTAGGCAAAAAACAACATTTATTATAAGAGAAGATTCACTTTTTCATCTTTTTATGAGTCACTGGGTCCCTGGTGAGAGGTATAAACCTGAAGGAGGCTTAAAATGGACTGGGAACCTGAAAACAGGTGGGAAAACAAAGCCAAGGCTGCCAATAAAAGTACACAAAAATGATTTTTTCCAAAAAAGAGAGAGCAAGGGGAAACAGGGTAGCTCAGGAGACTTACAATAAAATGTTTTTCCATTTTCTTTTGTTTGATAGTGAAGCTGCGTGTTTGAAAAGAGCACAAACTTTGTAGAAGGGCTGCCCAAAACCCAAAATCACATCCAGAAAAAAAATTGGCCATTTTTGTCATGAGTGAAAACACCACAGCAAAGGACATAATGAGAACTGTGTGAAATTGTTCTCTGCATTTAATCCATTCACCAAGTGATGCAGTGGGCAGCCAGCGACACAGCGCCCCGGGGAGTAGTGTGTGGGCATGGAACCTTACTCATGGGTACCTCTGTGGTGCCACTGGCAGTCCTGGGATTCAAACCCACAACCTTCTGATCACAGGGGCAACTCCCTAACCACCAGGCCACCAGATACTGTTTACCGGCTGTGTGTGTTTTCAGCATGCAACAAAGACGAAGTGATGAGGATGACAGCTCTTGGACATATAGGGTGATTAACAATGATGGCAGCTAATTATGAGGGGTTGGCCCTCTGCTTCCTCCTGCAAGCCAAAACCACAGCTGTCAGCCCTGTGCCGTCTCCTCTTGTTCGCAGTGTGTATACCAGCCTAGCCCCAGACTGGCCAGACACAGTGTCATGATAAATCCACAAGAACCTGACTATTCTAACCTGTGACATATCAACCCCTTGCTGTACCAGTTTAGAGGCTGTGCTTGTGCTGAGAGTTCTGTTGGATTGTGAATTTGAAGTCAAGTAAAGTAGAGCTTTATTGTCATCTCAGCCATGTACGGTAAGTGCACAGTGAGACAAAATATCGTCCTCCTGGGCCATAGGTACAACATACACAGATAACACACTCAGACATTTCAACAATGAGGATCAAAAATGGGGGAAGTAACTATAATTAAACCTAATAAATACCTAAAATTAAAATAAAATAAAAATATAAAAATACAGAAACAGTATGGCTGAGACACAGCAGGGAGGCTGTAACAATACGGTATTGTATACAGACTTACGATATAATATAATATAACATAGTATAATATAGATATGATATAATATAGATACAATATAAATAAAAGAAGATCATGCAAATGAGTACATAGAAGTGAATAACATACAACAGAAGTGAATAACTCATTTAATCTTATTTGCAGTTATTTTGCTATCAACGTTCAATATTGATAGCAATATCAGTAAATAATCAGTCTGTCTGTCAATCTGTCTGTCTATCTTTTACTTATACTTACTTACTCATATTCAATAGTCATCGACTGACTTTTTTACATTTTTACTTGCATCTTACATACTAATTTATTTACGTATTACTTTATTTATATACTTGCTTACTAACATTTTTATTTACACGGGAGCTTACTTACTTCTTTTCTTATTTACTGACCAGTAAATTTATATTTGTTACCTGATTTTTTATAACTCTGATAATGGTATAATAATGGTAAATAAACAAAATCGTTTTAAAAGCCCTTCCTTTATTCACTACATCTCTCAAAAAGTAATATGCCATGTGTTACTGTTGCCAACCAAACCTGGACTCCTGTAGAAGGACAACATTTTAGTTATCTAATAATGAACGTATAATAACATAACAAAGTTTAATGCAACGTTTTGTTTATTAATAATAACATAGCAAAGTTTAATGCAACGTTTTCTTTATTAATGTGCCCACCTAATTACCACCGTAATGGCAATACTAACTCCACTGAGGCTAAATTTCAAAAGTCCTTCTAGTCCCTTTGTTCCCTATATAGAATTGTAAATGTTGGCTTTGGCACCCAAACAGAGTATAATTTGTTGAATAAAGTGTCATTTGAGTCATTTAGCTATACTGGACAAATAGGGAAGAGAATTTCATTACTTACACTATACATGGGGAAAGTAGCCAGTTAAGATTTATCCTGGGTTCGTTGCTATTTAAAGCAGATCCAGCTAAATTATGGATATTTGAAGCTTGTAAGAATTAAGAACATAACTTTTAAGAAAACCATGTTCTTACTTTATTTGTCTGTGTACTGGTTCTTCCACAAGGGCAGCAAAACACTGAAAGATTATTCCATTCAAATTACAGTGTTTTAAGTGACTTTAGCTACATTACTACATAATTTGGCTGTTGTTGGGGTGGTGCATATTGTGTGTTTTATGGCTTAAATCATTTCCTTCCATTATTACACATTATTACAAATACCTGCAAATTCACAGCATAAATGTTGGATGAATAAAATAGGAGTGGGTAAAGAAGGTTTTAAGAACACCATTAATAAAGATTAAATGACTAATATCACCTCAGTGTGAGGTGACAAACTTTTATTCCCGGGAACTTCCTTCTACATTTTTTTTCTACAAAGGTGTCATCTCAAAAAATCATTAGGCGTCTAACAGGGCACAGCCAGCAGGTGGAATGTTCTAACAATGAGCCATGAGGAAATATGCGTAAGAATATAAGATGTGCGCTTCTGCTGATGCTCTCATCTGTCCACAGCTTCATCAGACACACACTCATATTCACAGGTATCTGGCTGGACTGCTTGCTGATCAATAGAATGAGAATCATATGTTTTGGGATTCTGCTTCTGCTTCTGTTCGGAGAAGAGAACCAGGCATCAGGTAATTGCAGATTTAATACCAGACATGCATATAAACTTGCCAGAATATATCAACTTGGCAATGAGTATTAAGTAAGTGTAATAGTAGTTAAATGTAAGTTATTAATTGTGCGGATCAAAATGAGCCTGATCGAGCCACAAAACAGCTTTTTAGTTGAGCTTGTTTTACTAGCAGCACTGCAATTGCTAGTTAATAGTAACTTTTAGATTACTCTATAAAAGGGGGAGCAACACAACTTTTAGACAAATAACAACAAATGAAACCCTGTTACCCGGTACTCTTACTTCAGTATAGATTTACTTTGGCTACTCTATACCTCTTTAGCTGTTCAGCATATTCAGTCATGCACACACTTTAGAAATACGTTAAAACAGCTACATATAGTTAAAAAGTTTATGCTAAGTTACTCTAACAACTGTGCAGGTACATGTTAAAAGTGCATGAGTAAAAACAAGTTAATGCATATGTATACTTGCGCCTGGTCTCACGAGTTTTTGTGAAGCCATCACAATATACAGTGTAATCAAAATACATGCTGCGCTCACGCTTTAGGGCTTTTTTTGGTGCTAGGACAACGCTTCACTTTTTTGTGCTATGACAACCCTTCACTACCCTATATATTTTAATGCGCAGTGCGTAACATCGCCGGTATCAGCGGTAACTGGTGACTGAGGGATAGTAGGAGATTCCTTATTCCTTATTGTTTTTGTTTGCAACAGGTTGAAATGCCGTGAGAGGGGAAAGTCCCTAACCCTAACCCTAACAGTCACCGGTTAGCGCTGATACTGGCAGTGTTACGCACTGTGCATTAAAATGCATAGGTTAGTGAAGCATTGTCCTTGCACAAAAAGTGAAGCATTGTCCTAGCACAAATAAAAGCCCTGAAGCGTGATCGCAGCACATATTTAGAGTACGTTGTATATTGTGATGGCTGCACGAAAAGTCATGAGATTGGGTTGGTATACTTATAGAAGCACTGGTACTGTACACCAACTGTAAAAGTAAATACATGAACAGTATAAAATGGGACACTTACTGCAAAGTGGTGCTGAAAATAGTTGCCTAGATCTTAAAATTTGTATCACTCAAGTTATTTTCACAACGGAAACAAATGCAGAGGACACCAAACTAACACAGTGAAAGTTATGACACCCTTATTCCCCCTAGAGTCTCCTGCTGCTAAGCTTACGATAGGATCAGTACTTCCAACATTATGCCAGTCATGCTGCTGAGACACAGCATTTAGAATAAGATGATGTTTGATGCCTGTCATTTAGATCTGCTGTCTTGAATGTCAAGTCTATGGTGTCATGTTCTGCCCAAGCAGACAAAAACATGAAAATGTTCCTCCTCAGAAATATGAGTAGTCTGAAGTGAGCACCTGTCTCCATCAATGGCAGTCATTGTGTTATGCCAGACACATGACCAAATGGAAATAACAGGAAAAAGAAACAATTATGAGCAAGCTGGGTTTCTTATTACACCAATGAATCACTTTATTGGGTGGGTATGCTAAAATTTGAACAGTGACATGGAAAATGATTTGCCTTTTACTAATAATTGAACTGGGCAAACTTGATGCAAGTTTGCATGCAAGCATTCAACAAGACTGTTAGTATGTGGGTGTGTATGCGATAAAAGCCTCAGTCACAGAATGGAAGACAGATGAACTAATGTATTCAAAATTAAAGCATTTTATTTTAATTTTAAGGAAACAATTTATTAGGCAACTTTGGGGCACAAAACCAGCCAACAACTGTACATACACTGGTCCTCTGTGCTACTCTGAACCCCAAGAGTTGCTTGTTTTTAGCAACATGCACTCAAAGTGGCCCATCTTCATATAAGATCAGGTCTTTGTGATGCATCACCAGATGTACCTTGGCTCCATTTTGCTCAGATTTACTTTAAAGTGATATGCTGTTATCCAGGAGGAAATGTCATTCAGATTCATGCTGATTCAATGATTCATGTTGATTTGAGAGTCAGCAAGAGGAAAGGAGAGGATCAGCTGAGTGTCACCAGCATAACAGTGGAAACCATGTAAACATATCACCAAGAGAGGTAATATATAAAGAAAAGAGAAGAGGGCCAAGCACTGAGCCCCGAGGAACACCAGTGTAAGGAACACCAGTCTTTGTAAGGCAGACATTGAGCCTTTCCATGATACTTGATAACTTGTCGCTCATGGTGGGATGCATCAAAAGCTGTGATGAGGGGGTTTGAGAAGTGAAGAAAAGCGGCAAAGTATTTGTGAGGCTTGGATGTCGACTCTTCTAGCTTGACTTTGAAGAAGGAAGACTTGGCAGCAGATATCTCGGTAGTAAACCTGGATAGGAGAGAACAGCATGAAAGGGTAGAGTTAAGACGCGATTTCCTTTCTTCTTTCTGGTATTCTCAGGTCTCTTTAGTTGTTGCGGAATATGCCAGATAGCCATGGTGAAGGATGTGAATTGCGTATTGCCCAAGAAGACAGTGGACAAAATTGGCTAAGTAAGGAGTGGGGAGAAGAGAGAATGGAGTTAGTAGCCATGCTCCAGGGTGAGTCAAGGATAACAGAATTGCAGAGGAAAGAGCAGTTGGAGAAAATACGCATGCTGATAAACAGAGGCAGGAGTATTGGTTAGTATTGGTTCCTGGTTAATTAGAAAGAATACAGATACAAGAGAACACATTAACTGCAGGGATTGAGACAGTGCAAATGATAACTAAGCTAGGCTAACAAACTGTAGACCACTACAGATGGTGTAGGCACTTAGAAACAAGCTACCTTCCAGTTAGAGACAGCTTGAAGTAGACCTCATATTCACGACTGACTTGAATCCACAGTGCCAGGCTTATAAGAAGTATTTGCTAGACCCACACAGCAGTCCACACCCTAATCTAATCAGACCAGTTGAGAGCACTTCTAATTGCTCTAACTTCTCAAAAGGTTGAGCTAACAAAAGGTTAACTCGACAACAAGGAAACTAACGTAGGTGGCCAATTCCATAGTCAGAAGATAGCAGTTAGAAGCTAGCAAGCTAAATGTCTCTTACCAGCTGGAGACAGCTTGAAGACAGCTTCAAGTAGACTTCAGTCCAAATGTTTCTTTGTTGTTCTTTGCATTATTACCATTCTTTTACCTAATCAATATACAGGACCCCAACAGGACCACCAGTGAGTAGTGGGGTGGATCATTCTCAGCATACATTATTCCACACAGCAGTGCTGCTGGAATGCCCATTAAATGTTTACACCAACTAGTCCAAAAAGGAAAATGCGTAAACTGAAAAACGCTTCCACTCAGATGCATAAATGCCGATGTGGCAAATTAACAAAGCAAGTGTATGTGCGTGTTTTTTTTTTTTTCTTTCCCACACTTAATGAGGCTACAGGCTCTCCACTTCACATATATTGAGTATTTAAACAAAATGGCTGTAGCTCAATCAGATTATTGAACTGCAAACGTTTTATAATATACACTACAGGTCAGATGTTTGGACCAACCTCAGATAAAAAAATTAATAAATGAAGCACTCCTCTTTCAAGATTTTATTACAATAAAACATTAGAAATACTTAAAACAAAATATGATTGACGTGATTCGCGTATGATTGACTTTTTCTTAGAAATTGCAAAGAAGTTTTCATTCTCTGATTTCTAACTTGCTCTTTATCATATCCCACTGCAAATTATTAGCTGAAATGTTCTCAAAAGAGGTCCAGAATTCTGTTCATGCTTGTTGTGTTTTGTAGCTGGATGCTCAGACCCCCCACAACTGTGCTGTCAGGGGGACAATAACAAATGCTTTAGAGGTTGTTACTGTGACCAGGGCTGCCTGAAATTTGGAGACTGCTGCCAGGACTACAAACAAACCTGTACACAACGTGAGTCTAAACACATAAAATTTCATCCTGGTCAATTTCATCCTGGTAAAATTTTCATCCTAGCCACATTCAAATCAGCTTACAGCATCACAGGTTACACACTTGCTCATATTGTGGCTGTAGTGGAAAATCTAAATGTTCCTAAATGTTCATGTGATTGATTTTATATATATATATATATATATATTTATATATATATACATACTTGTGAAAGACCTGCAGTCTTTAAAATGTCATTTTAAATTTCTCCTTTATAACCTTATCCAGTAACTACAACTACAACTACAATCACATCCTACAAAAATCCTGCAGACAAAACTGAAACATCTACGGCAGCCAGCCTTGGTAAGTCAACAGAAATGAGAGCAAACCTCACTGGATTGAGATCAACCATTAATTACACGGAAAAAAAGTTTTTGATCACTTTTATGGTGCCTTTTATTTATAAAAACATATGTATATCAGTAAATACTTAGAACAACACCACAACCAACTCTAACTAGAAATAAACTTAAAATCAAACTTCAGTAGAATTCAGTTCCATCATTCAGACATACTGTAATTATACTGCACAAAGACACAAAACCTCTGTGAGTATGTTTGTCATTTAGAGTTGTTCTTAAACAAGCTGTTTGGACTTGGCTTAACACATATATGGAATAAAATGCTATACTATAATTAAAACCACCTGTATTCAAGAAATAAAAATGTGTTTTCCACAGTGCTTTCCATTACAGTATGTAGTTTTATCCAAAATGTGAATATTCATATTTTTAAAAAGTAACTTCAGTAACACAAAATATTTATTAATGAATTTGCTTGTTTGATAGTTTTTAATAAGATAAGAGCAGCAAAAATTAAGAAAACAATGGAATAGAATAAAATATTATATCAACAGTACAGTATAAAATGTACACTATACAATCTAGAAATATAAATATGGACATCTGTATTTTAAAATATATACATATATGTAAACTACATGTAAACTAAATGTAGACAAAGGCAAATTGTATGCATGTACACAATGAGTATATGTATATATACTGTGGTGTATTGGAAATAATGAGGCAGTAGGGTTGCTCGAAATTGTCGTTTACTAAAGAACGGTGGCATCTATCAGGCTGGCATGTTAGGCTTCTATTTACAGACACACGAGCATGCGCAGTGCACATCAACTTGAAATACAGCAAGCCTATTAAGACATCACACTATTATCTCCCTTTTTAGATTAAAAGTAACTAAGTACATTACCATCAAATGAATACCTATCAGCAGAGCAGTGCATCATTACTGAAAAACAATTATAAATATCATCTTAACATGATGGGCTTAACTTTGCATTGCCTTATTTCAGCGGTAAACACTTTTCACCTTTAACTGTTTATTGAACTAGTTACCAATTAACCTCTTAGAGCCATAACTAATATGAGTTATTAGCCTTTAAGAGTTCCTTAATGTTACACTCAGTCCAGGTAACGCTGTGGCAGTCATTTTATCTGCAGTGTGTGTCTCAAAGGCACTGTGACTGGATCAGGTGGATCAGAAGGATTTGCCTGGTCTGGTGCTGTTGGCTCTGTTCTAGGAAAGTCTTCCACTTGCTCTACTGGTGGAGTTGGTGGAGCTGGTGGAGCTGTATCCTCATCGAGTGGTAGATCTAGAGCGGGGTGCCCAAACCTGTCCAGAAAGGGCCGCTGTGGGTGCAGGTTTTCATTCCAACCAAGAAGAAGCCACACCTGAGTAACTGAA
>JBBPCX010000028.1:4697239-4713302 GCA_037974365.1 Hydrocynus forskahlii | reverse complement strand
CGACTCGTGCACGATGCCCACTCGCCGCGCTCGTAACGCTTCCCGCCCCGCCCGCCGGAGAAGGGGGAGGGGGAGGGTTGCAGTCGCGCGCAGGCGCAGGAGAGCCTCCAGAAGGAGCCGCAGCAGTGCCAACGAATAAGAAAAAACTTAAATAAACAAAGAGCATCAAAGAAAGTGTTCAGTGTTCTCTTTATTTTACTTTTATTAAACAAACACACATACACACATATACTCACACATATGTGTACACACACACACACACACATATATATGTACATACCTATACATAATCATCTCAATCATACAGACTCACACATATACACACACACATATATGTATATCTATATATACATATATGTGTGTGTGTGTGTGTGTGTATGTGTGTGTTTGTGTCTATGTGTGTGTACGTATGTATGTGTGTGTGTTTGTGTGTATGTATGTATGCATAATTAGGCTACATACACACACACACACAGGAACTCAATCATACACACACATGCGTCTGTATGTGTGTGTGTGTGTGTATAAATAAACAAACACACACACAATCATACACACACACACACATGCGTTTGTATATGTGTGTATATATGTGTTTATATGAGTGTGTGTGTATGAGTGTGTGTGTATATATGTGTGTTTATATGAGTGTGTGTGTATGAGTGTGTGTATATATGTGTGCTTATATGTGTTTGTGTGTGTGCGTGTGTGCTCAGTGAAAGTAAATACAAAACGGTGTGTGTGTGTGTGTATGTGTGTATAAGTGTGTGTATGTGTCTGTATGAGGCCCAAAACATAGTTAGGAGAAAGCACCTATCGAATCCTACCATGGCTAATGACCCCTTTTTTGCACCAAACTCACCTGTTCAGACAGCTTCAACGCTGCTCTTTTCCAAAACAAGATGTGCTATTAAGCATTTAGATGGAGTTCTGAAGTGGTGCTTTGAAAACCTTAAGTACTTGTGAGTGGAACCACAAGGAGCGTGCAACATATAGTTGCCTACACAGAATTGCTGCCAACCGAAATATCCCCCTCTGTTATGATGTTTATGATGCTGAAAACGCACCTCTGGCTGGAGGTGACTGAAGAGACTGGCTGGACACCAGCGGTAGAAACAATTTTCGTTTTGTAATTAAAATTAATGTAAAGTATAAAACGAAGGTTGCACATTCAAAGTTCATCATTTTTGTTTGATTTTGACAGCCCCTCTGAGAATTATATTAGGAGGACAATTTTTTATACCTTGCTGTCATGAAAGGTGTAATAACCTAATTTCTACTTTGTCTTATCTATAATTCCAGTGGTTAAAAATCTGCAAAATACAGGTAAATTAAAGATGTCTGGTTCCATTTACCACCACTACATGTGTTTAAAAGACGTCTTCTTCCATTCACCACCACTGTATGGAACCCTGGCTCCTCCTTCAGTCTGTTCCGGTCCTGTTCAGTATCTGCTCCAGACCAGACTGTGATGGAGGAGCACAGTTCGTTTTCTTCTTCCAGGTCCGAAGCTCTAGGTGGTCCCGGAACCGAGGTTATAAATAGGGGTGCATGACGTCGACCCGACTCCATTTCCCATCACGACTCGTGCACGATGCCCACTCGCCGCGCTCGTAACGCTTCCCGCCCCGCCCGCCGGAGAAGGGGGAGGGGGAGGGCTGCAGTCGCGCGCAGGCGCAGGAGAGCCTCCAGAAGGAGCCGCAGCAGTGCCAGCCAATAAGAAAAAACTCAAATAAACAAACAGCATCACAGACACTGTTCAGAGTGTTGTCTCTTTATTTTACATTTATTAAACACACACACACATACACACACATATGTATACACACATACACACACACACACACACACACACACACATATATATATATATATATACATACACATACATATACATTATCATCTCAGTCATACAGACTCACACATATACACACACACACATATGTATATCTATATACACATATATATGTGTGTGCGTGTGTTTGTGTTTGTATGTATATGTGTGTGTTTCTGTTTATGTGTGTGTAGGTATGTGTGTGTGTGTTTGTGTGTATGTATATATGTATATGTACAAACACACACACACAGGAACTCAATCATACACACACATGCAGCTGTATGTGTGTGTGTATAAATAAACACAGACAGACACACATATGCATATATGAGTGTGTGTGTGTGAGTGTGTGTATATATGTGTGCTTATATGTTTGTGTGTGTGTGTGTGTGTGTTTAGTGAATGTAAATACAGAACAATGTGTGTGTGTGTGTGTGTGTGTATAAGTGTGTGTATGTGTCTGTATGAGGCCCAAAACATAGTTAGAAGAAAGCACCTATCGGCTCCTACCATGGCTAATGACCCCTTTTTTGCACCAAACTCACCTGTTCAGACAGCTTCAACGCTACTATAGATGTGCTATTAAGCATTTAGATGGAGTTCTGAAGTGGTGCTTTGAAAACCTTAAGTATTTGTGAGTGGAACCACAAGGAGCGTGCAACATACACTGTAAAAGTGTGACTGGGCTCAATTAATATTTACTGAATAAATACAAGTAGCATATATTAAAAAAAGACTGCAGTTTGGTAAATTATTATGCTGATTTAATCAAATTTGAATTATTTATCAATCACACTTTACTCATTTTTTATTTGAATAATATCAGCTGAAACTCGCTGAAAGTGAGTAGAATTTAACTATATTTCATCAGAAAGCCAATAATATATAAAATTCTACTTATTGCAGGCTCTTGAGTTTTACTCGCCCTTTCCACCCATTGCTCCACACAGACGTTGATGTCTACCTCCCCGTCGTTGGACTGCCATTTTCTCAAGGTAAGATGCTTTAATAACGAACACTACATACGTTGCCCCAGTGGTTGAACATTGTTTTGCGTCACCGCGAGATACCCAACAAGTTTACTGGCAGTATATTAAAGTTAAACTATATCGTGATTCGAAGTCAGCCGCAGCTAGCAAGCTAGCTAACGGTCAGCGAGACGGCAAACAAACATTCTGAGGGGTGAGTAAACGGTACATTTACTGCAATTCGTGTTACCGGGTATACTGTACTCGTATACAATCATGTTTAAATGTACATGATTGAAAAAGAACCAACACTAAAATCAAAGTTCCACAATTTTACTTGTCACTGTACATTATGTAATTGTTAGCACTAATAACGAAGTAGGTTACTATTTATGCAGTTATGCTGTGTTCACGTTAATAGGACCTTTTTCTCTACTTTAGGTTTATGCCTATGGGATGGCAGTGTAAGATCTGTAAGTCTGTGTCTGCTACAAAAGGGAACCAACTAAAACATTACAGACTACAGTACGCAACATTTGGTCATGGGCAGTCTCAGCCATGTCTCTATGGCAGTTGCCCTTGCACATTCAAAACGCAGAGTGCGCTTCGCACACGTTTGTCCAGGTATCATGCAGCTGAGGAAAGTCTGCAGCTAAATATCATCTCCACTTTTAAGTGTTTAGTTTGTGATGCTAGTTGTTCTGCTGAGAAGGACTTCTTCCAGCATATTGGAAATCATCTGAAAGGACATGAAACTGTTGTGTATTTGAAGGATGCAATTTTCGGACTAACATTTACAATACAGTTCTGAAACACAAAAGCAGACAACACCAACAGTATTCTTTGAGTGACTTTAAGCAAGCTGTGTATAAGAGACACTGTAATCAGACTGATGAACTCTCTGATTTACCAGGGGCCAGTGCTGATGAGGGAACTAGTTTAGATTGTGATCCAATTTGTGCATCATATCTAGTTCTTAAAAGAATTGGCTTGCTTCTGCTGCAGCTACAGAGCATCTGTGAGGTGCATTGATGCCTTGGTTGTAGACCTTCACTTCATTTCATCTTCAGCATCTGTTGCAGCTATTAGGAATACACTTGATTCAACATTGAGATTAAGTAAACGCACTGTAGACCAGGCCATCGTAACTGACTTGGCAGAAAAACTAACTCCCATCCCATTAGTACAGCACTAGGAGCAGGTGGTCCTCTTAGTTCAGCCTATAAAAGAAGAAGGTATTTTAAGGAGAATTTCAAGTGTGTTGACCCTGTTGAATATATTCTTGATCTTCAAAAGAACAAGACCTTTCAATATGTGCCTATTCTCAAGATTTTGCAGGAAATCGTGAAGAATAAAAACGTTGCAGAGGGAATCTTATCCAGGTGTTCAAACAGCACTGGATATATTTAGTCCGTTTTTGATGGAAAGTTTTACAAGGATAATGATTTTTATGCTGGAGAAGAACCAAGACTATTAGTAATCCTTTATGTTGATGACTTAGGTGTGTAACCCATTAGGGACCTCAAGGAAGAAACACAAAATTACAGCCATTCATTGGGTTTTTGCAAATTTGCGATCTGAGTTGCAATCTGAATTAACATCAATACACCTAGCTTTACTTTGCAAAGCTGGTGATGTCAAACACTTTGAATACAAAGTAGTTTTGGAGCCACTTCTGAAAGATCTTGTCACTCTAGAACAGGAGGGAGTTTTCTTCTCAGTGCTGGAAAATGTATTAAGGGGACAGTGCGCTGTGTTGCAGCTGATAATCTCGGTGCACATTCAATCAGTGGACTAGTTTCACAGGGCCACACACCTGTAGGTTTTGTCTTGGACATTCCTCAAAGTACCAGATGAAGTGCAAGGTGGAGCATTTCCATCCCGCACAAAGGAGGACCATAGTTTGTATGTACAAACTGTACATACTAGTTTAACACATTTCTTTGGTGTGAAGCGGTCATGTCCACTGGCTGACAAGTTGTCTCACTTTCACTCTGTCTCTGGGTATCCACCAGATGTAATTCATGATATCTTTGAAGGATTTGTTCCAAGGGAACTGGCATTGTGTATTCAGGTTTTCACTAAGAAGAAGTACTTTAATTTAAGTCAGCTTAATGAGTTAATTACATGTTTCCCATATAAGGGCTCAGACAAAACCAATAGCCCTCAAGAAATCCCTCAAAATTACATAAGTCGCAAATCTATAGGGGGAAATGCTCATGAAAACTGGGCCCTAATACGGTTGTTGCCACTCATTGTTGGTTCACTGATAACAGAGGATGATTCATGGCAGGTTCTTCTGACTTTAAAAGACATAGCTGAACTGGTGGTTGCTCGTACAACTGAGACTATTGCATACCTTGACTTTAGAATATCGGAGCATCCTGACAGACTGTTGTCAGTTTTTCCAGAAGTGACACTGACACCCAAACACCATTTTTTGGAACATTATCCTGCACTGATAGAAGAACATGGACCTCTGGTTGGTGTATGGACAATGCGCTTTGAAGCGAAACACAGCTTTTTAAAGCAAGTTGTGAGGCACACTTAACAATTTCAGAATCTTGCTGACCCTTGCAACACAACACCAGATGATGATGGCATACCACCTGCAAACAGATGGTGGAAAGCAGGAACCTGGTGTTGCCAAAGTATCTGAGGTGCCTTTAAATGTGCTGCATCCAGACATACAGGAAACCTTAAGAAAAACATCACCACTTCTGTCTATTGTGCAGTCAGCCACGACTGTCACCTGTTATGGAACAAGGTACAGTGTTGGGATGATCCTGTCCTATGGCTCTACAGGCGGACTTCCTGATTTTGCTGAGATTATTCAGATTGCTATTTTGGTCAACTGTGTACATTTTATTGTAAAGTTACTTGCTGCCTGGTATGAAGAGCACCGAAGATCCTTTCAGTTGGAGGACACTGGGAAAATGGCACTTTGGGAGCAGCAGAAACTTGGTGATGTCTACCCCTTGGCTGCGTACAGCGTGGAAGGAAAACGCTTGGTTACACTTAAACGTCACATCTGTTGTTCGGTTTAGGTAATTGGCATTACTTTGCACATTACATCTTATGTTTCCTGTATTCTAGCCCATGTAACTGGAATTTTCATTTCTTTTGAAGAATTTCATTTCACAGTTACAATGCATATTTTTTGTAATGATTCTGTAATTCAAGGGTACCACTGACCATTATTAACTTGTTGTTCAACCTGTGTTAATTTGTGTACTAATATATCTGAAAAAGCCCATATAAATGGATTAATTTAAGTTAAATCATTTAGGAATAATAAATGAATATTTTTATTTACATATTTGAATGGTTAATAATTTGGCAATATTGAATGCAATATTGAATGAGTCAGCTGTTGGAACATTGTCTTCATTGGACACCTTTATCCTGCTTAGACAGAGAAGCATCACTGAAATATGTGAATCGTGGCCAAAGCAGTTGCCCATTCCACAGTTGGCATATGAGACAGAGATGTACCTTGAATGAAGATTATAGAAAGAATGGAACACTTCTTACTACCTCAGAGGTCAAGGCAGACATACTGGAGAAGCTGGCTGAAACCATATATATGTAAACAGCTTATCCATCAAGTGCACAGATATGTGATACTGCTGAGGCACTTGTTAAGAAATACCCTTGTCTGAAGGAACCTGGCTCATTCTCAGGTTATTATGGCTGGCAACAAAGCCCCAAATACAAGATGGAAAATTATCGCACCAAACTCAGAGACTATTGTGTTCCTGAGGTGATGTGATGTGCAATGCCTTGAAATGCAAGAGCCCTACAGACCAGAAATCCGCAAAGAATGTGAAAAAGCCTCGAAAGGCAGAAGTAAACTACCTCTCACCTTACCCAGCAGGGCAGGATAATGAAAGTCAAGAACAGGAAAGGATTCAGTTGCTTACAGAAATAGGGAAAAGAGACAACAACAAATTGATCAAAGAAAAAATGGCCAAAACCTTTGCACACAGAAGAAATGAAATTATCAACCAATCACCCACCATAGAGGACATCAAAGCCAGATGGCCAGCTCTATTTGAGGCATCTAATGTGAGTTACAAGAGTGTGGTAATCAGAAACGTTCCTTTGCAATTGTGAGGGGTCAACTATTTGATACGAAATGTGTTAAGTTGCTGTCATCTATTTCATAAATCATGTTTTCAGGTATTTTCAAGATCAAACATGGTTTACAGGTTACATCATTTGTCTTTTAGATCCAGGATGAGTTTCACAGAATCACAATGGTGCACCTGGAATCCAAGTTCATGTCCAAGCTGGATGAATACTCTCCCAGGCTTCTGAACCTCTTCCACTCAAAGGTTGGGACCATGGGATTGAGGATGCAGACCATCCTACTGAAGGTATCCTAACATTGGGCATACTATGTTTAAGGATTTTGACTGTCTATAAAAATGCTTATTAAATAAATACATATCTTTTTAAATACGGCAGTTTGTGTACACATAATGGGCACCTGATTAGATATTGAGTGATATTAATGTGTGTTATTTCAGGCACCTAGCAATCCTACCATCAACATAATCAGAGACGTTGTCATCCGGTGTTTGATGTCGTACCTTGGGGAATCTGCCGAGCACCTCTTTAAAGAGTATGATGTAAGTTAAAATATACATTCAAATATACAGAAGGTGATCTCTGTCTCTCTTATCTCTGTTTATTTAGGACCTTCTCCTTTAGCTGTATAGTCTGAAATACATAATGTTCTTCTTTTTCTTGTATTTTAGGATGCAGATGAGGACAGTATTGCACAGGACCTTGCTGTACAAAGGATGAAAATCTACAGCATCCAGGCTAATCTGTCAGAGGGTACAGAGGACATTGGAATTGTGATAGAGGGCTTTTTTAGTTCTTAATATTGGCACAGCCTGCTGCTGTGATTCTGTTGTGTACACCAGGGATTCATATGTTGCATGTTTAAAAAATTAATTAAATTAGAATTTGCACAAATTAATCATTTGAATGAATGAGTTCCACTGTAGTAGTTAAGAACCAAACCAAATGAAGTACGTGACCTGACTTGAGTCAGTCAGCATGGGATGTTTAGAAACATATTGGCCTTAACAATTTTTGTTTGCATATAAAAAATTTAAGTTTTTTTGCAGTCTGAAAACACTGCCAAAATGTAAACACCAAACCTTGAATCACACCCAGAAGTCTTCTGTGCCTATAGTGCTCACAAGTGATGGGCAGAGGTCATAGGTCATTCTGCACTTAGGGGAAACTGTCTGTATCTTTCCTTGTGAACTTGAGACCACTTTATCATTAGCATACAAAATAAACAGAATGCCAGCATACATATCCCTATTGTACACATACTTTGATTATGTCTGTTTTCTTACAGCCTCACTCTCTATCTCTACAAAAAATGTTTTTTGAAAAATGTTGTAAACAAAGTTGCACAAATAAATGTTCACCCGCTGTTTTCCTGAATAAATTCTTGCAACAAGAGGGCATGGTATTAAGTAGATTTGACATAGAAAAATTATGGCAACAAAGTGACAATAACATTAATTAGATTTTAATTCATTTGGTACCAGTTATAAGTTGATTTGAACAATTAATTTGTGTAAAGATAAATAAGAATTACAGTTTTAATGTGTTCAATTAAGTAACATTGTGAAGATATTTGGTCAATCTAACTTAATTTTTTTAGTAAATATTAATCAGTTTTCCCTGTAAAATTAATGTAGCTTTACTCAACATTTGCCATAATATTGGTAAATCCAAAATATTTAATGTGATGATTTCATTGCTTTCTATTTAATAGTTTTGTTTAAATTTACCTAATGAAATCAATAGATTTTAATCCATTTTGTAGTACTTAAAATCTATTCAATTATATTATGTGTCACTTTGTTGCCATAATTTTTTTAAGTGGCCAGTGGTCAAACTTTTTTGAGTGTAGATAGGAACCTTCTACCAGATATGAACCTTTTATCAGACATGAACCTTCTGTCAGATATAAACCTTCTATCAGACATGAACCTTTGATCAGACATGAACCTTTTATAAGATGTGAACCTTTTATAAGATGTGAACCTTCTGTCAGATACGACCATTCTGCCTTAGACTTCCTTGAATTTTTCCCTACAAATGATTATGATTACATTAGATACTGAATTCTGGATCAGTATTCAACACTGATTAATTTCAAAGGAAATCTGACTGGTACTTTTCTCATTTTTACTTCCTTCTAACTCCCACGTCTGAAAAGATGTACTCTGACCAGGGTTGTATTATAGTATTAGAGTAACAACTCTTCCCCGCCACCCCAGTGCCTCACATTACACATGGGGAACTTATGATATTATTAATTCATTCATTTACTGCCTTAACCTAACTAGGGTTGTATTCTTATAGTATTAGAGTAAAAGCTCCTCCCCGCCACCCCAGTCCTTCACATTACGTATGGGGAAGGGGCTGTCCACTAATCAGACCCCTTAATGATGAGTTCAGCTCTGGCAGGTATCTTTCATGCCATGCACCTTTATTCTAATGAACAGCAGTGTAGCAGCAGGAATAAAACCCACAACAGCAAGTGCAGTGATTTAGGCTAAACTTCAGTCAACTTTGTTTCTCTAATTGTGTTTATAAATTACTGGAAACATCAAGAGAAAAACTACTGCAGCTGGAAATTGCGGAAATCAAATTGAATGAAAATCTAATCTCAATTTAAATCAGTAAGATACCCAATTAACAAAAATAACAAAATGAGCTGTGCTGGCTAACAGGTTGCAGTCAAACACGCAAATGAATCAGTGAGTCAAATATGCTGAGACCACTCTTGTCTACAAAAATGTGCTCTCAAACATTGGAAATGCTTACAGTTCTGCTACAGGTAAAATTATTAACATAAACAGCATAGCAGAAAGGCACACTGATGGGTTCATTTAACTTGCTTGATGAGTTTCTGGTCTGAACCTCACTGGGAGATTCCAGTGCAACATCATATGGTGATGTACAATAATATATGTATATATGCTGCATTATTTTCCGTCTGGTAAACAGAGATACACATCCCACTCACATTGCTGTTACATTACTCAGTGGCCAAAACTATGAGGGACGACAGACAACCAAACTGTGGAACTTAAATACAAGCAGACAAAGGACACAAATCGATCTCTTGCAGCGATTGTTTAACTAAAACACAAGACAGCTGACATGAACATGCAAAGGCATTGAACAGAAGTCATTTAAACACAACATAAACAATGGTGGCCTCTAGTGGCCGCTGACCAGGAATGTCACACATGTATGTCAGGGGCGTTATATTTTATACTGCTTTCAGCACTGAACAATCTCAGAACTTTTCTGTAGAACTCCAAAGTGCTCACTGTAAAATTCATCTAATAGTTTAAAAGGAAGTTCTATGCTCCAGCTCTCTCTGACACCTTTCACACCCTAAACCACAATCTCAATTTTTGGAGAAGAGTCTGACTGCAAACCTCCTCTGTGGGTAAATCTCCTCTGTCAGTACAGCTCCTCTGAGGGAAAGGAAATGACGTAACGGAAAGGGTTAGGGTTAGGTTTAGGGGCGTTAACCCTAATCCTAACCCTTTCCGTTACGTCATTTCCTTTCCCTCAGAGGACATGTACGGACAGAGGAGATTTACCCACAGAGGAAGTCTCCAGCCAGACTCTTGCATTTTTGGGCAGCACTTTGTGTGCATGTGTGTCAGGTCTGGGGTTTGTGACGGTGGGTGGCCACTAGAGGCCACCCTTGTTTACATTTATAATTGGTGGTGGTTATTAGTCACAGATGGGGGTCATTATTAATGAGAGTTTGTGTTCTGGTATTGGGGGTTGGGTTTTGTGTTTAGTACTTAAGGGTTTTGTGTTTAGTTTGTTTTGTCAGTCAACCAACACGGTAGTCTCCTGTTGCCTTGATGTAAGACTGTGGTTCAGGCTCTCGTGCCTGTTTTTGGTTTTGAAGTAAGAAGAATAAAGACATGGAGCACATAATTCTCCCTGGTGTGTGTGCTTGCCCTTTGTGCATCGAGAAGGGATCGAGATGTGACAGTGTGTGTGTGTGTATGCATGTATGTGTGTTTATAAAAGTCTGGTCTGGCCCCTGTTTTGTTTGAGTCATAATAGTGAGATTTGGGATTTTGAGCACTAAAACCCTGTTGGTCTAGAAATAAGGCAAAGTCTGTGATCAGCCAGTGATGGGCAAGAGTAATTAAATTTCATATGTATCACTGAATCCAGAGCATAGTAAAGCTGCTAAGCTTCCTCTCCTACTGCCGAAGAGTATTTTGGGATTATTGTGGCCTGAGAGAGCTACATTTAAGAAAAAATGACACCTGTAAAAAAATTCCAGGGGACAAAAGTAAGTTAATTTCTGTAGGAGTTTTCCAGCAGAGGGCAGTATTACAACAGTGGCCAAAATTCTGAGACCACAAGAGAGAATCTTTCTATAATTCTTTTTTAATGTAATGAAGTTTTGATCCCAGATGAAAGTGAAGAGTAGAGGGTGTGAAACATCTCTATGAGGTTTAGAACTCCTTAATGTCAACCTTTTGTATTAGTAATGGCTGAACTCAAACACAAGTTTGTTCAGAAGATCAGATCCACCTGAGAGTCGTTTGAACAGGACCACATTTTTCTGAAAGGATCACAAAATTTCTAAAACTTTGTTTATTTGTACATTTACAGGAAAAATAACCCCCCCACACACACTGTATAGTAGGCTTAACAGCCATTAGCGCTGCATTCTCAATTACGCAGTGCATGTTGTGTGTATTGTGTGAGGATGTGAGTGTGTGTGAGATGCCTCATGTTTCACTAATTCGTGCTCCATGTCCATGCTTAACCAGCTGCAGCTCCGGTGACCTTTGACCTCAGGTCCTCTCTCTCTGTCTCTCTGATGGTTACGGCTGTAATCTGAAGCCTGGTAAACAGCCTGGGTCTGTTTCCTGTTTTTGACGTCTGTCCTAACAAGTCCAACATGTGTCTCACAGGCCGGCCTCTGTCTCCGTGGTCTCACGTTCTGGACTGGACTAGACTTGACTGTGAATGTACGATGGTCAGTATTGATCCAGTATTGAGCCAATTACTTTTAATATTGTTATTTTTGTTTGTTTACCTAACTGTATTAACAGTATCACCAAGTAGTTTGTGATTTAATAATAAGCTTCATAGTATAAAACAAAGTTTAAATCGATGATGTTTCTTCATCTAGAAGTGTTCAGTAATTCCGTGTGGCTGCCACATTTACTTTTGGTGTCCAGAACAGTTTAGTGCTGCTCAAACACACCTTGTTCAACTCACCTGTTGATACTGAGGTTTAACAGGTGTGTTTGAAGAAGGGAAGCATCAAACTGTGCTGGACACCCGCCCTCCAGGACCAGAGCAGCGCAGGCTGGAGGACAACGAACACAGACTGTGGGGAGCATGAGTGAATGAACACATAACTTTCTCACTCTCACTGAAAAGCATCAAAAATGGATGAAAGGTTGATAAAAGTGTGTCAACCCACTGACCACGTCAACACTTTTTCGCATTATTATCGTTCGTTTGTTTAATAAATTGAAAACCTTTTGACTGAAAAACTTATGTCTGAATCTTTGACTGAAAAAACACATCACAATCTGAAACCACTTAACGACATAATTCACTCACTTAAGATTGAATGTGGCACCAGAAAGTGGTGCCACTGTCTGAAGTGTTTGTGCTATCATGAGGAGACTGCAAGCTCAACGCCCCCCTCTTACATCCAAGCTTATTCTTACCAATTTGCGTGGGGCCTAAATCATCACACACACCTCAAAACCTGTGGAGATGTTCATTAATCTCTAACTGACTCGCTAATGTGATTTTTGACTCACTGATATCCAGAACCATGGACTGAAGTATGTTGAGGTCCCAGAGTGTCTGATAATACTCTTAGCTGTGTAAGTCAGTGTATCCAGGTGGAGGTTTTTTGTGTGCTTTTATTTTATGTGGTATGACTGGCTGTGTATTTTGGTTTTTTTGTGATTCACTGTTTATGTATTTATTATTTATGTATGTATGTATCATTTATTGCACGGGTTTGATGATCTCTACAGGTACTCTTTTGCCCAATGATTGATCAGTTTAGGAGGTTCAACCCTGACGTCAACAGAGCTGTGCAGTAACACACAGATGCACTGAATGCAAGCAACACGCCAAAAGAGTGAGTACGCCGAGCGGGGAGGACGTGAGAGTTGAAGGAACGAGTGCAAGGAAGAAATCACTGTTAAGGACGTGCCGTGAGGAACGCCGTCGCTGAGAAAGGCTGGGATTGGAACACGAGGAGCGAGGCAGAGTACAGACGGCTACGAGGTTGAAGGCCTCCGTTGGTGAGACCCCTCTCCACAGCGGCCCTGGGCGTTTGAGGAGTCATTGCCCGGGTCTAGTGCCCGGGTTTGAAAGTCCATTCGGACAGCAGCACGCTGGGCGTGTGCGAGCAGAATACTGGCGCAGTGTTTGTTTTATAGGTGTGGAGACTCGAGTGAACAGACGGTTGGGACAGCCGAGGGCCGCCTGTGTGCGAACGGATCGGATTGGATTTAACCGAGGACTGGTTCACCAGGGTATATTAATGTAGTGTGGACTGCTTACTGTTTAGTGCTTATTTTAAGGTATTGGGGTTGGGTACTGTGCTTGTTGTATCCTGTCTCTTCTTTTATTTTTTTAACTGCAATGGTCTAGACCTGTTGTTGAAAACTGTTTACTATACTCTATTGTAGTGTGCTGTTTAGAGGTGTCATTTCTTTCATCATTTAGCATCATTGTTCACATAATTTTCACACATTTAGAGCTAAATGTGTTTAAAAAAAAACAGTGTTACGTTTTGGTACATTTTCTTGCTGCATAATTGTTAAATGTTAAATTTAATGTTAAATTTTAAATGTTAAATCTAAATGTTAAATGTTAACTCTAAATGTTAAATCTAAATGTTAAATGTTTACTCTAAATGTTAAATCTAAATCTAAATGTTAAATCTAAATCTAAATGTTGCTTTTACAAATGGCTAGAGAACATTGATTTAACATTTAGATTTTGATTTAACATTTAGATTTTGATTTAACATTTAGATTTAAGATTTAACATTTAGATTTAAGAATTAACATTTAGATTTAAGAATTAACATTTAGATTTAGATTTAACATTTAGATTGAGATTTAGATTTAGATTAAAAATTTAGATTTAGATTTAACATTTAGATTTAGATTTAACATTTAAATTTAACATTTAATAATTACGCAGCAAGTAAATGTACCAAAACGTAACACGGTTTTTTTAAAACACATTTAGCTCTAAATGTGTGAAAATTGTGTGAACATTGTGCTAAATGATGAAAAAATGACACCTCTAAATTTGTGAAGCTGTTTTTACAAATGGCCCCCATACTTGTCACATCTGTACTTTGGCTGATTGACTGCACTGGAGGGAGGAGGATGGGGTGCGAATGAGATTTTTCAGTTGGCCATCACTTCAAATTACAGTGAGAGGTAACAGTGCATAAATCCAGCCTGATTATCTCCAGAGGGAAACATGCTTCACATTAGAGAAATTATCCAATTAGAGGGGTTAACAGACACGTGATGGCTGATGATGAATAATTTATTCAGTACATTTATTCAGATACTAAGGAAACTGCGGGTCTCCAAACAGATATAACAATATATAATATAATAACAATAAACTCAATTTATAGAGCACATCTCATTCATCTGAATGCAGCTCTAAGATAAAATAAGAAGACAAAAGAGAAGAGAAAAGAAAAAATATGTTTAAAAACAAACTAAATGAATGTTTGACATGAAGGACATTTTGCAGAATAAAAACTAAAATTAGGGTATGAAATATGCAGAATGTTTCAAATCTTTGAAACTTTGAAACTTAAAAGCTGAAACTGACAAATTTCTTGTATGTTTCCTCTGGAATTACTAACAAGCAGCACTGGATAAACTTAAGGACCAGTTTCTAACATATTCTGCCAAAAAATCTGAAATCTATTAAGGCATTTGTCCATATAAAGCTCTAAATTGTAAGGAAAGTATTTTAAAATAATTCTAAATGAAGCAGGTAACCAGCACAGCCTTGCTAGAACAAGAGTGATGTGCTCAGTAGTCCAACTCAAGGTCACCGATCTTGGTCCATATTATCGTCGAGCAAATATATCAGTTGAGCCCTGCTAGAAAGATCTGGTAAATCAACACAAACTAAATAAATTCAGTGCAGTTCTGTGCTGAATCAGATTAACTTTACACCCTATCTGCACCAAACTATATTCACCAGAATAAATATTATTGGTGGAAGGAGAGCGTGAAAAACTTGCAAATTTATTTCTGACCACAAAGCATTACAGAGATAAACTGTAAAACGATTTTATTTGCATGTCACTGTAGTCTGGATTAACCTATGATTAAAAATGTTCAGATGAACTGCTGCAAAGATAAAGGGGCTTTCTTCTTTGTTTACTTTGGGGGTCTGCATTGTAACGGGGGTTAAACCTCCCGTGGGGAGCCTGAACTTGGCATGCTCTTACTGTGCGTTGTTTATCTGCTTCTGTTTTTCTGCCACTGTTACTTTTCTGGTAGAGAAACAATCTTCAGGGAAATTCTGCCCACCTGCTGTCCAAGATGACCAGCAGTGGAACCAATATAACCACATGTGTATCAGGTTTAATGCCGTGCCCATCTGTGCCCTGCTCTCCCCTGAAGTGTGAGAGAGAGTGATCTGTTTTCATGTTTAATGTTGTAAACAGTGTGGGTATTTTTAGTTCAACTGAATATTTATTGTTAAGTCTATCTCACTCTCTCTCCCCCTGTCTCTCTCTCTCTCACACAAACACACAGAACTGAAATACTCTATTAATAGTGAGAGAGAAGTTAAGAGCTAGTCCTCCGAGACTTTTGTCTTTATAGCGCCAAAACTATTCTCTCTCTCTTCCTCTCTATTTTCATGTTGCTTTTCTTCCTTCTTCTTGCTCCGCTTCTCTCACAAGCACAATCTCTCTCAATGTCTCTATGCCTTGCTCCTCTCGCTTTCTCATTTTCCCCTTTTTCTCTTTTTCTAATTACTTATTCCTCTTTCTCACCCTCTCTCTCACACTCTTTCTCTCTCCTCCTTCTTTCTCTCTCACTTTCTATGTCTCTCTCTCTCTCTGCCCCATGTGGTGCATTTATTTTCCTTCCATAGATACTAACTGACTTCTTGCTGTTACATTCCCAGTACACGCATCCCC
>JBBPCX010000028.1:4643157-4692692 GCA_037974365.1 Hydrocynus forskahlii | reverse complement strand
GCAGACAGCCACAGATGTGCAAGATGACACAGGGCTGCCTTTGTGTGAGACACACACACACACACACACAGTCGCACACAGCCCAGTATACGGCTTGAACAGACACACAGAAACACACATGCAACCACGGATAAGATACAATCGTGCACACATCTGCGTGCCCCCCGCCACTCCCCCACCAATCACACACACACACACACACACACACACACACACACACACACACACACACACACCTGTTTTGTAAAGAGCATCACTGTGTGGATGTGAGCTGTCCAGGCTGTACTGGAGGCCCAGATGGTCGCCGGTGCTGCACTTTTCAGGGAACAGACTGTGGCTAACCTTCAAACGACCCAAAGGACGACTCATCATGCTACTGCACCTCATTGCTGCACTGCTCTGCGCCCTGTGCCCTGCACAAAAATTATTTAAAAAGAAAAGTGACCATTCTGTCATATGTGAACACACCACAGCGTGAACAGCACAAAATTCTTCCTCTGCATTTAACCCATTCACCAAGTGAAGCAGACGGCAGCCAGGAACACAGCACCCGTGTGTGAGGACAGTACCTTGCCCAAGGGTGCCTCAGTGGTGCCACTAGCAGTCCTGGGATTCAATCCCACGACTTTCTGATCGCAAGGCAAACACGCTAACCACTAGGCCACCAGCTGCAGCAGAGTTAAAGGGAAATGTATGTCCATGACATCAACATGGAAAAGAAGGGCCTTGCAGATAGACCATGCTCTTCATTGCATATGCAATTCATTGCATATAACAGTTATAGCTGTGCTACATTTCAATTTTGTTTAAAAATAGAAGAAGCAGCACTATAGTTTTGTAGTTGAAACAACATGGGAAACACGGTGTGAAGGTTATAATGTTGATTAAGAGATCAGAGATAACTTTTTGGACTGATTTGGCAGGGAAAAAATGTATAGAATTCTCCACTTGCAATCATAAGTTTATTTGGAAAAGCTTTGGCTTCAACATCATATTAAATCAGTTCTATGAATAACTCAAAGATAAACTAAGAAAAAAGGGGGAGAAAAGGGATAGAAAAGTCCCCTGATTTATTACTGTGTTTTCCTGGTGTTTATGAACTATTAAAAAAACAAACAAAAAAAAAATACACCTTAGTATATTACTATTATGCATTACCAATTTTTATTTGGTACTTTTTTTTCAAAGAAGACAATGTACATATGCAGAAAAAAGAAAGGACAAAAACAGCGATTAACTACCCAAACATCCAAATTATGCTTCTTTAGTTTAGAATCTAGAACTAGATTACCATAACTGATAAACAAGTCAGTAGTTCTTGTATCCTGTGGGGGGTGAGGAATGTGTTTTTTATTTTTGGTTGTTTTCGTGTTGTGTCTGTCTTTTCTGTTTTTTGGGTCTATTTTTGATCTGGCAGCAACGGGGAGCATTTGGTCCTGGGGGCCCCACCCCTTGGGACGATCGGTTGGCTGGAGCCAGCAGTAACAAGCTGGGGTGCGGGGTTTGGGGCTTTTATCAGTATGGTGGCGGCCATGCTACAGGGTGCAAGGATTCCAGGACATTTGTGAGGGAAAGCTTGGCCAAGAGGACTCCCTCAAGTGACTAGAACACGGCAGCCTCGTTGCACTCGGGTCTGAGAGCGGACTAGGGTACCAGAGTCCGAGTCTGGGGCTGGTGATGGTGGGAAGGCGAGCCGAGTCGCGGTAAGGATGGCGTCTCTTTGTTTTGTCTTTTAGGTGGCTCGCTGCTGGTTGGAGACTGACAGAGTAGTGTGCGTGAGGGAAGAGAAGGAGGCTGACGGTGCGAGGGAGCGAGTGAGCCAGCACAGAAACCTTCCGTGATCCCCAGCCAGGATAAAGGGTAGTGGCTAAGCTACCTATGGTGTGTGTGTGAGCCAGTCTCGGGCCAAGGGGGGAGACAAGTGGGCTGAGGTTTTGGTGCGCTTCTGTTTTGTAGAAGCTCACAGTCATGCTGGACAGGAGGAGGAAGCCAGGGACGAGGCCCAGAGATTGTCGTGACTGGTGGGTTGGAAGGATGCCACTTCAATGCGCTGAGAGGAAACCGTGGTGGAAAAAGGATAAAGGGAACGAGAAACCGGATCATGTCTGGAACCGTGCATCAGGAGCATGAGGGACAGTGGCGCTGCCAGCAAGGGGGTTTGAATTATTATTATTATTATTTATTTATTTTGGTTGAGAGGGCCTCGAAGTGGCTACCGAGGCCCAGGAATTATTAAGTTTGTTTTTTTGTTTTCTTTTCCTTTCTTTCATGTGTGCAGTGAATATAAGAACTAGATTGTTGTGGGTTCTAGTGTGGGGTGCTGTGTGTCCAAAACTCTGCTGTGTTTTGTACAGGGTGTAGGGTGGGAGGTTCAGACCAAGGAGAGAACCATATACGTGTGAAGAACAGACACCATTCGATAAAAGGTATATTGAAAATCAGCTTTTGTGGTGGTTGGTTCTGTATCATTGCATAGGCACAGCAATGAATGAGAATCAAACAGTAGAGACAGGTTCTCCTGGGTGGTTTCCCTGGTTTTTGGGTGGGTCATGATTGGCCAAATTCGATGGTTCCATGAAAATGGAACTTAAAGAGTGGAAACGGACCATCGAGGTTGGTATCCGAGCCCAGACTCTCACAGCCATAAAGCAGATCGACTTTGTCCTTAGTGCTTTAGCAGGGGGTGCCAAGAGGGAGGTCGAGCTGCTTGCAGAGGAACAGAGAAACACAGCAGTTAAAATCCTTACCTTTTTAGAAGGGCTATATGGGGAGGATATAGGATTGATGAGGCTGAGGGCCGAGTTTTGTACCTACAAACAACAGCCCGGGGAGAGGGTGAGGTTGTTCATCTTCTGTCTCCGGGAATGTCATTCCAGGTGGTGCCACAAGGAGCCAGTGAAGGAAGGGGAGGACGATGATGTGACCCTGAGGAGCCAGCTGATGGCTGGCCTGCACGGTGGCCCCGTGAAGAGTGAGTTGCAGAAGCTGATTCGGAGAGCGAGTCGGCTCACGTTTGTGGAGGCCTGCAAGGAAGTCAAGGAAGTGGAAGAGGAAGGCCACCACACGATGAAGCCCACCACACGATGGCGTATCAGCCCACAAAGCCACTGGGGTCAGTCCAGGGGGTCCTCCGGGAAAGGGAAAGTTCAATGCCCTCCTTGAGAGATGAGATCCGGCAAGAAGTATGTGAGCAGCTGAAGGGGCTGCGGGAAATGTGGCTGGCTGACCTTTTGAGTGAACAGGGGAGGCTGGAACAACCGGCTGATACAAAACCACCGCCCTCCCAATGAAAAAACCTAATCCCACAAGGCCTGGAGGCTTGCGATGGGATAAACAGGAGTGGCACATCTGCCTCCATTGTGGTGAACCAGGGCACATGGTGAGAGAATGCCCAAGGAAAGAAGTCAAAGCTGTGAATAGTCGGGGGGGTGCGACCTGAAGGTGAGTCAACACCAGTGGCTAGTGGGCTGAGAGACATTCTGGTGAGGGAGAGCCCCGTCCTCGAGGTGTTGGCTGCCGGGATGCTGGTCCCATGCATTTTGGATACAGGCTCACAGGTCACCCTTTTTAGCCACAGCCTTTTCACTCACTGCGTCAGGGGCGCCAGGGTTAAGGATGCTGCAGAGATTCCGTGGCTGACCTTAAAGGCAGTGAACAGGTTGTCCTTCCCAGATGTGGGCTATGCAGTGCTGGTCTTCACGGTCGCCGGGGTGCAGATTCCCCAGCGGGGGGTGGTGATCGTGGAGGACCGGCACCTGCCAGCCCCATGTGGGATCCTGGGGATGAACATGATCAGGCACTGTTGGGAGGTGTTGCAAGCCCAGAGTGGCTCCCAGGTGTCTTTGTTTAAGACAGCGCTCGGCGAGCATGGGACCAGGCCTTCTCGGTCTTTTGCCACCTTGAGGTGGTGGCTCTGCGGGTCCCAGTGGAACGAGCAGCCCGCCTCAGGATGGAACAGCCATGGGTGCTGCGACTGGTGAGCGAAGAAATCGTATGGGCAGAAGTACCAGGCAGGTCACTGCATGAGGGAGATCAGGTCCTGGTGGAAGATTATTGGAGTGGCCAGCAAGAGTGGTGTGTGGCTCATGTGAAGGGGGAAAAGATACCGCTCCGAGTCTGCAATTCACACCCTTATCCCGTGGAGCTCCCAGTGTGGTGCCCCCTGGCGAGGGTTACGAGAATTGACCCGGACAGTGTGCAACCCCCCCGCAAGCTAGTGCTTCAACCCCCATGAGGTGGAGTGGTGGAGGTGGAAGTGAGGCCCGTGGTTGGGCCCCCCCCCAAGCAGTTGGAAGTGCTGGCCAAAAAGGCGGAGGGGTTGACCCGGGATGAGGAGCAGCAGCTGAAGGAGCTGTTGGGCTGCAGGAGGGGAGTGTTTGCCCGGGATCAGGACAACAGGAAGACGGACGTGGTGTACCATCACATACCAACGGGCACGGCTACCCCTATTCAAGAACACTATCGGCCGGTCCCCCCGAGCTTGTACCCCAAGCTGAGAGGCCTCCTGAAGTCCATGTTGGGAGGAGGTGTGGTTAAAGAAAGCTCAAGCCCTTGGACGGCCCCAGTAGTCCTGGTCAAGAAGAAGGACAGCACGTGGAGGTTTTGTGTGGACTACCAAAAATCAAACACAGTAACCCACAAAGTTGCGTTCCCCCTCCCACGCATTGAGGAATCTCTCACGGGGCTGAAGAGAGCGGCCTGGTATTCTACCCTGGACCTGGCAAGTGGTTGCTGGCAGGTGGAGGTCCACCCAGAGGACACGGAGAAGACCACCTTTGCCACTCCCCTAAGCCTACACCAATTTGAATGTATGCCCTTTGGCTTGTGTAATGCCCCCACCACCTTTCAGAGACTGATGTTATCTATTCGAGTGATTTTAGGACTCACTTGCAGCATCTTGACAGTGTCAGTAGTGAAACTACAGCCAGAGAAGTGTCTGTTGTTCCAGCGAGAGGTGCATTACCTGAGTCATGTGGTGAGTCAAGCAGGGGTGATGACAGACCTGGAAAGGACAGAGGTGGTGCGGGGTTGGCCGCAGCCAGTAACGGTGAAAGTTGTGCTGTCCTTTCTGGGGTTTGTTGGCTATTACAGGTGGTTCATCCCTGGGTTTGCCATGGGCTGTTGTGTGGTGCGAGTGTGACCTCTGGCCAGAAGGTGGACTGGACAAGTGATTGCCAGCTGGCATTTGAAGAACTGAAGCAAGCCTTGGTCCAAGCCCCAGTGCTGGCTTATGTGGACTACACCCTGCCATTCCACCTGGACTCGGATGTGAGCTTCCAAGGGTTGGGAGCCGTGTTGACCCAGCTGCAAGTAGGACAAGAAAAACTAATTGCCTATGCGAGCAGGAGCTTGCATGAGGCTGAAAGGAACGACCAGAACTACAGTGCATTCAAGTTAGAACTACTGGCCCTCAAGTGGGTGGTGGTGGAGAAATTCAAGGACTACTTGTGGGGAGCCAAATTTGTGATCTTCATGGACCATCGTCCCTTGCTGCACCTGAAGACCACTAAACTGGGGGCAGTGGGGCAGCGATGGGCTGGCTAGTTGGCTGCTTTTGACTTTGAGCTGTGCCATAAGCCCAGTAGGGAGCACCAGCATGCAGATGCGCTGTCCTGACATGGTGGGATGGCAGTGGTATTTCAGATACAGACAAATGAAGAATGGGTGGAATGGCAGGGCCAAGACCCCGAGGTAGCTCAGGTGAGAGAGTGGGTGGCCTCTGGGGCCCAGCCAACCCTAGAAGAACGAAAAACTTTATCTGGTGCAGGCCGGTGCCTGTGGAGGAGCGAGAAGATCTACAAGTGGAACAAGGGGTGCTTTGTCATTGCTTATGGCTAGGAGGGGAAGAGCGGTGGCGAGTTGTGGTTCCCCTACAACAAAGAAAAAGTATTTGGGATGCATATCACAAAGCCCTTGGGCACATTCGTGGTCGTCGAATGGTGGGGGCTCTGAAGGAGCGGGTGTATGGGAAGTGCTTGCAGTAGATTTCCTGTCACTGGGCCAGCCGGAGGACCCATATCCCTACCTATTAACAGTTGTTGATCTGTTCTCAAGCTTTGTGTTCACAGTGCCCACCAAGGACCAGACAGCAGAGACGGCGGCCAGAGTGATCTGGGAGGAGGTGATATGGAGATATGTCTGCCTGGAGAAGCTGCTGTCAGATCAAGGCCTGGCGTTTGAGTCCCGGGTGCTTTGAGAGTTGTGTGAGCTGTATAGGTGCACCAAGCTGAGAACGACCCCATATCGACCCCAGGGGAATGGGACGTGTTAGCGTTGGAACCAGACGGTGTTGCGGCTGCTGAACAAGCTGCCCATTGGGGAACAGAGTCATTGGAGAACACGTTTGCCTGAACTGGTCCAGGCTTACAATTGCTCTACCCACAGTATCACCGGCCTGTCGCTGTTTTGGGTCTGGTTTGGGTGCCAGCCCTGCCTGTCGGTAGACCAGCAATGGGGGATGAGTATCGAAGGCAAAGCTAGGCCAGAGAAAGAGTGAGCGGGCCCGTGAAGTGGTGGAGGCAGGTCAACAGCAGCGACGGGGGTATGGTGCCGTATTGGCAGCCCAGGCAGTGGGTGGTGGTGAAGCAGCGGGATCCCGGGATCCCGGTGTTCCAGATCCGGCCTGAAAACCAGGAGGGCCCCTTAAAGACTATTCATCATCACCACATGCGGCCGTGCCCTGTGGGATGGAGAGTGGCTGTACCGGAGGCAGGGAACAAACAACAGGGGCACCCTTCAAGGGTGGCCAGGTATGTGGGGAAGAGCACCAGTTCCTAGGGTTGAGGAAGGTGTTAGGGTTCCTGTAGTTCCTCAGGTGGATACCCCCGAGGTGGAGGCCAGTGAAGCAGTCGCTGGGCCTGAGGAGGATGTTATGGAGGCAGCTCCACCGGCCGGGTTACCGCACCGATTCTCATGGCCTAACTTTGGGGTGAAGCCTGCCCGCTATAGGGAGTAGTGCTTGGGATGAGCTACCATTTAGTGGGGGGGAATGTTGTGTCCTGGGGGGATGAGGAATGTGTTTTTTCTTTTTGGTTGTGTTTTTGTGTTCGTGTCTTGTTTCTGTTTTTAGGGTTTATTTTTGGTCTGGCAGTGCTGGGGAGCACTTGGTTCTGGGTGGCCCCACCCCAAGGGATGATTGGTTGGCTGGAGCCAGCATTAACAAGCTGGGGGGCGGGGCTTGGGGCCTTTATCAGCATGGCGGCGGCCATCCTTTAGGGTGTACCGATTCCTGGACATTTGTGGGGGAAAGCTTGGCCAAAAGGACTCTCTCAAGCGACTGGAATGCAGCAGCCTCGTCGCACTCAGATCTGAGAGCAGACTAGGGTACCAGAGTCTGAGTCTGGGGCTGGTAATGGCAGTGAGGCGAGCCGAGTCGCGGTGAGGACGGCGTCTCTTTGTTTTGTCTTGTAGATGGCTCGCTGCTGGCTGGAGACTGCCAGAGTAGCGCGAGAGAGGGAAGAGAAGGAGGCTGACGGTGCGAGGGAGCAAGTGAACCAGTGCAGAAACCTTCCGCGATCCCCAGCCGGCATAAAGGGTAGTGGCTAAGCTACCTAGGGTGTGTGTGAGTCAGTCTCGGGCCAAGGGGGATACGAGTGGGCTGAGGTTTCTGTGCGCTTGTGTTTTGTAGAAGCTCATAGCCATGCCAGACCAGAGGGGGACACCAGGGACGAGGCCTAGCGATTGTCGTGACTGGTGGGTTGGAAGGATGCCACTTCAGTGCGCTGAGAGGAAGCCGTGGTGGAAAAAGTACAAAGGGAACGAGAAACCGGATCATGTCTGGAACCATTTATCAGGAGCATGAGGGACAGTGGCGTTGCCAGCCAGGGGGTTTGAATTATTATTATTTTTATTTATTTATTTTGGTTGAGAGGGCCTCAAGGTGGCTACTGAGGCCCAAGAATGATTAAGTTTGTATTTTTGTTTTCTTTTCCTTTCTTTTGTTCACGTATTATGCTTTGTTTGTTTCTCCCTTTCTCTCATAACAAACCGTATTTGGGTGCTGTACTTTGGCTAGACATGTGTGCAGTGAATATAAGAACTAGGTTGCTGTGGGTTCTAGTGTGGGGTGCTGTGTGTCCAAAACTCTGCTGTGTTTTGCATGGGTGTGTGGGGTCGGAGGTTCAGATCAAGGAGAGAACCATATCTGTGTCAAGAACAGAAATCATTCAATAAAATGTATATTGAAAATCAGCTTTTGTGGTGGTTGGTTCTGTGTCATTGCATTGTGTCCATGAGATCCAAAGGGGTAAAAACAAACTTTTGTCAACAAAATAAATTCTGTTGGGGCCTTTTACACCAGGTTACCACATCGTCACCCAAATAATTAGTCAACGCACCCCAAGGCTTATTTCACCTCATGCAAACTCTTCATTAGCTCTTCATTAGGGTGGCACAGATTTGAGATTTAGGACTTAATGTCATCAACTAACTCAAAACTGTGGTCAACACTTTTACAAAATAAAAGTGTTGGTTTCTAAAGCCTTTAGTTTTGAAGTAATCCATCAAAGTTACTAATTATTTGCACAGGGTTCCACTTTTTTATGCTAACGCCAGTGTCAGAGAACAAAGATGCATTTATTCTAAAAATCTGTCATGTTTTCATGTAGTAAAGACTCTTTAAATGGTCATATATTACACTCTGTGATGCTTTCCTTTCCAATCAACTTCCCAGAAATCTATATTTGGGAAATCAAAGGCATGTGAAAATTGCAAACTGTCGAGTTCATTTAAGAAGCAGCCAGCTCTGGAGAAAGTACCCTGTATCCTCCTAAACATAGCCAGTGAATCACACTGAAACAGAAATAGCCCTCAAATATTCATAGCTAAATATAGTTATCATGCTCTTGTGCCAAGGATGGGAAAAAGTTTGCCAGAGTCTTGTAAAGTTGCCAAATGCTGATAAATGCTCCAAACTGGTCCAACACAAGCTACATAGGAGCCGGCTGCTTATTCTGCCAAAGGCCCACCGAGTCATCTCATAACTAATTCAATTCCCCAGAATATAAAAGACAGACTAGAGAAAGGAAGCCACTATTTATCCTCTGTTGTGACTGGTGCTGATTCATGAAGATCCATCTAATTACAATGACCACTGACGAGGATGTGTTATTTCGTTTTCAAAATCAACAAACTTTTGCAAAACGTTCAGACTTTTGCATATGAGTAAAACCATGTGGATGTGGATGTGTGTGAATGTGTATTTGTACAACAGATGAACTAAGATGATAAGCCCAGGTTTATAGCAGTTGCAAACTAAATTCAAATGACTTGGTGTCACGTAATGGCAAACACCAAAACCCCCCACAAAAACAATAAACAAACTTGTTGAGTAAAAAAGCGATACAGATTACAGACTGTATGCCATCTTCTATTTACAGGGGGACTAAGCGAGAGAAGGACTACGGGGTTCAGGTCTGCTCCCCTGCACTCTCGTCACACTGCCATGTCTGTAGAATCTGTGATGGCCCAAACAGAAAGAGGGCCTTTCTTCCAGCTGAGCCTGCACTAATGCAATTGAACAAATTAGTATAATTACGCTCCATATCGGAGATTGAGGAGGCCTAGTGGGGCAGAGGGGTGTGGGCGGGGAATCAGTGCGGGTATTTGCTGACGGGAATAACTTATTCATCGCTGTTTATCAGAGTACATTCTTGCATTTATGACATTATGGGTAATCAAATAAAAGAGAGCTGGAATGCAGGGTTTTTTTCGCACACAAAATGTGATTCGGTTAATGTGAAAATGACCCCTACACCCCCCACCCACAGAAACATATCACTTGCTGCCCACTTGCAACAAAAAATTCACTAAGTTGCCATCCAGACCAGTGCAGAATCCTCGTCTGTGGCCAAATAGCAGCCACCAGCTGCAGTTCCGCAGACACACATGGCAGGACGAATCCATCAGCCGCTACATGTTGAGACAGATGTCCCCAATTTCTGACACATTTATAGTGGAAATATGTCCAGACACTCAGCACAAAACAAATCCATGTCAATAATAAATCTCCAGTCCTTGGTATTGGGTTTCTTCTTGCTTTGAAAAAAGGGGTTTCGGAGGGACTTCTTCCAAACGCCTGAGACCACAGTTTGCCTGGACGCCTTTTAGAGGCTTGTAAGCCATTGGAGCATGCTCGATCATGACAGTGATTAAACAGCACTGAGAGAAGAGGGGTCAGGGGGAGGTAAAGTCTAACAAAAACAGAAAACAAGTGTGAAAAATGATTCAACTGTACTGAGCAAAAGGACATGACATGTGACTAATCCCAGAAAGGGGTGGCGTGATACAGCCATTTCTATTCAGATATCGATACTGACATCAGTACCGAAGCTTTAGGATCAGTGGATACTGATGTTCTGCTAAGTTACTAATCTAATAATCCTCAAAATGAAACTATTTTTAATTAAAGCACTTCACCTGTTTCTTTGGACACCCCTGGGCAAATTATGTTTTGTTGTTTTTTTTTAAACCTGATTTAGTGATGTCCAATTACCCCTATCACAACATGGGGCAGCTGGTGGCCTAGCAGTTGGGGCATTGCTCCTGCAATCAGAAGGTTGTGGGTTTGTATCCCAAATGCTAATGACACCAGTGAGTTACCGTCCCCACACACTGCTCCTCAGGTGCCCCTCATTGGTGGCGACCCACTGCTTTCGGGCAGTTGTTGGCCTAGTGGTTAGGACATTGCCCCTGCAATCCGAGCTCAACACACTTGGAGGTAGAAATGACAATAAAATCTACTTGACTTGACTTGAGATTAGACAAAGAACAGTTTTTGTGAGGAAAGCGGGGGTCTGAGGCAAGCACTACTTTAGCACTGTGACCATGACATTTGTGTCTGCCTACGAGCTCCTCGGAGAACCCCAAACCTGCACTGCTGAGCCCCTTCTTCCTCCACTTCCTCTTCCTCAGCCAGGCAGACCCCGCCCCACGGAGAGCCAAAGAAACAGTGGGAGGTGGAAGAAGTGCATTTGATCCTTGCTCACTCTGAGCTGCGGGCCCACTCGCTCACATCCTGTTTGGGAAGAGGTCCTTTTGAAACCCATCTGCTCCCAGTTCCCAGTAGTACCATCAGAGGGGTTGTGCGTAGAGACCAGACACACAGGATACACACAGCCATTTGCTCAACATGCCTCTCCTCGATCAAACTCAGAATGTAAATGCGGCTCCACCACGTACAGCGTATGCAAAAAGACACTGACAGATATATTTTGGATGTAAAAAAAAAAACCCACAGTGTCTGGGAAGATCAAAAACAGCACAAAAACAGACACCTTATTGAGACTGCAGCATTTTTAGTCTCTTTAATCAGACTTTGGTGACTGTCTAATAGCTCTTGGAACATCAGATAGTTAAATGCTCATAGGACTGGATGAAGCAACTCTAACACTATTTGCTAAGTTAAACTGGTTTGCAGTGCATAATCAAGACAGATGTTTTTGGAAAAAGATCATAATCAGCGACTGACCCGTTTTAACACCACCTCGCCCCTCCATCTGAGCTAATCGCAATGACGCAAAAAATCTATTTGAAGTTTTTATTTTTAGGCCCAACCTGATTACAGCCAAATTGAGTAAACAGTTTGGTTTTTAAAGGCGTACCTGTGAGTCACATTTGCTGGGCCTACATGTTGCGAAAGCCCATTGCAGGGCACCTGGACATTAATGTGCTGACATCTGTTTGTCCAAGAAGAAGGAATGCAAGATAAGTACATAAGTCAATTTGAGTTTTCTGGATTATATTCATAAGAGGTAAAGTGTTGACCATGCTTTTTTTTTTATTTAGGTTGGGAAGCTGGTGAGTACCTCTATTCACCTGATCTGTCTATTGCATTGCATTTTTCTTGGCCTGGAGTGAGCCGTGATCAGATTTTATTTTAAAAGATCAAACCAAAAATGCCTCAAGTGAACAACAACAAACCATGCAGTCTTCCAAAGATTCCAAAATACTTTATTGCTTCAAAGATACACTGAGAAACCTTTAAAAACCACAATAACTGTATGTACAAGCCAAAATGGCTATCCACTAGGGTGTAAATTATGTAAATATTCTAAACTGTTGCTTAATATTTTTTTAATACTGATTTTGATACAAAAGTTTTTTTATACTGAGTTCAATAAATTAATCATGCCAGCTGAACATTTCAGAGATTTAATCTCCCACAATTAAAAACAAACAAAGCATTACAAATAATACAATAATGAAAAAAAAACTTTACATCAGCACTGAATAAAACAAATGTGTGCAATGTTTGAACACAGTCATATGTGTAACTGAGAAATGATCCCAAAGAACAATGAGTCATGAAAAGAAAAAGAAAGAAACTCCCCATAACTGGCTTTGGACTATCAAGCCAACAAAAAGGAGCAATAGGTAAAGTCCTACATAAAGTCATATCTAAACGTTTGAATATTTTCAAAATCAGCACACATGTTAAAGCAAGCGTGTTCTCTGTAGAGGTTCATCCTTACACGCAAATTCAACAAAATATGTTATTTGAGAATTCTAACCAAATTTGTTATTTGACCATGATATCCATTGATGAAACTTTTGCATCAAAAGGAAATGAATTTTTGAATAACTGAAACATTATATAAGGCCATTTGCACATTTCAAAAAACGGCTTCAGAGCCTCAGTGCTCTGCCCAGTTTTGAGACTTGAAGAATGACCTTGTACCTTCTAGATTTATGCCAATCTGCTGTAATAAAAGCATATAAAAAGGCAGGGAGTTGTTCAGACCTATAATGTACCCCAGTAGTCAGCCACACGGGACAGGGCCAGCTCGGAGAGGCAGTTCCCTCAGGAAGTAATTAGCTGTGTCCGAGCAGCCACTAATAAAACATACAGGCTACATGCTACACCAGCTCTGGCTGGGGGGGACCCCTTGGTAATTATGAGGGGAAGGTGGAAGGGAATCTGGGGTGGAGGAGAAAGGGAGGTAAAGCATTTTACCAGGGCTCCCAGGTACAGTAGCAAAAACAACGGCTCAACACAGATGGTGTCGAATTCATTCAGGCCTGAGAGGCGGGCAAGCTCGTTGTTTTTGTTCCTCCTTCAGCAACCTTTCAGTGCTCTCGCTCCTTTTAGTTTTTTTGAGAGTGATCCAGTGTTTCAGCAGGGAATTGAGAACATATTCTCATTTAAAAGCAGAAGTATCAGCCAGTAGGTCAAAATCTCTGCATGCAAACTTACCAAAGACAGACTGAAAATAAAGATTTTAAACTGAAATGTCACAAGAGTGCTTGGCTATTGTAGTTCCACAAACAAAACAAAAGGAAAACATGTTTCTCTACAAACTCCAGTTTGGTGAACTGCAGCCGTGCCCGGTGGTGTGGCCCAAGGGACCTTGTGTGTTGGTTCTGTGGAGGCCCCACTGGTCAGGCGTGCAGATGGCCCCTGGTCCAGAGAACGCAGCACCGTAGTGGACATCGTATGTATCCTTACAGGGCCTTTGAGTCCTGTAAGTGATGATGTGGGCCTTTGTCCGTCTGATCCCTGTTTGTTTTACTGTGACAGCCTTTGCCCATCCAAGCCCTGTCTGATTACTCTTTGCTGCACAAGCCAATGCAGGATTTCCATATAATTTGGCAGACGCCCTTATCCAGAGCGACTGACAATCATTAGTTGCAGGGACAGTCTAACAGTCATTAGTTACAGAGACAGTCTTACAGTCATTAGTTACAGGGACAGTCTTACAGTCATTAGTTACAGGGACAGACTTACAATCATTAGTTACAGGGACAGTCTTACAGTCTTACAGTCTTACAGACACTGAGGGTTAAGTGTCTTGCTCAAGGACACAATGGTAGAAAGTGGGGAGGAGGGGTGTTCGAACCTGTGACTTTGGGGTCATTTCTGTCTGTTTGGTGCCTGTTTCTCCACAATAAAACCAGACCAGACAGTTTGAATTTTATCTAGTGAAATGGTTTTATTCCAACCCATTTATTCAATTTATTCCATCATTTTGCTTGAAATTAGTACAATGATCCTTGAAACTGTCAGTGACAGTTTCTCTAGATACATTTAAGATAAGATAAGAAAGAACTTTATTCATCCTGAGGATTATTAGCATGACCAGTGCAACAAGAAAGAATACAAAATAATTAACAATAGAATTTTATTTTTAAAATCGACAAACTATAATGCAACGCAATTACAGAACATTATTGTAACAAAATAAGTGAGGATGTGAGGATGTAGTGTGCTATACCAGCATATCCGTAGTGCAGAATGGTTTATGAAAGTGATCATACAATACAAATAAGTGCAATACAATTGCATTCAGTCAATTCAAAGATTAAAACATTTGAGTTATATTGCACATCTGATTTGGAATACAATGACATAAAAACTCACAAAGATCACCTACAGAGCGTGGAGGCGTTATAGAGTCCTATGGCTTGGCAGAAAGGATTTCCTGTGGTGTTGAGTTCTGCATTTTGAAGCGAAGGTAAAAATCTCTAAATATAATAATTTTATAAACTTCTCATAATAAAAAATATCATGTATATTGAATGGATTTGTATGTACATGGGTTAAGTTTTTGGTTTTTTTTTGGGTGGGTCGCTCCGGGTGGATGCGTGCAAAAACTACAAATTCTTATACAACTGGCAAACTGTAAATAAAATATAACAAGGCGAGACAATCCTCTGCTTTGAAAGCTAAAATGCTAATCAAACTCATTCTCTCCCACCGGCATGCCTGGTGTGTAGAAGACATAGTATTCTCGATGATTGGCAGCGTCTCAGCAATCAATGAGCAGTCCCCCCCACCCCAGGCTTCTATCCTTCTGTTCCAGCCCATGAGACCCATCAGCTCATTACACTAAAAGGACAAACTAGCCTGCATTACCTAGCCTGGAGTAATCTGAGTTGCTCTGATTCAATCATTCATTTTCTGTAACTACTTAATCCTTACTAGGGTTGCGGGTACCCAGAGCCTATCCCATGGTCTACAGGCGCGAGGCAGGGACCAGCCCACCACAGGGCACACACACACACACACACACACACACACATACACTCATCTACGGTCAATTTGGAATCCCCAATTCATATGAGGCGCCTGTCTTTGGACTGTGGGAGAAACCCGGAGACCCGGGAGGAAACCTACACCACCACGAGGAGAACATGTAAACTTCACACACACACACACACACACACATACACATACACACACACAAGACCAGGACCTGGATTCAAACCCCACACAACATTGCTACCCACTGCACCACCATGGGTCGAGTTGCTCTGATATTCTGCTCAAGGCACGACTGTCCTGACAGTGCTGAAAGAATCTAATGCACTCCAGATTGATGGACACCTTAACTCAAACCAGAGCTTGCAAGCTAGCTTACTGTAACAGTTAGCTTACAAAGAATATGTAAACATTAAACTATTATTTAGTAAAATCAAAACATTGCTTACGCAGAATATAATAGGAATTTACATGCTGGTTTCTGACTTGTTTTTCTGCCTACCTTGCTATCCACCAAACACTCTGCCATCTGTGCTGTATGACTGATGAGTGACATAATTTCTGATCCGCTACGTAGCTTTTGAGTTAAAAAGGAAACACTGTGAAATGTGTTTGTCATTGTTTGAATTTTCAAGAATGAGAAAAGTGTACAAATATATACATTGCTGAAAATATGCAAGGCTGAACGCGCCTGAAAACATAGAAGAGTGACACTTCTGTACGGACAGCCTTGACCCAAATAGACCCCTGACTGTGTGTCCTTTCATAATCATGCTTTTATTGTACTCCAGAATGGGTGTCAATATGTGATATTTTCCTTTCGCGCTGAATATTCCTACAAGTGATAGCTTATTCCTATCAAAGCTGATTAATTGCCTTCTGGGGACCTGTCCTATTGGGCAAGAGCACTCAGAACAGAAGAACAAAAGTAGGCTTGGTCTGAAGTTGCAAGGTTTTTCTCCTCCTGACAATTTTCCAGAGAAAATTAGGAGAATATCCAGTCCTTCTATATTTCCTCCTGCTTGTAAAGCTGTCCCTGGAAGCAAAAAGAAAAGTTTGAAACAAAGGCTTGAAGCTTCAGCTGTAGCAAGTATAAAGAAGCCGACGGAGTCAGTCGGGAACAGACAGCAGAACTTCAGCCAGGGTCGCCGTCCTCCCTGACAAAGGCCCAGCAGCCACAGAGAAAACGCGAGAAACCACCACCTCTTGTGGCTCCCAGAGAATAACATTAGATTCAGTTTCAAGCCAGAGAACTGATCTGCCAGAGCCTGGGCAGCAGACAAAACAAAGTCTTGGGGACACCACTTCAAGTCTCTAATAGTGAGAGTGAGAGAATATAAGACAGAATGAAAGGTTTTAACTGGAAGCATACTGACAGATTGTTGATTCGAAACACTTTTATTTCATTTAATGCCAAAAGTTTCTTGATGCACACAGACTTTGTGTTAACGTGAACCATTAATAGTCACAAAAGGGCATAGACAAATGACAGTTTCTGGTCTGTCTAATGATCACAAAAATCTGCAAAGTGGGATAAAAAAGACTGATTATTAATCCTTATGTCAGCAAATTAATGCCTGGTGGGCATTCATCCTGTGAGCAACGACCGTCATGTTCCCAATTAAAACAAGTTCCATAACACTTTCAGAGGGTGGGCAAGGGGGAGCTATAATGTGTCCAGCAATTTAACGAGATGAAGATGTGAAGATGTGTAAAAGTGTGATTTTACAGCTGTGGGTATAATTGCTATCACATTGAGTCTTGGGGACTTAATCTGACCTCTGTGTCCAATCCTATTACGCATTTTGGTTTACTTTCAGACACTGAAAACCTTGTTTATGTCGTACAGCTAGAGAACAGAAGAAGATGTGGCCTTGAAACTGGTTCAAAGCATGAGATCCATCCAGGGCTTGACATTTTCAGGAATGTCAGGAATCCCGCACAGCACACATAGATGAGCTTGAAGAAATATTAAGAACACGAACACTTGTAAAACAGATCCCATGAAATGAGACGCTTTCCCAGATGACAAAAAAATGCCTGTTGCCTTGCATTCACTGACTTTAATTTAGGTCTAAGGGAGATTGGATGCTGTAACTTGTTGAGATGGGAGAGGGAGGAAGGTTTCCCCTCTGAAGTCCTTTCTCAGGCATTCCCTTTAATGTTTTATTAAAACCGTTTCCCTCACTTAGGGGACCCAGCAACAAACTAACTGTGGTGAACCACAGACAAATACTTAGATCTCCTGTGAGCCCAGAAACAACCATTAAGTGAACGCATCACTGCTTTAGAGGAGATTTTACACCCTGCCACACTGCTGGGCCATGCCAAGAGTGACTCACTGAAACAAAACCAGAGCTAGTTCCTCTTTGAAGCAAACAATGAAAATCTGACAGTAAGTGAGAGCTAGTTCAGTTAGCACTTTAGACACATTAGCACAGTTTGGTTGAGCACCTCCATCACTACGAAACCAAGCGCCTCAATTTAACCCCTTAAAGTTACCTTAATGTTTACCTTAATGTCCTCTTAAATAAGGAAAACGAAAAAGTGCACCGATTAAGGCTGATGAAGAGGTAAAACTACTGAATTTTCCCCTTACTTTTTCAAATTTGCCTCTTAAATTATGGAACCTCCTGAATTAACTCTTTAAATTTAAGATTAAAGGGTTTCACACTCATGCTTTAAATCTAATTTTAAGGTAAAATTAAGGGGTCAGTTTCACAAATGAATGGTCGCTTAATTCAAATGAAGGGGTTTGGTGTATTTTCAGGGGTAGATTAAGGGATGGAGGTGGATGGAGGTGAAGTGAGCTTTATTTCTCTCTCAGTCTATTGCGGCAGGAAAAGCTGGGTGTCATCATCATCATCATCATCATCATAAACACACACACCAACAGAGGTGTGTCTGCTGTCCAGATTTTCTCATGTTGTGTGGTCTGCACTCCACACCAGTGGAGCAGAACCTCACCCTTAGTCAACAAAATGTAAGCATATTTGGGCGATTCTCGGTAGATTCTGAATGTTCTTTCCCAAGGAATGACTCAAGTTCTTAGGAGTCTGGTGGATGAATGGTGGAGCTGGATAATGGCAGATTGGGCTTTTGATGATGAGGTCATGACTGAAACGATGAGTCAGCAGCAAATGGGAAGGGAACAAGGGATTGGCAGCATGATGCAACAGGAGGAAAGGGAAGCTTCAGAGGAAAATTAGACCCTTGGACCAGCTCTAATAAAGCCATCTTAAAGGAAATAAAGGGGCTAGGCTTTATTGAAACAGCATGGAGGAACTCTGAAGCCCCCTGCTCGTTCTGTCCTGCCACCACTCTCGTCTCTCCGCCCTATACACCACGAAACCAAACGCCTTAATCTTACCCCTTAAAATTACATTAATTTTGACCTTAATAAGAAAAAGTAAGGGATAAAGTGCACAGATTAAGGCTGATTAAGGGGTAAAACTACTGAATTTTTCAAATTTGCCTCTTAAATAATAGAACCCTCATGCCTTAAATCCACTTTTAAGGTAAAATTAAGGGGGCGGTTTCACTTAATTCAAATGAAGGGGGTTGGTGTATTTTCAGGGGTAAATTAAGGTTAAGCACATTTTAAGTACATTGTGTTTCATAGAGATAGGAGGTCCCTCCCTAAATACAACCTGGCACACATGGTAATGGCGCATCCGGATTAGAGCAGTTAGCCAGGCCTTCCTCTGGGACAGGTGCATGGTCACGCTCTGACGGCCGCGCCAAGCCACCCTGCACCAACCGGACCAATGTACCGCCTGCCCGGCCATCCCATCAACCGCTCAACACCGTCCACTCTAAAAAGGACTGACAGATGTGGATCTTAAAATTATTTTTATGTGAAGCTATTTTCTTTCCATACCAGTCTCCTGTATGGAAATTCAAGATGACGATTCATGATTCATAGTTTATCACCTGACCGCAGGCAACACATGGCCAGAAGAAATTACAAATTGCTAAGGCCAAAAAAAGAAGAAAAGAAGAAAGAGTCAAATAAAATAAATATTAGCCCACATGAAAAAAAGTTCTGCAAATACTAACAGCTTTACCTAATCTTTTATTTCTTTAACTGGTCTATAATTAATTTGGATCTCAGGGAATCAACTTTGGTTTTTACAGTTGTAAGCACTTAAGTAAAATTATATGCTTGGCACCTGAGTTTTTGCGAAATGTGCAGCACTGGGACTAATGGAAAAACCACTTTCAGCTCTGTGGCAATCCAAGGTTTTGGCAGGCGGTGCAGTGCAGCCAAAGCAGCCCTTAAAAAGCCAGACGAGCCGTCTGACTGTTTTTATATTTGCATATTAGATGTATATCATGTTATTTCTTCTGGGCAAATGTGCCATGTTAAAGGATAAGGAATTTTACAGCTAGAACTTAAGCTCAGGCAAAATTAGAAAACACCAGCCTTGGGCAACTTGAAAGTTTGCTCCAAAGGGTGACATCACTGAGCTAAGGCTTGCAGCAGACCCGATTAGAACTAGACCCGCAGCTCACCGTGGAGGGTAGGGGCAGTAAGGTAAATAGAGAAGCTGGGATGAAGCGTGACGTGTCAGTTGAACAGCTGCACTTGCCTTTGATTTAGGGTGCAGGCAGCAAGTGTTCGCTTTTTGCGTTGGCGCGGTCCATTCATAGGCTGTATGCAAGGACAGGTCCAATACAAGAAGTGCCTTGAGCGTAACGTTGAACATACCAGCCCGATGCTAATAGTGAAACCACAGTCCATGACTAATGGGTGAACTTGGGAGAGTGATGAGAGGGGACATGCAAATAGCCCTCTTTTTTGCATTCCACTTTGCATCCAAAACATCCTGGTTGGCCTGGGCAGCTCCAGAGCATGGACTACTGGGAAAAAGGGAAAATGGGATGGCTTTGAATAAGCAAATCAGGACTGTTTTCAACTGAGCTTATCGCACTGTCACTGACAACCTGGGAGGCCAGACATTTGTCAATGCAAAGTACTCAGCTTGGCTGTGATAATTATCATCGCACAGGCCTCTCGACCAGGCTGAAGAATAGGAAAATGAAGCACGCCTGGGTGACAGTTAGAATGCAGTGGTACGAGCCACGCAACTTCCCTTTCAGACTGAAATCCAAGCAGTACCTTTCTAAAAAGAGGAAGAAGACAGGCGATGCATATGACCTTGACCTATGACCATACTCAGAGATATACACAAGCACATACACAAACAGTAACCAAGTACCTTATCACAAATATCGATTGGTGAAACCACAATTTCTATATGGAAAGTTTCTCTTTAGAGCTAAAAGATTGTCTAAGAGAGAAAAGATCATCTTTTGATCGCACCATTTCTTCCTGTCATTACAATCAAGCTGTCTTTGCATGCAACGACAGAATACAGTGATAGGATACAAATATAGTAGAGCCTAAACGCAGGTAAATGGCATACCTCCTAACAAATCATGCTGGCCACATCCCAAATTATAGGCTACCACACTTGTTGGTTCATAAAAAAAATTATACTATCATAAGAAGTGCAGAAAGTAGTGCAGTATGTAAAGTATGTAAGTATATTGTTTGGAATGCAGCCATTTCTCTTGCAGGAACCTTTGTGTAGCAGCTAGCCCGCTTCACAATTTCCTCAGGAAATGTCCATTCTACTAATAAATAAACAAATATTCTGATCACTTTTATTGATATTTCCTGGTCCACCTTGATCACTAGATCCCTGACTAAGATTTAATGACTAGTTAAATAAAAATGGAACTTAACTGGAGTGTCACGCTGTTGGTACTCTCCCTCTTTTTAGTGTAAAATAAAACAGTTAAGTGTCAAGTCAAGTAGAGCTTTGTTGTCGTCTTGGCCATAAACAGTACAGTGCCACAGCAGAGATGAAATGACATCAATGCAACAAGATTCTGTGCTTAGATCAAGCAGCCATAGTATATGTTAAACACTGGCAGCTATGTAAGGATCTCATCCATTTCATAAATGTAAGTCCCTTTTAATTGTCTATAAAATGGTCATGCAAGTGGGGAGGTGGGTAGGAAGTGATAGAGGTCCATGGGGTGGGGGTGGTATGGAATGGATCCCTGATCTATCAATGGATTGCATCAAAGCAGGGAGTGAAGAATACACTCCAGGGAGAACCATCAGTGTGGCAGGTACTGCGGGGTCCTATAGTCTCTGATGGTCTAGATTGTGTAATTGTATCATATTCCACTGCAGTTCGACATTTTTAAGTTACACGACTCTATGTACCTTGTCTTGATTTTATTTCAAATTGATAAATAGATATGAATACACCTTTTATCTACAGGGAACATGAATCTTACACTTTGAGGCAACTGTTGGCAATGTTTTATCAGGGATAAGAACATTTTTAAAGAATTTCAAAATTTAAAACAATTATCATCCAGGCCCCAGCTACAAATGCATTCTTTTATAGCAACTGCTGTTTGCCTGAGAAATTTAAACTGGAGTTTAAATTTGCGACATGCTTTTTAGTTTCTAGTTGAAAATGCTACACTACTAACTTCAAAATAAGAATACCACAAAGGGCTTTTTGAGTGATGCCATAGGAGAACATTTTGTTTCCCCATTACATACCCTTATGTAATATCAACTGGTTCTTCGCAATTCCTCCAAAAAAACCTGGTATTATCTTATGTTACACTTTAAAATAGTCCTTCTCACTCACACATCTTATTTACTAAAATGTTTCCTGACACAACAATTACTTGGAGCTTTTAGGGAACCAAAGTAGTACTGCTGTAGCATTGCCTCTTACTCGTACTGATAGCCTATAGGAAGCTGTTAGTATTCATATGTAAAGGTCAAAAACTCTGTCTTTACATAGACTGTTGTATGTAACATTATTTGGGCTGAATAAATTGCATATAAACTTCCTTTAAGCTGCACAAAATATCTCCAGAATCAATTCTCTGTTCTGTCGTCAACAAAAGTGTATGCCACTCCAGATGAAACACTGGTTGTGTAACCAAGATATAATGTCAACATGATAGCAAATTTATTGTCATTGACCATTGTCCTTTCACTACAACCACGTAGAAGAGCTTAAAGTATCTCTACATGTCAGCTTTAGTCAGGTTTAGACTTGGACTCCAGTCAGAACCAAATTTCACGTTGGGGTTCTCCTACTTTGAACAGATTTACCCTGGATATCCACTATGCTGTCATTACATTAGTGTTTTTTATAAGTATGTTTTATTGTAATAATTTTTTTTATTGTGTGACTGTCAGACTGTAACTGTGTTGCTGCTATTTTGGACAGGTCTCCCTTGGGGAAAGACATCTGCGATCTCAACGCCACACACCTGGTTAAATAAAGGTTAATACATTTCCCACTGTCCTTAACCACATGCACATTACTTTACAGTCAAAAGGTGATAATATCACTCTTACTGTCCCCTTATCTGCCCCTAGGAGCCCAAAACATAATCTAATGGGCTTTCTCAACATTTCTCAGAGCAAAGCATCGAAAACACACCACACCACCATGTCACAGCCCAAAAGAAACAAGAGAGGTCATAAAGGAACAAAGGGTGGCTAAAGTTAAACTGGACCAACGGCAGATATAATTGGACATTATGAACATTTCTGAAGCTATATGTGCAAACATTTCGCAGATGCATTTAGTACGCACTTAAAAGTATTTATTCCCATAATGGTCAGTACACATGTTAAAACTATTAGTGAATTCACAGTGCACAGACCAAAGGCTGGCAGTTCTCAAGCACACTATCATTAAAAGGGAATCCAGATGGTTGGGTAAAAAATTTGATTAGGTTTTTTTTTCTTCTTTTTCTTCTTCTTCTTTCGCTTTTCTTTTTTTGTCATGCCCAACACAAAGTCATAGCCAAGTCACAAGTGCTGGATGACACCAAACTTCCAACAATTCTTGGAATGATGTTGTACATTGTGCCATTAACAGGCTAATCAAATCTGTGAACACGAAGCACTCCAAATTAGCAGATGGGGAGAGAGGGAGAGAGGGGAGTGAGAGAGAGCCCCTGTAGCTGAAGTAGTCAGAATCTCAAAAGCGGAACAAGAGCTATGCATGCCATCAGATGGGCAAGATAAGAGATCGCATATGCAGCCATGCGTCTATGATGGAAATCTAACTTGTTCCTCAGTTCTAATATACTTCCACTCATTCTCATGTAACAGCTCTGACAAGAATGTAGCACGTGTTAAATATCAACAAATTATTTGACTAGTTAACACCCTAGACAATATAGTATATGCTCTTTACACATTAAAAGTTCCACAAGTGTTTAAGTCGTGATCAATTTACACATGCATTTAGCGAAGCACCATAATCCTCTTTAAACTGAAAATGTGTGCTGTGGAAGAAAACACGTGTGCAGGGGTTGACAATAGTGGTACACAAGTCCACACGCGTGGGATAAACAGTAAAAGGCGCGGCAGTTTTCAGTCTTCACGACCCAAAAGTGTACCTAATTTGAGTAACTTTATACTGGATCTCTAATTACCACCACTCAGGTAAGGAAAACCTTAAAAAGGAAAATAAAAGTTACATTTTAAAATAATTAAAAGTGTTTACTGTATGGGGGCTAAACATTTTAGCTATCCAGTTTTTGATGAACATGGAGCTAGCAAAGAACATAAAAGAGTTATCGAGGCCATTGAGTGAGAAAAGGCTCCCCAAGAAGGGAAGTCAACAGCACCCCAATGGAAAAACAAAATTAAATGAAGAACAATTTAAAACTCTCGAAAATATGTTCCTTCTTGCGTTCAGTGAAGCAAAACACCCACAGCCAATCCATAATTTTGCAAACAAGCAAACAACACATGCAACTGGTTGTTGTGCATGAGCTGATTTGCATATTACTCACAACATGCATGTGTTTAAAATCTTACATGTTTGCAGTTCAGACACTAGTTGTATGACCAGGTGTAAATGTGCACTGTTAGAATAAAGGGTACCGGTGTAACCTGAATGGTGCCTTTTTCTTCGGAGGTAGTTTATCCTACCATTGCTGTCATAACAGAATCACAAAACACTTCATGGGAGCAGAAAAAAAAACATCCCCAAGTTCAGCCATTGTTAATGTAATGCTTTTATTTCAAATCATTTTTGGCTTGTCATTCATCAAGAAAGGTCCAGTCATCAAGAAATCTTCACAGTTTTCTTATGACAGTGTCGACATAGACAAAGTAGAACAGACAGTAACAGGCAGTTAGAACAAAGACATAGATAGGGGCCAAATGTTAAAAAGCTATGAGATTGTTCTGTTTTATAGAGGCTGGTTTTATTAGCAGGGGCCCCTTGAATGAGTGGGGAGTGCGTGTGTTAGCAGTGGTGATAAGGATGTGGCCTGCAGCTCCCTAGAGGAATACTAAGTGTGTGGGAGACACTGGAGTCTTTCAGGTCCTGGCCCTCGGGGGCATGCTTGGTAGGGCAGTTCGGTCAGCCATAATGTGAGCAGGCATCGCCGATGACAGAGGGCCCTGTTCTCACCGCAGGCTGTGGCAAACACTTAAAGCACCCGGTCAAAAAAAAAAGAAAAAGAAAAAGGCTGAGATGGGTTAGGGGTCTTGGGGAGGGGGTTGAGGTGGCTAAAGAGTAACCATTTATGGTTGATGCTGGTGGATAGTTAAAACATCCCAGACTCTGTATGCACCCACTAGCACCATCCTATATTCATTTCCACTGGCTTCCATGACTATCAAAAGACAAGCTTATGAAACATGGCTATAAAGCACAAAACAGCTAAATGTGAAATCTGTTGAGATTTTTCCCTCAGGTCCCGCGTTGAGGTTTGAGGGCAGACTGCTCTGCACATGATTGGCAGAATGTGGATTTTTGGATGTATGCTAATATGAAGTGGGAACAACTGCTGACTTGGCGATTTTCCACCACGTCAGCTTTTGCTTGGCCCCCTTTTTTTTTTCCCTACTTCACTTTGTGGGCCAGGCTGTTCGCATTAAGGCACACATTAAAATCCTGTGGCGAATCTGTATCTATTTGATGTCAACTGATCTCAAAGTGTTGTTTTGATATGTCACAATCAGAGAGAAAATGAACAAGAATAGGAGAGACAGAGAAAGAGTGGGAGGGGGGGTGAGTTTTGATCTGTGAAATGCAAGAACAGAGGTCCAAAGCAACTTCCTCTCTTTATTCCTGCCTTTCTTTCATTCTGTTCCTCTCCGAAAGCCGGATGAGGGTCATCTTACCAAAGTCCCTGCTGCCCTACAGAAAACCCACTCTTTGGCAGCGCTGTGACCTGTTAACATCTCTAACCCTACAGACTCAACCGGATATTCTCTCTTTTTCCTTCTTTCATCACAAACATACTTTCATGTCTTTTCCCTTTGGACATATGTACCTCCTCAAACCATTCCTGAACAAGGTGTGCAGTGTGGCAGGATGGCAGGGCACATTATCCTCAACCACTGCCACTGGGAAAAAATACCGTTGCTGTTAAGGGGTGTACATTGTCTGAAACAATTTTTGGGTAGCTGGTTCAAGTCAAAGGAACATCCACATAAATGCGACACACAGAGTATCAAACTGCCTCCCATGGCTTGCCTACTTCCCATAGTGCCACGCCTTCCCCAGGTTTTCATGGAGACATTAGGAGTAACGAGAAGCCTCACATCTGGATACCATCCTCAATCCAGCCTTCAGGTGGAAAGGGTAAATCGGGAACTGGGTTGGTTTTTACACAGCTATCATCAGAACTGTAAGATGAACTAGGTTGATTCTTTCCTTGGGCTGCATACACACAATTCACTAAGGTCTTCTTCTACTGTTCCAACTTAATTCTAGTGTATTTAGGGTACCAGCCACCACTGTTCCTGTGGAACGCCAGCTTAACTGAAACCCTGGCTGTGAAGATGCAGTGTGTGAAAGCACTCACGTCCACATCAAGGAGGCTGTACGACATCAGAAAAGTGCAAGCTATCACCTCAATCAGCATCCTAGCTATCAACCAGTGGACAGAGTGTGGTTGGTTTGATTTGACTATATTTACAGGTGTACATACACATGTCTATACATAAGAGTGCAGAAAAAAACACAGAAACTCTTTCTGTGCAGAGAAATGACTGGTCAGGTGATGAGTGTTTTATATGTTTGTGTCTCAATGGCTCAAGTACATGAACCCTGTTTATTTTGCTCCATTATAGCATTCAGTGCAGACACAGGTGTTTGTACTTTCATGGTACATTGCTTGTCGGGGCTACAGTTTTCACTGTGTTTTTCACTTGCTACCGCTTGATTAATGTGTGTGTGTGTGTGTGTGTGTGTGTGTGTGTGTGTGTGTGTGTGGTTTTCGGTCATGTAAACAGACTGCTTACTAGACGTTTACAAAAGCAAAGCACCTTCCAAAATGTTTTCTGACATCCTTAGCAGTTGGAAGTCATCACATTTCCAAGGAAAGATGTTTTGTTGGTGTATAAAATTCTCTTTATTCTGAGTAAATAATGTATCTTTTTTGGACATTTTATACATATTTAAAACTGTGCACCTAAATAAATAATTCAATATGTGTGAGTGTGCATGAGCAAGTGCTAAGGGATGGTGCTGCAGTCTGATATTCTGGGAACGGAGGGGTCGTGCCGTTGACCCACCTGCTCCCTTCTCTCTTCAGCTGGATCTAGTCGGATTTCAGCAGCTGCATCCCTTCACAAAGCGCCTCTTTGTGATCTCCCTGAGGCAGACACACATACAACTGTGATGAGAGAGAGAGAGAGAGAAAGCTAGGGAGAGATAGAGAGAGAAAGAGAGAGAGAGAGATAGAGAAAGCTAGGGAGAGAGAGAGAGAGGGAGAGATAGAGAGAGAAAGAGAGAGAGAAAGGGAGAGAGAGAGAGATAGAGAAAGCTAGGGAGAGAGAGAGAGAGAGAGAGGGAGAGAGAGAGAGAGAAAGAGAGAGAGAGAAGCAAAGAGGGCAGAGAAAGAGAAATGAAGCAAGTGAAAGGAAGAACAAGAGGGGGAGAGAGCCAGCGATAGACAGAGAGAGCAATAAATAGAGAGAGGGAGAAAGAGAGTAAGAAAAAGAGAGAGATCAGCAAAGAGATAAAGAGAGTGAGTGAGTAAGAAAGAGAGAGGGAGAGCAAGAAAGAGAGAGAGATCAGCAAAGAGATACAGAAAATGAGAGAGCAAGAAAGAGAGCACAAGAGCACAAGAAAGAGAGTGGCAGAGAAAGAGAGAGAGAGAGAGAGAGAGAGAGAGAAAGCGAGGGAGAGAGAGAAAGAGAAAGAGAGAGAGAGAGAGACATAGAAGAGAAGGTTTCAGAAAAGGAAACAGAGAAAAAGAAGTCATGATTGTGTTCTTGCAGTGTCTTTTGTGTGGCTTATTGCCACTGATCACAGATAACTTACAGCTACTAGAGCATATTTTATATTTGCAGCAATATGTGCATCAGGGAAACCCAAAATATCTCAGATAAACCGTACAGCGCTGAGGGCACTTTAGAGACATGTGCAAACGGCCACAGGCCCCTTAATTTCACATGCAGATGCCAAATATTCAAACTTTGCCCTGTTTGGCTGCACGCAAACCAGGATTTTGCAAATGTGGACTGTAACCCATGGCTCAGAAAGTTACAATTTTCCCAGATGACCTGTCCTGTCATTTCCAGAACTCTCAACATATTCAAATATATCATTCCACTATACTATAATATACACCACTGACAGGTGAAGTGAATACCATTGATTATCTCGTTACAGTGGCACCTGTCAAGGAGTGGGAGATGGTGAGCAGCAAATAAAAATGTGCTTAACCCTCCCTTAATTTACCCCTGAAAATACACCAACCCCCTTCATTTGAATTAAGTGGTTGTTAATTTGTGAAATCAACCCCTTAATTTGACCTTAAAATTAGATTTATGCATGAGTGTGAAACCCCTTCTTCTTAGACTGAAGGTGTTAATTCAGGAGGTTCTATTATTTAAGGGGCAAATTTGAAAAAGTAAAGGGAGAATTCTGTAGTTTACCCCTTAATTTGTTCACCTTTTCCCTTATTTTTCCTTAATTTCCTTTATGGGAAATTAAGGTCTTAATTAAGGTAATTTTAAGGGGTAAAATTAAGGCATTTGGTTTTATAATATAAGGAGCCACTTTGATGAGGGCCAAACTGTGAAGGCTAGATGACTCGGTCAGAGCATCCTAAAAACAGCAGGCCTTTATGTGTGGTCCTAGTATGTAGTGTTTCGTACCTGCCAAAAGTGGTCCAAGGAAGTTCATGGGTTCCCAAGGCAATGTGATGCTCTGGGCAATGTTCTGCTGGGGAACCTTGGCTCTTGGCAATCATGTGGATTTTATTTTGAGACACACCCCCTTCCCAAAACATTGTTGCAGACAAGCACGTTCATTCCTACAAATGGCATTCCCTAAGGGCAATGGCCTCTTTCAGCAGGATAATATGCCCTGCCATACTACATAAACTTCTGAAATGGAATATGACCAAGAAGTTCTGACTTACCCTAACCCTAACCCTAACCCTCCGAAGTTTGATCAAGAATCTGTGGGATGTTCTAGACAAACTAGTTCGATCCATTAAGACCCCAACTCGCAACTTACTGGACTAAAATCTTGGTTCTAGATTCCATGGCACACCTTCAGAGGTCTTGTGAAGTCCATGTCTCAATGGGTGAGAATTGTTTTGGTGACAGGAGGAGGACCTACACAATATTAAAGTAAAGTGGCCCCTTACAGTCATGCGTGAACGCACTACACAGTGTGAACAATGTGAAATTCTTTCTCTGCATTTAACCCATTCACCAAGTGAAGCGGGGGCGTCCACCAACGAGGGGCGCCCGGGGAGCAGTGTGTGGGGATGGTACCTTGCTCAAGGGCACCTCAGTGATGACACTGGCAGTGCTAGGATTTTAACCCACAACCATCTGATTGCAGGGGCAACTCCCTATCCAGATGGTTTTAACATTATGGCTGATTGGTGCGTTTTGACTGTATTCTCTGCATTTTTGAATGGATGTCTTAGCCTCAGGGTTCCCGACTCATCCAGTCCAGTGCCCAGTCCAGCCATGGTCACCCAGGGGTAGAGCCAGAGCGGAGCTGGTAAGAGAGAGAAGGAGGGGGGCACTGAACGATTAACAACAAAACCCTTCTTTACAGCCACCATAAATACAAGCCTGGGTAGAACACTATAAATATGGTCTGGAGGTGCATAGGGGAAGCAGTGCATTTACTGGTTTTCATTAAAATCTGCTTCACAGTTTTACTCTCCGAACACATGTTCGGGTGTGTGCAGACATCTACTAATTTACCCGTTCTCTGAAAGTTTACGTTAACATATCATATTAAAATCTTGCTTATCAAAAGTGGAAAATCTGGGGTAAGTGAAAACATTCCGAGCAAATAATTTTTTTGTGTCTCTTTATGGTCAGCTGGCACTTTCTGAAGTTAAGAGAAAGTGACAAATGTACATATGAAAAATATATACTGACACACACACACACACACACACACACACAAAGTATACACACTTTTTTAATGCATGACGAGAGGAAATACCAAACAAAACCTGCAAGGGTGTCCAAAGAACCACTCAGTGCAAAGGTCCAAGTCATAAATACCGAGATGCCAGAAAATATCGGGAAGAAAACGAATGAGACAGAAATAAAATGATGTAATAAGCATCAGGAGAGCTAACAGTGGCATTTGAAAAGTAAATGTGGGGTACGGACATGAGGCCATGTGTAGTTAAACTGGAAAATTTATGAAGGATATTAAAGTTGTCCTAACTTCTCTCTAGGGTTGTCATTAGACGACACTGAAGGTAGCAGCAGGCGACTCACCTAGACTAATATACCATTAAATCAACCAGGAGAGCCAGATTAGCAGTAAAAATGACTACAAAAAGCTGTTTTTCTGCCATGAAGAAAACACACAGTGATTGACCTAAAATAATGGTTTGGCGTTGGCAAATAGGTTCAGATCTCATTTTGATGAAATCTGGAAGTATTTGGACATGCGGGTAGAGTCATATAGCAGCTAGTGGAATGTGTAATATAAGCAAGGTCTGTATTAGTGACACCAGACATGCAAACAATGGCAGTTTACAAGAGAAAGCTGTATTAAGTCTAAATTAAGGAAAAGCATGTGATATCATGAGGCTGCTGGGGAACAGGAGCCTGGTATGACCTGTGATTTCACACACACACACACACACACACACACACACACACACACACGCACGCACACACACACGCACACACACACACACACACACACATATAAGAGAGTAAGCCAGTGTGTTGTGGCGAGGTGCGGCGGGGGAAGAGCGGGTGTCACTGATTTGATCGACTTCTGCTGATATGAAATTTCAATCCTCTGCACTCTGGCCGCCAGAATGAATGGCTGACTGTGTCCAGCAACAGGGGAAGGCCAGATAGAGGACGTCGAGTTAGAGAGTGGGTTGTGTCTAAGGGCACTGAACAAAAAAAGATAAATGCCAAAAATGTGTCCTATTAGCTGGATCAGGATTATATAAAATACAGCTCGGCTAAAAGGAAAAAGCCGCTGCTGACACTCATTTTTATATTTTACATTTTTATACTCAAATCCCAAACATCTTGTCAAACCCTAACAGGGGCGGTTTCTAGTGATCAGTCTCTTCTTCTCCTTTCTCAACGCGTCATTTGTACTTATTTGAAAAAGAACAAAGCCAGAAATTCTTAGATTTTGACTTTGTGTCACATTGCTTTGAGCAAGCTGACAAAGGAATAGGAATAGAAATCAAATCTGTTGTATTTAAAGGTACATATCATGGAAAAATAACTTTTCCTTTTTATTTAATGTTGCATGTAAATACTGCGTAAGTTTCAAAATGTACAGTCCACTTTGCAGCCCACACAGTCCAAATGTGAAAAAGAAGCTTTAAGAAACAGACCGTTTTAATTTACTGTACTTGTGAAGTCACAAAACACATAATCAGCCTGCAGCAGTTTTCCCTTCCCCGTTCATAATGACTTTATAAGTAATATTTGAGCCCAGGGATCTTTTTGAATGAAGCACATCACAGGGCAGCCAGTCCAAACAAAGCTCACCAAATGAATTTGAATAAAACCATATAAATGTCATAAACTGACCTGCAAGACAAACATAGGGATACGGGCCCTTTAAACAAATTAAAGTCTTTGGAAGAACAACCTGTGAGGCATTCAGCTCAGTAGGGTTAACGTATGTAACTGCTTGTTATATATAATATAATATAATAATTATTATTGTGTTGTATATACACTACCGGTAAAAGGTTTTAAAAGATGATTTTTAATTGAAATTCGAACAGTTCAAGTCCTGTGAACAGCATGAAAGGACAGTGCTGAACTGCGAGAGGTTTAAAAATGGTGAGGTTACCCAGAAGTGGGAAATAATTCTGTAGCTCCATGCTGTACCTCTGGTATGTGCTGAGTTGGTCAGGTTCGTCCTACAGCAAGATAGTGACCCAAAACATAAGTCCAAGCTCTGCCAGAACCACCTCAGAAAGAAGAACAAGATGGTGAGCTGGAAAACATGGAGTGGCCAGAAGTCTCCAGACCTAAACCCCACCGAGCTGGTTTAGGATGAACTGGACAGAAGAGTGAAAGAAAGCAACTTATAAGTGCCGCACACTTATGGGAACTTCTGCAGCATAGTTGGGACGAACTTTCTGCAGAATGAACAATTGAATTTCAATACAAAAAAAACCCAAATTTGATATTTTATATTATACAGCATAATAATCACGTTTCAGCTGACACATTTCTTAAACATAAACAGAATTTTTTGCTGATATCAAGAAATGTATGAGGCAAATATTTTCATCCAATTTATATATCAGTCAGGCCCTAAAATAAATGCCTATTCATTATCTGATGATTATTAATGATTATTAATACCTGATTATTAATGTTTCTTTATAGCGCAGATGCTATTAAACCTATAGATGCACTTTGATAGGATCAGACAATGAGATTATGCAGATCAGTAAAGTACAGGGGGTCCTCGGGTTACGACAGTCTCGAGAAATGTCATTTCGAGTTTACGACGCTCACCCCCATAAAAATATAAAAAATTTGAGCCGTGAGTGCTTCAGCTTACATCGTTAGCGTCATACTCACGCACGTACTGGCGTCCCCCAGTACAGCACAGTGTAACAGTACAGTATATTTATGTCCTTTTCCTTTTTCTGTAGTTTAGTAATGTTTGTATGATTTTACAGCTGTGTTAGGATCGGTAAGTGAGTGTGTTGCGACTGTCCGAAATTCGGGTTACATCACTGTTCGTAGGAATGGAATTGTAACTCGACGACCCCCTGTAACCTTGCTGCTCCTTCCTGTGCTGAAAAGAAACTCCACATGAAAACTTGGCTGATATCTGTGAAAAGACTCTTTATATGTCTATACAGGGTCAGTTCACTTTCCCTCTTTTATTTCCCTCAGCTCTTTAGAGCACGCAGGAAGTGCCCCCTGACCCCTCTCTCTCATGCATATAACCTGGCAGAGACACACACACACACACACACACACACACACACACACACACATATACATGGCACAGGTGCCAAAAAGCATCAAACAGACTACAAAACTTTTAACCCTCACATTTTTTTCATGGGGTAATGAAAGCATGTTGTAATTTCATATTAATTTATAAGAGCAAAGTCCTTTCAATTCATGCAACATTTCTATTTATAAGTAGGTTTTTTTATTTATTTTAAATGGCTCATATTTTCCTCACTTTTCTGAGCTAGAAAGCATTGATGGAACATGTACGCATTGTTAAAGTTGTAAAACATACCATTCAGTCCCTGCTCAGTATACTCCAGCTCATTTTCAATTATTTGTTTTTTTGCATTGTTTCAAAAATCAACATATTTACATCCAACATATTCACCCCTTTTCAGCCTACTGCATTCTAGGTTATACCATTCACACTGAATGAGAAATGACTTCACTGAAGGAACACATACACACCTGCACCCACGTTAAACAAATGTACTCGCAGTGTTGACGTCTGTCGTTAGAGGCTTTAGTATTTGCATGCAGGGAGAGTACTGTAGCTATGAAACGAGGCAACGGTTTGAAAAAACTGAAGTAGTTGAGAGGAAAAACCAGGCCTGGGGCATTTTGCCCACATTTTTTACAAGAGACACAAGTTTTTTTTACAAGTTTTTCAGTGTTAACAAGCCCCAAAAAGCCATATGAATTCAGAACATTCAAGGATTTGATCTTTTTTTTTCCAAGCCAGCTGTTAAGTAATTACCAAGACTGCTTCTCCGATTTATCCTGGTTTGAGACATCTCACAGTAGGCCAACAGCTTGACCTTGCCTTTTTATATGGTTCTTCGTGTCACTCATAAATGCAAATCACACGACAACACTTGGTGCGGCTGATGCAAGTTCAAACCCATGAGTGTCGTCTTATTTACCCAGCTCCTAATAGAGCCTCCATTAAGCAATGTGTCCCAATCTACTGATCACAGAAGACAAATTCCCAACCATAACCTATTTTAGGCCTCTCCTACAACAATTACGTGGATACGTAATGGATATAGTAATCCAACATTTAGAGCTTGACAGTCCAACAAATGGCAATGGCATGACTGAAATTAAGAGCTCTAGGACATAAAAATCTTTCTGAGAAATGAAATTAGGAGGTCAAAACAGTCATACTCTTTAAGCTGTGGTCATGCTTATCCAGTAACTGTTTTGAGGTGTGGTTCTAACTAAACCTGAGACAGCAGACCTACTTAAGGTCAGAAAGAGCGTTGTCGTTTGTTTTTCAATATGAATTGCTTATTATATCGCTAGACTTGTGAAAATACACTTTGTACGAAGTGGTGTATAAAACATGCCATTTAAGAATCTGCCACATATGCATAGAAGCCAGTTTATTTGTCACACCTTCCTTGTACTTATATTCACTGGCCAAGTTTACAGGGAGACCATACATATAGGGCTGGATAAAATGACCAGTGATTAGGTTAGATGTACCTAACCATTCATTCATTCATTTTCTGTAACCGCTTAATCCCCACTAGGGTGGCGGGTACCTGGAGCCTTTCCCGGGGTCTACGAGGCAGGGACTCACCCTGGGAGGGGCGCCCGTCCACCAGAGGACACACACTCACACACACACACACACACACAAACACACACACACACACACACACATACACACAAACACACACACACAAACACACACACACACACACACACACACACACACACACACACACACACATACACAATTTTGAATCCCTAATTCACCTGACGTGCATGTCTTAGGACTGTGGTCCTGGAAGAAACCCACACCACCACAAGAAGAACATGCAAACTCCACACACACACACACACACAAAAAAAAGACCAGGACCCGGATTCAAACCCCCAACCCAGGAGGTGTGAGGCAACAGTGCTACACACTGCATCACCATAGGGCTCCGCACCCAAGCACCTAACCAGTGTATTACTGCTCAACAGTAATGGTACAAATCCAGTACCAGATATCGATTGGATGGTGGGCAAACAAGAAACATTTGCTGATGAAATGACCAGTGATTGGAGGTAAAAGGTGTAGAAAAAAGTTAGCCTGAAATAGTAAATGCATGCACACACACACACACACACACACACACACACACACACACATGCATACACACACATATACTGTGTCATGTTGCTAATAAGCATTTCTTAAGAACTTCTAGATACCCCAAATATGTTTTGGCTGATCAAACACATACCGAGCATTTTTTTAACAAACCATTAATTTAAATGAAGTGCATTATTTTTTTGGGCTCTAGTTCAAGATTTTAATAACAATATTGGTATCTACAAAGAAAATATTTTATTGTGTCACCTCTAATAGTCATTCGGTCAGGAGGTGGCTTTGTGCCCCTCTGCCCTCTTTAATCACACCAGCATCTGGTAAGGCAAAGACTTCGTCTATCACCAGTATTCCTGCATAGATGTGAAATGTTTATGAGAAAAAAGGTTAGGTCTCTTCCTTGAGGGCGACCTTTAGCCCAGACCCTCACGACGCCCTCTAAGGGCCACAGAGCACTGCAGAGTAGCTAATTGATGTGAAGCCCTGGCAGACTGCCTGTTTGAGTGGTGCATTTAATTTTGCCAGAGACAAAACAAGCCGCTGGAGAGGAGCAAAGCCATAAAGCAGAGACCCAGAGCTATAATGTGACAGGCCTGCGACCGAGTGTTTCCCGTAAAGAGCCTGAGGGGGCGGGTCTCTAAACTGCTACATGTCCCCACATCTTCTAATTCACATGAAAATTCAGGAGATGATTTATGAGAATCTGGGATCAAAAAAGCAGACGAGCTGGAAGACGGAGTTGCAACCACAAGGTTTTATTCAGACCATATGCAGTGTTTATGTGTGTGAGTGTGTGTGTGTGTGTGTGTGTGTATGTTAGAAGGAGAGTAGTTAGATACACATATTCTTACCATTCCCATTCTCTGACTGCAAGAGAAGATACAGGATGGGAGCAGAATTCCCTACACAATTCCATACACTTATCCTGTCACTTTGGGAAGTAAAGCAGAAGCAGTTGGTCCACCAAGTCGAGGGGAATAGATTGACAGCTGCTGGCCGGCAGCCAAAACACTATGCGCATGTTTCGTCTTAGGATGAGGTGGGGGGGGTGTACACAAGAGTCGATTTCATGCCTGCAGGTAGACATGTGGGCTGCTAACTCCATCAAGTAACTCTCAGCAAAGAGAAATCAGCTATACTGTCACGCACTGGACCAGATCTGAAATAATCAGACTCAACATAGCGGACCAGAGCCCCTCCAGCATGAGCTTTAACTAACAAGACAGCACAGTGTCTGAAAAGTAGACGCACACACACACACACACACACACACACACACACACACACACAAGAATCTGGAAGTACTTGAAATGTTTTCCTGATGGCACTGAAAAAAATGGCTTCAGGCCAATTTATTCTTAGCTGTTTGTGCTAATTGTTTCCTTCAGTCCCCCCCCCCCCCCACACACACACACCTCTCAAGCATCTCTCCAAGCCCACTAACAGGTTTAAATAAAACTTCCAATTGGCCCAGTAAACCCCTCATTAAGATGTTTTTTAAATGAATTTTAGGGGAGCAGGGGGTCACGGGTCAATGGGAGGGCCTAACTTGTAGCAGCTGCTTGGGGGTGGGGCACGATTAGAACCAGCAAAGTTCAAATGGCAGCCCTGCTCGAACATCCGCAGGTCCATCCGCCAGTGACTCACCCGGCAAACTGCAAAACACATCTGGTAAGGTTCAGGCACAGACAGCGTAAACTGTCCATTTCTGTTGGGAGGGTCTGCCAGCGCTCACTTATGGAAGAATTTCTCTTAATTTATTTAAATAAGGAGCACACTGTATTTGTATTGCCCACAGCTGATGCTTTGTGGGGGCTTATCTCACAGGGAGCTTTCATACCTCTACACACGGTTGTATGCAAATGTTTGGGCGCCCCTGGTCAAAAGGCAAAAGTTGTTGATTTTATCAGTGAAAATAAGTCCAGATGCTCCAAAGTGAACCAAATTAATTAGTAAATTAATCCTTATGTTTTGTTCTTAATAAATGCGTAATGTAAGTTTAACACATCAGGGAGAAACTAAAGCAGAGAAATAAAACATGCCGACTTTTTCACAGCCATGTTTTGTGGGATTTTTCCCTCAGGAAACCGTAAAGGTGTGTTATGTTTTTGTATATGTCTGTTTCTGCTAAATTCACCTTAACCCCTCCTGACCTCAAGCCTAAGATTAACATCAACAGCAAGTAGTAATTTGAACATTTGTACATGACCTGCTGGGGAGTTTCCACATGTAATGGGCAAACAACCTGGAAATAGTGTGATATATTTTGTAACTCGACTAGATCATGATGTGATACGCTGTACAAACAGTTTGTAGAACCCAGAGTCATTGTTGAGATGCTAGATCACAGAGACGGGGGGCAGAGAGAAAGACTTTTAATTTGGGCTCAATTTCACAATGCTGTGTTGTGGCACAGTAGCTGTATGAGCTTGTTTGGTGTGTGGTTTGGCTGTGTCTGCAGCAGCCTGGGTGAATAAGAGGGCAGGAAGACATGGGCAGGGGAGAGTTCAAGCCGTTGAGTTCACAGTCTGAACTGTGATGCAATTATTAAGGGACTATAGATCAAGATCTTTTGGCAGTGGAGCGAAACAGAAGCCCTCAGCTGAGGTGCCGAAGCCCACAATAACTTCAGAGATAAGCATCTGAAGAAAAAAACATGAATGCTTTACCTATTAGAGTTCCCCGCCCTGAGTTTTCTCACATCTGGAGTCAAGCTACACTCCTAAAACGGAAGGAGCCAAGAAAGGTTCTCTGGAACAATTCCACAGAGGTTCCCTTCAGAACCTTTCAGTCCAGTTCTACTCAATGGAAACCACTTAACATGTTTCTTTAGGGAGCCAAAAGATATTTATTGCTTTATAGACAAGTTAATTTAATTTAAGGAGTGTATCTTAAAGGATCATTTGAGCTATTTTAATATAAACAAATACGCAACTTCTCTTTACTCGATCGGTTGATGGTGCCCATGATTTGTTACTGCCTCAAAGGAGGTGGTCAAGACACAAATACTTGGACTTGTGGTTCCTGTGGGGGAATTCTGTAATTGAATTGAGGCTGTGCATTATTTAAGCTGCAGGGTTTTCTGCACTTGTAGGGGTGAAGCTGACCGTGGACTTTGCTGAGGCTGTCTCTAACCGAGTCCCCCCCACTTTGACAAATCACAAAAGCTGTAATTAAAACCTTCCGTTGCACACTGGGCCACTCCAGGTTCATATAAGTCCTCCTCCCTCCCTCTCTCTCTCTCTTCTCTCTCTCTTTCTAAGCATGGGGTGCTCGCAGAGCTTTGCCCACAACACAGAGAGCCGTGAAGGTCGAGCGCTGGATTTGCTTTACCGTCATTCTTTTCCTGCCTTTCCCCGCTCCTGACACCAGACCTCACCAAAACCAATGGCCAATCCCACCACTTGGCAGCAAGTGAAACCAGCTGTCGATCAATGTTACGCTCTCTCTCTCTCTCTGCTTTTTGAGTCGGGAGACTTCCTAGCATTACTCGTGAGCTGAAACTGAGCCCTCCTGTAATTTTTTGCTGAGCAAGAGCTTTGACCGTCCTCCTTCCTCCGCCAGATGCCCCTGTCCTTTTAACAGCACTCCTCACAGCACTTTCTAACATTTTGTTTGAATCTGGACCAGGTCTCTCTGAAAATCAAATGACCCCTTGCCCCACCAAATGTGTAAACTGTAATCTCCAATATGTCATACAATAGTTCAGTGAAGCACAAACACTGACTTTGATTTGCTTTCATTTAATGCCCTCAGTGAAAACAGCTGGATATAATTATTGAGGGTGTTATGTATTAAGTCAAGCTATTTTATGCGTGCATATAATAATTGAGTGGAAATACATGCACACTGTCTACAATGTGCTGTTTTTCCCATTTTGGTGCAAATTCGTATTCATATTTACCAGACAAATAAAAACTTACATTTTAAAAGTGCCATCATTTTTATTCATTTTTTTCTCATTCGTTCTTCCAGTATATTTAATTGAGCATGTAAACAGTAACCGGTACAAAAGCATGCTCCCAGTGGAGAGTGTGACATTTTTATTTAGAAAATCAAAAAACCAGCAAAGCCCAATTTGTGAATTGTACAACACCTGTCTAACATTTTTACACCATTACTCAACATTTTGAAAGCCCAGAAAAAAAGGCAGACTTACCTCACAGCAATACAACATAGCTTATCTACTACCTTTGTGTGTGCTACTTAAAGAGCGTGAAGAGTCCACAATGGCAAAAGAAAAAGAAAAATCTCCCTGTTACTTTCTCAGTCCGAATATAATCCACAGGTCACTTTCTGCTCTCCTGTTCCAGCCACCTTCTGCAAGTATTGGGTGGACGAAACTGCCTGCCTAGTGGCACATACCTTGTCTTTTCATGGGAAAGCCAGTGATAAAAATCAACTTTGCAATACATGGACACAAAGGCTCAGTAACAAAGGCTGTGATTCAATCTCTTCTCTTATCTTCACAACTCTCTCTCTCTCCCTCTCTCTCCCTCTCTCTCTCTCTGTATCCAGTTTTTACTACTAAAGGACTGTTTCTGTGAAAGTATGGGTCTATTTTTTCCCTCTCATAGCTAACAAACAGACTGATGTCAGTGATTAACTTCCTTGGAATCATGTAATGAGGGAAATAACAAAGAGACCTTTAGGTAGGCCTGCAGTTGTAATACCCCATTATTCTGTCACAATATCAAATGCTGAGAAAGGCCTTTTCTTCACTACAACAGGAATGAGTCTGCTTCATTTGTTTGCATTCAAATTAGGATAGTGCTGCCCCCACAGAGAGAGAATGTTTGAACTAACAAACACAGGAGCCTGGAGGCCAGAATATATAGAATATATAGACTATAGAAACAAGAACGACAAAAGTAAAGTGCAGGTTCACAGTTTTGGCAGTAAGAAGCATTATTGCTACAGTTTGCTAACCCGATTGAGGGCCGTCGTCGGCTAATATTTGTTCTTTCGATGAACAGCCCAACAATTATGCATCCTTAAATGAGTTCTCACAAAAGCAACAATTATATGGAACCATAACTGCTAAAAAAAAACCCATCTGAATGCATAAAACATCCTTTGCATGCTTCAGTGCTTCTGTATGATTAATAATCTGCTGTATTTAAAAAGTTGTATATAGCACCAAACTGAGATCTGTCATATTGCTTTTGTATAAAACTGTTTTTGCCAAGATATATAGCGTATACATTTCCTCTAGGATCAATAAAGTTTTCTGATTCGGATTTCTGTACAGTTACTGAAACAACTACACACCCACGGCTTCATTTAATCAAGCTCACCAAGCCTACATCAGTACTACAACCACATATATTTTTCTTCTTATAAGTGATAATGCATCTCATCCGTAATATCTGCTTTCAAGCTGATTCCTCATAACCTGCAAGATTATATATGTATTACATATAATTCTAAACTCTTAGTCTGATGTTCATATTTTGGTGGATGTTCATTATTTTGTTAGGGAGTAGATGTTGAACAAGCTAAAACTTTGTCATTTATGCATTTTTGTAGTGATTAAAAGTCCTTTTCTTTTACATTTTAATTCCATTTTTGGCTGTGGGGTATATATTTAGGGTTTGGACACAAGTTATTTACAAATTCGCCACAAATCTGTACTGCTGTAATAAAGGCAAGGAGTGGTTATTTTGATGAACCTTAGATATCTTATATATCTCATGTAATATAAATGTAGTAACAAAATGGACAAAATGAAAATAGATTTAGGATTTTTATTAGGCATTCTCTGGAATAAGTGTATGAACCTGTTTGTGGAAGCACAAAAAAGGGACTTGAGGTGAATTATTTCATTCTTTCTTGTAGCAGACAGGAGCTGCTGCAGTCTTCAGTCTGCACTGTTTCTGAGTCATTTTAAACTCATCTCGTTGTTGGCAAAGTTTAGAGCTTGTTGGCAGCTTTTGCTTTGTTTTATTCCAGGTGAAATGCTCCAGCTCCTCTTTCATGCCTCGTATCTGCAGCTTTTTTTGACTATTTATACACATTTGTGTATTTGACAGCCGGGTTGATGTTCTTGTGTATATGGAGCAGATATGAGTTGCATGAAAACATTCAAAACTCAAACAAGACTCTTTCTTACACCTCAGTATGCAATGAATTAACTTAACGAATCTACAAATTAAAATTGAGTTCTAATCAATAATGCAAATGAGTCCCGTCGCTCGGAGCAATGTATCAGACGACTCGACGGCATTAACCAATCAGAGTGGAGCGTGGAAGGGCCGTCCACCAGTGCGCAGTGTGGAGAGGCGTGACGCGCCAGAACTTTGCGTAAAGTCTTTATGGACTGTCACCGAGTTGCACGGCGAGCTCAAACACAACCAGAGCGACCAGGCGACGCGTGCACGGACTGGTGGAAAAAAAATCGTAAAAAGTGTCTTTCTTCGTATGTGACATTTCTTCCTCAGTAAGTTTCGATTCCAAGACGGATTTTATCTGGACCGACATGACGGAGGAGCGCGACAAGTGCGTGCCAGACGCGCCGTGCAGCCCGGCGGGCACCTCCAGCTCTATGTCTCCGGACGAGTCGGACTCGGACGCGCCCTCCTCCCCGGCCGGCTCGCTCCACTCGGGCACAAGCAAGAAGCTGGACGAGGAGGACGACCGGTTCCCGGCCTGCATCCGAGACGCGGTGTCCCAAGTCCTCAAAGGCTACGACTGGTCCCTCGTGCCCATGCCCGTGCGCGGCAACGGCTCGCTCAAGAGTAAGCCGCACGTGAAGAGGCCCATGAACGCGTTTATGGTGTGGGCACAGGCGGCACGGAGGAAGCTGGCAGACCAGTACCCCCACCTGCACAACGCAGAGCTCAGCAAGACCCTGGGCAAGCTGTGGCGGTGAGTGGGCATTGCGCTGGCACCGGCGTTTATTTCTTACAGTCATGTGAATTCATGTATTTGTATTCATCATGATTCAATTTCTATATTCCTACATTACTTTACTGAGCCATTAATACATGGTTAACGTTGGGACTGACTTTTCCCTACAGAGGTTTAAAGTTCATCTTGTCCAACTTTAGAGTTTATTTTGGTGCCCCTCTTCTCCTGTGTTAAACTGTAAAAACTCATTTTATGATGTTAAACTTTGAAGCACCCTGTTTGACACTTTAAAGCCTCTGGCGCAGATGTATTAACATAGATATGTTGGGTACATATTCCTTTAGGGAAAAAAGTGACATGACTGTAAAGAGGTTCCTGGTCTTTGTAATTTTAATAAATTTGTGTCTGTTGTTAACCGGCAACGATTACAAACCAAAAAATATTTATTGTTTACTTCTTGTTTCTCGCTTTCATGCCGTAGCCTCCTGTCTGAGAGTGAAAAGAGGCCCTTTGTGGAGGAAGCGGAGAGACTGAGGGTCCAGCACAAGAAAGATCACCCCGACTACAAGTACCAGCCGAGGCGTCGGAAAAGTGTGAAGCCGGGACAGAGTGACTCCGACTCTGGTGCCGAGTTGAGCCATCAGATGTACAAAGCTGAGCCTGGGATGGGCGGTCTGGCAGGTTTAGCCGATCATCATTCAGAGCATCCAGGTGAGCAACAATTTATATATATTCATCATAATATATAATATTATATATAATATATAAATATATGCACACCAAACCTTATATGCCAATTTTTCATCTAATTTGTGAAAACTGCCATGTATGCTGTTTCAGAATTTCCAGACCTCTAGAACCAGACCTCTGGTTCAAAATGATTTTTTCTTCCAACATCAACAATGTGTAGCTTATTTATTACTAAAAACATTTTAGGGATGTTTTTTTTAATGTTTTATAATGAAATGATACTGTTCAAAGGCTTTAAAAAGAAACAGACAGAATTCTTCTATGACTCTCAGCAGTGTGTACAAAGACTATTTTTGCGTTACCTTTTCAGGCCAGCCTCATGGACCACCAACACCACCAACAACCCCTAAAACTGACCTCCATCATGGGGCAAAGCAAGACCTGAAACACGAAGGCAGACGGCTCCTGGACACCGGGCGCCAGAACATCGACTTCAGCAACGTGGACATCTCCGAGCTGAGCACGGACGTCATCAGCAACATGGAAGCCTTTGATGTCCATGAGTTTGACCAGTACCTCCCCATCAACGGGCACTCTGGTACAGGGGCGCCCTCCATGGTCTCGGAGTCCGGTCATGGACCCAATGCCAACAGCTATGCCGCATCCTACGTCCACCCTGGTGCCAGCGGGGCCGGCTGGAGCCGCAAAGGGGCTTTAGCCTCCTCCTCCTCGCCGTCCCCTGTCACCGGCGACGTGGGCCAGCACAGACCTCACATCAAAACAGAACAGCTGAGTCCCAGTCACTACAGCGAGCACTCCCACGGCTCGCCTTCCCATCCCGACTACGGCTCCTACAACGCCCAAAGCTGCGCAACCTCGGCCAGCGCTTCCTTCCCCAGCTCCCAGTGTGACTATACAGACCTCCAAAGCCCCAACTATTACAGCCCCTACTCCAGCTACCCCTCCAGCCTCTACCAGTACCCCTACTTCCACTCCTCGCGGAGAGCCTATGGGGGCCCCATCCTCAACAGCTTGTCCATCCCGCCCTCCCACAGCCCCACGGCGAACTGGGACCAGCCGGTTTACACCACCTTATCGAGGCCGTGAGCCCACTTCCCTTGGCGAACTTTGTCCGTACTTTGGATGCACTTATGAAGGAATAGCAGTAGCCAAGAGAATAAGGGAGGCATTTGCTCATTCAAGAGAAGAAGTAGAAGAAGAAAAAAGTGCCTGCTGATTTTGTACGTTTGATCGTGTATCCCCCTCCACCCCCCACCCACACTCTCCCCATACACATACACGCACACGCACACGCACACGCACACACACACACACACACACACATACACACACACACACACACTCTTAATCATGGACGGTTGGTGCAGAACTTGATATATTGGTGCTTGTACAGCAAGCGGAAATCCTCTGTGAGGACCACCTGTCACTGTTTCTCTCCCCCCGCCCCACATACAAGCCTACTCCTGCAGTTGTATCTCTCTTTCTTTCTTTCTTTCTTTCTTTCCTTCTTTCTTTCTTTCTTTCTTGCTTTTTGAAATGACTGTGTATATGCCACTGAATTGTGTAGGAAGCACACAAGCAAGCCAAAATCCTTTTTACGAAGCAGATGGAGAAACAAATATACACATGTGCACTGGGACCAATTAATTTCAGAATATGAGGCAGTAATGTTTGCTTCATCTTACTGCATCAGCTCTAAAACTTCTCAGCGTCAGTTGGTGGCCCTCCTTCATTCTAATCAAAAATCTTTCTCCTTATTTAGAGCTATTCTCTATGTATTTATGTTCATCATTCTTTCATTTTTGTGTTTCAGTTGTATAGTTGTAAAAAGGCTTTTTTTCGGAGGGGGGTGGGTATATTATGAAGTGGTAGGGGATGAAAAAAAAATACTACTCAGTACACAGGTACTGAATTTTGTGCTGATTTCACAATCATTTGTATTATTATAGACTACAGCATTCCTGAAAAGAAAAAAAATGTATGAAGTTGAAGTCCATCTTCATTCCATATTATTCAGAAGAGGCAACGGGTGATGCGACGTGATGCAACAGGTGTGTGCGCGCTTAACGAATCGTGATTAGTCATGATGTCATGGTGAAGAGAACATGGGGCATAGGAGCGTGTGAGTGACGCGTCAGCTGTTTGCGAGCGCGCGCCCGTGCACACTCTCGCGCGAGCCAAAGCAGAAAGCTGCTGGGAAAAAAGAAAGCAGCTGAAGGAATGAATCGCCGCCTTTTCAGGTCGTCTTTCCCCTGCAGGCTCAACAAGGGTCTTTATATGAGAGATCAGTGCATACCAGACCTTTGCTTTGTGTCATTGTTTTGATTAACAGAAGCGATTTGTTTCTTTGTTGCCCTTTGTTTTTAACCTGTTGCTTTGGAAGTGTCTTAACAAGTTTCATATTTGGTGCCATTTGAGATACACATTGTGATTTTGGTTTTTTTACGTGTTGGTTACTTGCGGCTGTGAGACGCAAAACAGTGTTCTCTCTAGGCTCCCTTGTTTTCTTCTCCTGTTGTGCCATTTAAAACAACTCAGCTGTGAATTTTTTTGTGTTAACAAGTGCATTCTTACAAGAAGCTAACCTTAATTGCTGGTCATATCTGTGAAAAACAATAAACTTTTTTTGGTTTCCTGAACCATGACTTTCTCAATTTTGTTCTTTTAATAAAAACGCAAGGAAGCACCGATGGATGTTGAGTTTCGTCAAATGTGCCATTTCTACCCTCTCTTTTTAATGTCAGCTGAGTGCGGTGTTAAAAGTATAAAGATTCTTTATAAAGCTAATTCAATAGGAGGACAAATTGGCTCTGAAGGAAAACCTCTCGCACTGTTTTGCCAGCCTCTGTTCTTTCAGGCAGCCACATTTTGCTTGGCTGCTAATTCTTCACTCCATACTTGCAGACGGCAAGGCGAAAAGGAATGTAATTGACTTGTCATCCAGTCAATCAACCGACCAATCAATTAACCAACCGACCTATCAACCAACCAATCAATCAATGAATCAATCTATTAATCAGTATTTCACCGGTGTAGATCCACATTATCCAGGCTGGTGTGGCTGCAGATTTTCATTCCAGTCATGCAGGATCTCATCTTACAAAGTAATTACTTGAAACCTGGTTAAATAAGTGGGATCATATGAACTTCTGCTTAATTTTAGTGAAAACTTGCGGATACACCAGCCCTTTGTGGATAAGATTGGTGACCCCTGGTATAGATCATAACGGATCCCTTTTATTTTACTTCATGTAACAGCTGCGACCATCTTAGCAGATCCTTTTATTAGGTATCACAGGGTACAGAAACACATTTTGAAGCACACGAAGCAGCAAACATTGCCATGACATTTCATGACTCATCCTTTAAATGTGGGAAATTTCTTGAAAACATATCCAGGCTGGCCCTGAAGTTCACATGCAGCTAAAGTAAGGGAGATGAGAGAATTGTCCAGGACTCCTTTCTGCTGGGTAGAATTTCAAACTGGGCACTGGCATGCATGCCAAGCAGCCTTCCCCAACTGGCGAAGGGAGAAAGCCAAGTGCCACAGTGGAGAGCCGCTGAATTTTAATGATTTATTATGTGGCGGAGGGGCCCCATTGTCTGCCTTTATCCGGAGTGTAAGAAAAGAATTAATTGGACAGAAAATGGAAGAGCAGGGGAACTGACAAGTCATTAAGAGGGTTGTGAATGGACGATTAGATGCACATAGGGGTGGAATTTTTTCCCCACGCTGCACTGTTTCATATGGCAGTTTGACTCAAATAGGGGGGAAAAAAAAAACAAAAAAACAACAACAGCAATAGTGACAACAACCACCACGGCAACAAGCAAAACTTAAAACCATAACTGTGACAACCTCACTGTTAATAATAAAACAGATATTTCACGAGCAGATGGGATGTGGGTGGTTGGAGAACGACTTGTTATTTTTCTCCTTCAAACTCTTCTTCTCCCCCATTGTTCGCCAAATAGTTTCAGGAGGAACTCTTGAGAAGGAGCAGACATGAATAAAACTCATTGAAACAGGCACTTCAGGGTGCTTGGGTCTCATTTCACTAGGAAACGTCCACAGCGAGCAACTGGCCCTTCAGGAGCTCGTACTGTAAATGGCTAAACAATAACGCTGAATTGGAGAGCCTTTCCCATACGCCGCCCAGCAGGAGAAGCGACTGTTACGTCCTGGGCCGAACCAACATACTCAAAATCATTAACACATAAATGCCCAATAGTGAGTGCTGGGTGGTTTTACTGGTGAGTCGAGATAACGGAAGGGTCATTTACATGTTCTAACATTGACACATTCAGAATCAAATTTCATACATCTGTGAACATCCACAGGAGCAATCTGTCTGAAATGCACCACTCAAGCCTGAGGCGTTCAAAACGCAGCTCCTCTGGTTCTATTACTATTTTCGCATAGGAGCATATGGGCATATGGAGCAGAGCGAGTGCTCCATGTGCAGACGTGCACTCGGTGCCTTGAGTTCCATCTGTTGCTTCTGCATCATTCAAAGAGATGCGGAGTGTTGGGAAGAGAGAATTGCATAAGAAAAACTTGTTGAACCCGGGGGGTTCTGCCATCATTGCCCAACCAAATCCCATTGTTCCAGCGAGGGACATTTATCAGAGTAATAGTCTCATCCCTTTTAATGAGCCTAGCCGGGGACGCAGAGTGCGTGTGTGCGTGCATGTGTGAACTTAGGGCCGATTTGCAAGGGAAATGAACTGGACATAAAGTGTCATTATCGCCCGTGTCTGAACTGCTCTTGTCTCTCGGACTCCTTACTTTGACAGTGCAGATATATTTACAATAGCATTTGAAGATTAAAATAGAAATTATTAGCCTTTGGTCTACACACAACTTTGTGGCATAACATTTCATGACCCGATTTTATCAGGACAAGAAACGCTTTGTGGATATATGTTTTGTATTTAACTTACTTTCGAGCAGATATCTATTAAAATTTCCCCAAAACCAAACTCTGGTCCTAAACCTAACCCTAAACTTAACCTCAACCCAAGACCTAAACCAATCCCGCACGTTGATCCCACCAGATACTTTGTTAATAATTTTGGCATCTGTAGGGGCTATAGTGGTGCTCCAGTGGGAGTTATGGGTACACGATCAATTATACAGGGAAGCCTTGGGAATGTATTAATATTGTTTTAGCATATTTCTGTAAAATACATTTTAAAAATCTGCACATCAGTTTCAAAGAAGGGACCATTGCTCATTCCTCAACCAATCAGAGAACTCCAAAGCAACTTCCATTCCCTAACTACAGGGGGCAGTCTCCCTGGAGCGACTTGGGGTTAACGGTCTTGCTCAGGAACCCAGTGGCGGTATACTGAAGGAAGGATTCGAACCCATGACCTCCTGGTCCGGAGGCAAGCATCCTTCCAACGAAGCCACCACCACCCCCCACAGCATGACCTGCTAATAAGAAAACAGGCTACAGCTGGCTTTTATCGACAAATACAATAAAAGGAGTGTTGCACATTGGTTGTACAGGAGTGAAACCATTCATTTCAAGACTGTGAACTCATAAGTAGTTAAGACTTGGCATTTTGCAGATGCTCTCAGCCAGGCTTCCTGCCAGAGTCATGTCCAGAGTTCAAATATGTAATGACTTTGAATCTCAGACAAAGCATCAGCTCCATTCAGTCAAGCAGCGACACAGCAAAGTCTATATTAACGTGCAGAAAAAGATGTCCTTCTTGTTGGAATTTCTTCCACAAGGATCCACTCTTGGCTCCCTTTGGTTCAGCCTGTACATGCTTCCTCTCAGCCAGACTCTCCAAGAATACTAGGTGGCGTCCAATCAATTGAGTTCAAAGCATTGCTAATTGTTCATATGTCACTCAGTGGTTTAGGGGCTGAATATGTTGCCTAGATGTTTGATGAATATCAGCCTGGAAGATCACTTAGGTCAGCTGTAGCTGCTTTCAGGTACCAGTTGTGATCTGCGCAAAATTCATGCACCTTAATTTATATAGCTTTATTTATTTTTGTTTGACTCAATCTTAAATCGTAACTCTGTAAAGCTCAGTGAAGGACCTCTATGTACGATAATGTGCTACACAAATAAACTTGTCCTGCCTTGTCTAGAAATAACAATCTGGCGCCTGTCAAAGTTGATCAGATTTTTCTGCTTCCTCATGCACACTGCTTCTGCCTGACTGTTGTGTGCTGGTCTAGGTCCCGGCACACACCACACCACCTCTTGACAGGTGCCACCGTAGCGAGTTAATCAATGTATTCACTTCACGTGTCAGTGTTGATGTCATGGCTAATCTGTGCTTATGCCTGAAACATGGCTAAAGCATTAACAAAACATGTAAAAATATTCTTTTTCCAAGACAATAAATCGAATTACACAATGTATCACTGTGTGTACATTATAAAATGTAATTCATGTTTTATACAAAAGGCCCACAAAACCTGTTTGCTCCTGTGTATGGAGTAGAATACACAATAAAGTGTAACGTATGTGTAAACACTGTTTCTATTCCTTCTAGCTACAATTAAATTAATGTTTTCCCAAAAATGACAAGAGGAGTTTTAGATAAGTGATTTTTACACGAACTTTTCCCCTGTAGACTTTGTTCAGTGCTATTCATGTTAGTGTGTTTGTGTTTTATCTCTTGATGAAATATTAATGAAAGCTGGTTGTGGTCAGTCGGCATTAATAATAAATAATAACCCATACAGCAATATATAGTCAAAGATAAAATTCGGATTACCTAAATTCCTATCGTAAAAAAAGGTGGAAAGAGAGAACCTTATGTTCCTTGAGTCCTCATATCCTCCAAAACCACAGCTTTAGACCTTTCTGTTACGGGTTCAATGATTTCCTTCATAATTCATGTTTCTGGAGCCTATCCCAGCAGTCACAGGGTGAAAGAGGAAAACAATGGACAGGCTGCCAGTCCATCACAGAGAATTACCAGTCAAATACAATAATGAGTTTAAGGGTTTATTTGCATTTTTAACCTCCATATTCAGGACTTTAAGGTCTTCTCATCATCTCAAATGAGGTTTAACGGTGACCGTGTCTTTTCTGTTGCAGCCTCAGTATCATGGAACATCTTGCTCTTTTTATAAAGGCACCGCCACAATAGATAAATGCATTTTATAACCTAGTTGTTCTCTCAGGTGTTTGAGTCTGTAGCATAGACTCTTTTGTTTTATCTATTATTATCATCTCTCATTTATTATTATCTCTCTGAAATAGCAGCTCTTCTCTGACATGTAAAATGCCACAATGTTTAATGTGAAGATTGTTGCACACATATTATTATACAGTTCCGGAAAAGAAAATAAGAGAGCACTGCAACTTGTTTTTAAATCTGCATCTCTATGAGTATGACAACCATTCCATGCCAGTGTCTGTTAAATTCCTACACAA
>JBBPCX010000028.1:4610707-4626986 GCA_037974365.1 Hydrocynus forskahlii | reverse complement strand
ACACACACACACACACACACACACACACACACACACACACACACACACACACACACACACACACACACAAAAACACCATCACGTAATGTATATTATTGCCACATGTATGTAGCTAGCTCTGAATGAAAGAGGATATTGTCTATGGTCCTGGAGAGCCTCAGTTCACCTCGAATGACTTCTGTCCATGAATTTGGTTGATAAGCACTGCCGCACCCATTGTGAGACATGTTTCAGCCTTCTGTTAGGACTCATGCTGGATGAATAGAGCTTCACATACGTGCCCAACTCATCAAGCCATATGAAGTTTTGTTTTGCAATGGCCCGTTTCTGTAACAGCGGGGTGCACGCAGATTTCATGGTTTATTACATTTTTATCACAAAACCCGGAGTGATTGTGTAATGCATTTTGTATGAATTCCCACATGTATTCTAGCAGGAATGGGAGGGGTAAACTTAGATAAGATCTACTTTGATCCCAGCCTTATTTTTCTGGTTACTGAGTAGCTCCCACAACTCTCATAGAATTCTACAGTGGACCTGAATATATTTCATTTTTGTGGATGACTAGATACAGTAATCCACAGTAGATACAGTAGATTCAGTAATCTTGTGACTCACTTCAGGTTGCTTCCAGGCTGCATGAATTGTTTCTGTGTTGCTTTTAGATTGGCAGTGCAACTCAACCAGCAGCTGCCCATCTGTCATTGTACCTTACCATATCATGTTGTCAAACAAAAGTGTCCTACTCCCCTCCAACAGGGAACCATTGCTACACACTAGCAAAACACTTTTCTCCTATGTGCTTTGGGGTGCAATGAGAGTGATTATTCTATGGTAACTATTTCGAAAATACACCCAGATCAGTGTGGAACTCTGGAACAGAGCAAGAGTGAACACATGGAAGCTAAAAATCACCCATAACTGCTTCCATGTGATGGAACACCACTCTGTTCAGTTGGTGCAGGGGTTGCTTGACTAGTACTTCCAGTACTAGCACTTTGTCCAAGCACTTTGTGGAGTGCCAGTAGATTTTACATGTTCATATGTGGATACGCTGTCGTGATAAATTGTTGTACTGCGCTTTTTTGAGTAAATTACATCTTTATCACTAGTACTTCTAGACCATCAAGCGACTGGACAAATCATAAACAGGTTCAGATCAGTTATAGAAAACATGTTAATAATAATCACTGCATAGTAATAAGTATCTGATTGGATGTCAGTCCATTATGCCATCAATGTGCGGTGTTTGTATATAGTGTGTGTATACATATTGCCAGTTGTTCAGTTGTATAGCCCCCTTTCCTTTTTAAATAGTTTATTTTTTGAGATGTCAATAACAAAAATGATAACTTCTGGAAAACTACACATCACTATATTGAAAAGAAAATATTAAATATCTTCAAGCGAATGTTGATATATTTTTGCCGTAGCATTCCACTCATAGTGGCACATTCTCAAGAAGAACAGCAGCTTTCCTCCAGTGCTTGGAGGTTGTGTGAGATAATCTGCTCAATTTAGTGGTAGATAGTCATTGAGGCATGTGTAGCAAGGGAGGTACAATTTCCCCTACACCTTCCCGTGAGTCATACTGTGGAAGCAGGAGGTGCACACGCACGAGTGTGTGTGAGTGAGTCACGAACTCACCCCACCACTCACAATGAAGGGCTGTGACGAGTGCTACCCATGACGGTTTCTCTTACGGGTTTTTTTTTTTTTTTTTGCTTTTTCGCATTCAGACTCTTTTACGTGCCTCAGACAGTGTTATTTTTAGCAGCTGCGCTGGTGTTGCTGTGCACTGTGTGTGAGCTCACAGGAACACCGCGCCCCCCCCCCACACGCGCACACACTCCTCCTCCTACGCAAGCTCTGAAGTCTGCTAGCGAGGGTACACACTGTGCTCTGTCCCAGACTGACCTCACCATTTCATCACAGGTTAATTTACCTCGTAGTAAAACCATTCATTTCAGTCACGCTCACTTTTAGTTATAGTTTTACACACACACACACACTGATGTTTCTGAAATAGAACAGGGACGGAAGGGAGAGCGTACGGAAGAGAGAGTGTAGGTAGGGCGGGGTATATTCAGAGCGGGAAAACAGTTCTGTGCCGAATGAGGTGGAGCCTGGAGAGGATTTTGGTCCCAGCAGCGGCACACTCAGGCAGACACGAGTCCTCTCAAGCCCCTGCTGAAGGAAAGTGGGTCACTGGGTCAGCCAGTGGCAGGGCTGCTGTGGCTTGGACATAGCCACCCAGAGCCAGATACTCTAACACGTCCATGCTGTTTTCACACGGGAACAGTAAAAAATACTGATAAGGATGAACGTATTGTAAACATAGACACAAACACTGTGCAAGAAGCCAGTTGTAAATAAAAAGACCATCAGACGATATATGGAATTTACAAATGGAAATAAATGATCAAGTCAAAATAATAGCAAGGTGGTGGTACGTTTAGATTACCCTCCGAAAATGATCTTGAATACACGATTACAGGTGTAACATAAACCTGTTGCATGAATGGACTAATCTGTTAGATGGGAAATGCAGGAAGAGACAAAATAGAAAATGAAATGTTTTTACATTGTCTTGCAACATTTTAGTGGCCAGTTTAGAGGTGACCATTTACACGACTTATACCATCTCTTCTGCAGGTTAGTGACACACGTGCCACTAACCTTATGACTTTTTATGCTGCCTTGTTGAAAAACGCTTCTAACTCTACCTGACAATATCAAATATTTCAATAAGATTAATGTTGTACTTTCATGTATTGTGCAGTTACTTACTAAAGAAGCAGACAACATGGAAATGAAGATTTGAGGGGTTTTCTTTGTCAGTCGAAGGCAATTAATAAATGGACTAAAACAACGAAGACAACAAAATGTTATATTACACTAGAGCAACGACATATGCTCTTATGCCTTTACACGGTGCACTGTAGGTGCAAAACAGTTCATCAAGTTGAAAGTAACAATTAAAAGATCTTTTAAGATATTACTCCCAAACATGAGGTAGGACAGATTTATGGGTGTGGTAATGAATCCCAAGACTGGAACTGCACATGCGCAGATAGATACCATGTATCGCCACAACACCGCCAATCTTCATGATATAAAAGAAAGCATCATTTATTAGAACGGGCCACTTTTTCTATTGCTTTCATTTCTGTTTGTGAAGCTCTCATGAGCACTGGAGGGACTTATGGTTGTGGACTTTTCAGCAGTTTGTGCTACAGTAGCTCTATTGTGGCATTGGACCAGACAGCAGTGAGCCCCAGGGTTCCCATGGCCTTGTCACTGTTTCACTGGTATATACCAGGAAAACCCCGCCACATTTTGGAGATGCTCTGACCCAGCTGTCTTAGCTGCTTCTAACACATCAACTGTAAGAACTGACTGTTCGGTTCCTTTGTTATATATCCCACCTCTTGACAGGTGTCATTGTAACAACATAGTGTTATTCACTTTACCAACAAGCAGTTTTAATGTTGTGGCTAATCTGCATGTGTAGCAGGTTTGCTGTCCTGGGGAAATGCCCACTGGTTTTGAAAACCTAGCCCTGTGGATCCTGGCTGGTTGTGCGCTTTCATCTTAATCTTTCTCACTTTCTCTCTCTCTAGGATAAACATCATGATGCTGCACATGAAATCATTGAAACCATTCGGTAAGTGTGACTTTACAGTCATATGTAACGGACATCTAAGTTGTCAGCACTGAACTGAATGTCTCTCTCTCTCTCTCCTTTATGTAGATGGGTATGTGAAGAGATCCCAGATCTTAAACTGGCCATGGAGAACTATGTGCTCATTGACTACGATACAAAGAGGTGTGTTTTTATCTCTAGGTGTTTCTTAGATGGGAATAAAAAGATGAACTTTTAAGTAATTATGGTTACAGTTCTAATATTCTCGAACAACTAATTTCTCCTCTTAAATTGCTTTAATTAATTTTGGTATTAGCTCAGTATTTCTGATCAGAGGTTGGTGGGGTAGTGGGAGGGGATGACATGATGGTTTATTTTCCTCTGCTCACAGTGATGTAATCAAAACTCATAAAACAGTTTAATGGTGGGCAGAAATATTTTCATTGGAGTGTTGCCGGAAATCAAAAACATTTATGAATCATACTTAGTATGACCAAGCCTGAACTACCAAGGTAAAATCATTGTGTTTTTAATGATAGATTTGAAAATGTGTTATATGTGTTCTATTGTAGTTTTGAGAGTATGCAGAGACTGTGTGACAAGTACAACAGAGCCATTGACAGCATTCACCAGCTGGTAAGCTGACTCAACAAGAATGATGACAGTACATGTAGCCGTATGAGTGCATGTCATATCTTACTCAAAAAGCCTATTTTGTACCAATCTTATGACTCAAATGTTACAAGATGACCTGACTCGTTTAGCATTAAGCATTCTCTGTTTGTGTTTGCAGTGGAAAGGGACCACTCAGCCCATGAAGCTGAATAAGAGGCCTTCCAACGGCCTGCTGCGCCACATCCTGCAGCAGGTTTACAACCACTCTGTCACTGACCCAGAGAAGCTGAATAACTATGAGCCCTTCTCCCCAGAGGTGTATGGAGAGACCTCATTTGATCTGGTGGCTCAGATCATTGATGAGATTGAGATGATGGAGGATGACACCTTTGTGGACCTGGGCAGTGGTCAGTCCTTCAGTGCTATTTAGAATTTAGTTAAGGGAGGGTGGTGTGGTTGACTAACAAACAGCAGTGCTTGGAAATGTCAGTTCTGTGGTTGCATGATATTTGATTATCAGCTGAGTATTTACTCATGTTAGAGTAGTCTAGAGCAATGGTTCTCAACCTTTTCAACTTTAAGGCCCACCTATCTTATCACAGCATGTTGCCAAGGCCCACTTGGCCACATGAGATGATATTAAATAACCAAATGCAGACCAGTGGCATGTCTCGATTTTAGATTCACGACCCAATCAAAAGCCTTCGCGGCCCATCAGTGGTCCCGTGCCCAGTGGTTGAGAAACCCGGGTCTAGAGCATTGCAATATCTCTGCCATGTAATCGGGTTTTATTCTATAGTAGCTCAATGTAGTTAGTAGTAGTTCAGTACCATGTTGCTTATATTTTATATTTTAAAATGATGTTTCTTTTCTTAATTTTGAACAGAATAATCTAGGACAGAATTATCATCTCCTTGGCTGGCTCTGCTCTTAAGACCGCCAGCCAAACTACAGCTGTTACAGACTGGCTGGAGGAACACAGTTAAAGGCATCAGTATTTGTTGCTGAAGCTGTCAGAAAGACATTGACAGCAAACTCAGGCAGCAAACTAGGCACTGTGAACAATAACACCATTTTTCAAACTGGAGTCTAGTCTTTCAATTGAGCTTCATAGCTCCAAATGGAGACTTGCACTGGCAACTAGCAATGAAAAGGCCATGTATAGGGTGTTAGCCGAAACAAATATTTGCAGTGTAAGAGCCATTCATAGTAGTGTACATGGAATTGGCATGATAAAGCCATCACAAGGACCCACTGAAATGGTAAGAAACTCTGTGTGTACTGGCCTGTTCATTGTTAACATAGCAACTGAACTAGCAAAGCAGTCATTACTTAAGCCAGTTTAATCAGGCACAGTGTAATTTGCTCATTCACACTTTGAGTGTACATATGTGTCTGTGTGAAGGCTTCCTCTCAGTGCGTATGGTTGTGGGCTGGAAGTGTGGATATGAATTTGCTCTTAGGGAAGGAGCTGCTTGATTACACATCTTTCTCTAAGATGTTCCATGCTTTAATTACAGGTTTGTCTTGTCTTGAATTGCAGGTGTTGGACAGGTAGTACTGCAGGTTGCTGCTGCCACTAACTGCAAGCACTACTATGGTGTTGAGAAGGCTGACACTCCAGCTACGTATGCAGAGGTGAGGACGCTGTCTAAACGAATCTAAATCTTAAGATCAACTCTATGTATGCCATGTTCAAAATGACCCAACCAGCACTTCTGATTAACACATTTTACCACTTCAAGGTGCACCTATGGCTGACGCAGACACTAAATAGCGCACTCACAGCATGTGTAATTTCTATAGAAAAGCATTGCCTCTAGACTGGAAGGTTATCATTAGAGGGGTAAAAGCTCCTATTGGGCTGTAGATCAGTTGATTTGACTATATGATTGAAAATGCAGAGTGCTTAATAAAGTACATGTAAGTAAAATATTTGCTTGGGGTGCAGGCAATGGACCGAGAATTCAAGAGGTGGATGAAGTGGTATGGAAAAAAGCATGGGGAGTACACGGTAAGTTATAGGCTATGAACTGACTGTTTACATGCAGATGTTAGTAATGGTAATAACTGCCCAGTGATGCGTTTTCTTTGTTTGTCCAATATGTTGAAGTGATTTAGAAGCATGTGGTCCTAAAGATTTGCAGGCATTAACTTTAATCTAACCCAGTTTCTTATCAGGGCCTGTGGAAGAGGGAGCATATTAAGCTATTTCCAGATCTAGATGCTAGTGGACCTGGCTTAATTTGATTGAACACGTCTGTGAAAACCATGGTGTGTAGATAATATGCATATAATGATTCATGAACTACACAAATTGGTTTGACACAATACTGTGGTATCAGAGTGCAGTATGTGTGCAAATTACAAAAGCACTTAAAGTCCTGCACATTAGCCACATTAGATTCAGTGATATATAAGATGATGAAAAGTACTAATTTTTAGCTGTCTTTTGATGGCCCAGCAGAATTTGTTCTCATTCAGAATGCTCCAGTAGAGCCTGGGGCTTGAGACCCAGAAGGTAGAGTATAAATTAAGTGAAGGATGATTGCTTGTAAGCAAGTAGCCAGTGACATTATGAAGCGCTTTTCTTGCTATGCTGATGTCCATTGTGATTTCCATCTGTTAACCTATAGCTGGAGAGAGGAGATTTCCTTTCTGAAGACTGGAAGGAAAGAATAGCCAACACGAGGTAAAGCTTATCAGTCATTTAATCATTAATTAGGAGTTAATTTTTGTTAAACTTGTATTGCATACTTGATTTCAACACCTGTCTAGTTTAAATACTATATGTTGCATAAGATAAATTATTAAAGACTGTTGTGTGAATTTCATTGTCATTTGTCATTGAAGTTGTTGACTTGTTGTAACGATGTGATATTAGTAAATGATATGTTCTCTTGCAGTGTTATTTTTGTGAATAACTTTGCCTTTGGTCCAGAGGTAGATCACCAGCTGAAGGAACGATTTGCCAATATGAAGGAAGGTTTGTACATGTGATCATCATGTAACTGCTTGTCTGGGCGGGCTGAATAATGTAGCCTCCTGCCTTTGCTATTGAATTATTTTAGGATGCTCAATTAATGTACATCTTTTCTCTTTCAGGTGGAAAAATTGTATCCTCAAAACCTTTTGCACCTCTGAATTTTAGAATAAATAGTCGAAACTTGAGTGGTAAGTTTTAGATTTGCTATTACTTATATTCAATTACTTTCATTTGAACTACCCTCATCTCAATTTCTGCTCTTTTTTGGACAGATATTGGCACAATAATGCGTGTTGTTGAACTGTCACCTCTGAGAGGCTCAGTGTCCTGGACGGGGAAACCAGTTTCCTACTATCTGCATACAATAGACCGTACCATAGTGAGTGTTTTTTGTGTACCCTCTCTTCCAATATATAATCCTTTTACACCTTTACAGCGCACAATATTCTGCTGTCTTTTAGTAAAACTATTAATATGAACAGAGAGATTAGTATATGCCTGTTTTTTTGCTTAAATAATGATTTCCTGTTCCGTTCTAAGTGTTTGATTTCTTTGTTCGCAGCTTGAAAATTATTTTTCTAGTCTCAAAAATCCTAAACTCAGGGTAAGTCTTATGCAGTCTTAACCATGTTTGATAATCTTTAAGATGTTTTGCTACCGTTTTTATTAGTTGCACAAGTTGCATCTGTCGTGTATTTTCAAACAACTTGTTCTCTCTCATTGTGATGGCTGCAGGAGGAGCAGGAGGCAGCAAGACGTCGTCAGCAGAAAGACACCAAGGACAGTAAGAGCAACACCACAACCCCGACCAAGCCGAAAGAGCACAGGGTAGGCTTGCATAACTTGGCACATTTCAGTCTCTTCAAAAGAATTGCACTAGTGTGACTGCACCAGCACAGGCCAGCTTACTTATTTTTGAATGGCATATTTGAATGAATGCCTCAGCCTTAAGCTCTCAGCTCAAAAATCTGAACGTGTGGTATTTTTAGCTTTGGAACACTGAATGGCTCACTCAAATATACAAGGCCAAAAAGAAAAACCCTCCCACTCCCTCCCACCCTGCAGGACTCTGCTGGTGAGGAAGAGAGCTCAGGGCCTCTGGTACCTGTGAAGCCGTCTCCTAAACCCCGTCGTGCCAAGCTACTGGCCAAGGGCCGCAAGCTGGGTAACAAAAAACGCGGGCGGCCCAAAAAGGCAGCCGCAGCAGCAGCCGCTGAGCGCAAGACCAAGAAGAGCCAGAGCGCCTTGGAACTGTTGCATGCCAAGACCCTTTCAGCAGCCCCTCCTCAGGGTGAGTGTGCGCCCACCCAGCAGTACCTGATCTTCACAGTTGGATACTAGCTACATGTTTCTAGTCACTTATTAATTATTTCAAATTTTCACATGTCAAAGTTTAGTATATTAATTCATCATGCATATTTAAGTAGTTTATTGGTAACCCACACTTCAGTGCAAAGCATAAAGGAAGAATTACTCACAGCTGGAACATTTTGAATTTGGCAATGCTAAGACAGCTCTGTGTGAACTGTTTTTTTTTTTTTGGGGGGGGGGGATTTGTTTTTCTTAATATTTGGTTGTAGTTACAAAGGAAACTCGGTGTCAGTTTTATCACTGCTTGATCATTAGTAATGGTGCTGTATGTTATGCGTACTGAACCTCTGAAATGGTATACTTAGTTCATAGTGTGTATCTTGCATTGTTGTAATTTAGTATACAGTGGATTCCTTTATTTTGTTGCTTGGTTGACCTTGTGATTGTTTTTGCTTTCTCCAGATGGATACAGGTCACCTCAAAGCCCCTTCTACCAGCTACCTCCCAAAGTGCAACATTACACGGCGAGCCAGCTCCTGCTCGGCCCCATCCCCCAGGGCCTGCAGACTATGCTGGGTATGCATGCTTACACTGAAGCAGTTTAGTTTTGCTAGGAATTCTTAACTACAGTATAATGAAATGTTTGCATCTTTCATTTATGTATGTATGTAAGTAATAAGCCAAAACTGATATGACCACTCACAGATGAAGAGAAAAGTGTTGATTATCAGATTACAATTGGCAATGTCAAGGTCTGGGGTATAGGTGGTAAGTGAATAGTCTTGAATGTGGGAGAAATGTACAGGCATAAATGTCTGAGCAACTTGGACAAGGGCCAAATTGTTATGGCCAGACGACTGGGTTAGAAAATATCCAAAAAGGCCAGACTTGAGGGGAGCCCTGGTCAGTGGTGTTGCATACATTCTGAGGATGTGTAAACTGTGAACAAAAGGGCTGCTGTGAAAGAAATAGAGGAAATGTTTAACTCTTTTCACATCCTGTTGAGTATGAGGGTGTGTTGCTGTAGACCAGTCAAAGTGCCCATTCTAACCCCTGTCCATTGTGAAAGGTGCATGCAATGAGTATACAGTAACTGGACCTTGGAGCATAGGAAGGTGGTCACATGGAAAGTCCCATAATATTTTACATTAAGTAGGTGGCCGAGTACACATGCTTGGTTTGTCTGGTTTGATGACATCAGGATGCACTTTGGGAAGAAGACAAGCCAGTGGAGGCAGCTTGATACTCTTGACAGTGTTCTTCTAAATATTGTTGTGGACCAGGTGCAGTAGTGCAGTAGTATTCCCCAGTGCCAGTGGCCTCATTCAGCAGGAGAAAGCCTACTGCACACATTTTGAAAGTTTGAGAAACGCTGCAAAGAGTTTAAGGTCTTGCCCTGGACTCCAAATCCCAGATCATGTTTCAACTTGCAGGACTTAAAGGATGTTCTGCTAGTGTTTTGGTGCAAGACACCACAGGTCACCTTTTGAGATCTTTTAAAGTTCATGCCTCAGCAGGTCTGAACTGTTTTGCCAGCATTCAAAGGACAGACAGAATATTAGGCAGTTGGTCATAATGGTTTGTCTTATTTTTGTGTGTGTATATATAATTTGTTTGTGCCAAACTGGTGTCTGTGGTGTTAACCATCTTCACAAATAGCTATCTTATCTACAATCACATGGCAGTATGGATATCAGGTAGACATCTAAATGTTTTTGATCTCTTTCACCACAGATAACATCAAAGTCCAGTACCTGCAGTTCATGGCCTATATGAAGACACCACAGTACCGCACAAACTTACAGCAAGCTCTGGAACAGGAGAGGGTACTATACCTCATATCCTATTTCTAGCCAAGATTTGTTGACATGCTGTGCAGCTTTACTTTGAGGTCCTGTTTTGACACAAATCTTTTAAGTCATGTGTATCATTCCTTCTTTCCTGAAAACTGCTACCCTGTTATAAAAGGATAAAATGTCTTTTTAGTAATTCCTTATGTGTCTCCCTTTTTATTTTTTGAATACATACACACCGCTTACAGCTCAGACACACTGAACTGTCAAGTCAAGCCCAACAACTGATCAGTGCTTGCCATGCTCACAAGGAGAGGATTAAAGACCTTTTCCAGTCCAAACTGGAGGAGGTAAGGCTGTGTGTGAGTATGCGCATGGGTGTGTAAATGGGACAGCAGAATGAACACCTGAAATTTAACATATAAGCATAAATAAACATAAAACTAAATAGTCCTGTCAAAATACAGCTAAGTTAATATCCTAGTGTCCAAATTAAGACTTTCCCGGTGACAGCAGACTCTATTGAATTTCAGCTGGGAGTGAAGGCAGTGACAGTTGAGGACCTGGTACAGGCTCAAAAGGAGATCACAGCTCATAATATGCAACTGAGGGAGCAGACCAAGCAGCTGGAGAGGGACATGGCTGAACTGAAGGACCAGAGTCTGATGTTGGTGAGTCCTGATGACAGTCTACTTTATTTCCTTTTAGAATGGCTCTACAAGCTCCCTGCTAATGAGCCTTAGTCCTTGTTCACACAGATCTCAGGTTGTGCAGTAATATGCAGATTGATTGGTGCATTAAACCAGTGTGTCTAGAAGAGTTCCCTCCTCCACGTGATCTAATGAATCATTATTTGTCAAAATAATGATAATCATTGCTAATTGTCACACCAGGAGGTCTGTTTTTAGCAATTTCCATTAAACCTTTCTATTTCAAATTTCAGATAAAATTGAGGTACAGACAAAATAAAACAATGACAATTATATTTTGCTCTATTGTGCAGACACATCAACCACTCTTGATCGTAATTAGTCAATGTTAAGAGCAAATGAACAAACTTATCTTAACCTGTGATTATATGGTTGAATTACCATGAGTATTCTATGAGTTGATTGTCTTGGTGAGACCTCAGAATAGCTATTTTTGGCCATCGATCTAAAGCTGAAACTGAGAATCTAGCTTTGCGGTTTCCCTTAGTGATTTCTTGGTGTACGTGCTGGTTAAAAGCTAGTGCTGTCTCATCCTCATGCAGCTGAAGGCTCGCTGTGAGGAGCTGAAGCTGGACTGGAGTTCTCTGTGTGTGGAGACTCTGTTGAAAGAGAAAGCCGCCCTTCGCAGGCAGATTTCTGAGAAACAGCGCCACTGCCTGGAGCTTCAGGTACCTCACAAACTTGACACACAGTTGTAAAAGTACTTGCAGCATATACACTGCTCAGTATATCAATAACCAGCCATACCAGTTATCAACCAATAAAGCATAAGTTTGTATTATTTGATTACTGAATTGAATACAAAGTAGTATGTTGTACAATGTGTATTCATACTGTAATTGTTTGTGGCACATTAATGTCAGATGCCCTGAAGCTTGTTCTATAAAAGAAAAAAACACTTGTCAGACAGAATTTTAAATGACTGTAATTGCAAGGCCCTCTATTGCCTAACACTGTTTCTCACTCTATTCAGATCAGTATTGTGGAGCTTGAGAAGAGCCAGAGACAACAGGAACTGCTGCAGCTTAAATCTTCCTATAGCCCATGTGAGGACTCACCATACCGCAAGAGCCTTCCAAGCCTGGAGCCCCGCCCCCCTTTGGACTCTGACACTCCAAAGATCGCCGGCCTCAACGGTCTCAGCCCTGAGCTGTGCATTAACGGCACTGCTTCTCCCAGCTATGAGCGTGGTGGCGGCAGCAGCAGCAAGAATGAACTCTTGTCCCGCTACCTGCCCATCTCTCCCGACCACGAGATTGTGCCACCCACCCCAGACTCCCGGAGCAGGCAGGTTGGGCAACCGCTGCCTGACTACACTCGCTTTTCTCCAGCCAAGATTGCCCTACGCAGGCATCTTAACCAGGACTCATCCACAGGCCAGTTCAGATTCCTCGGGTCCATCCACAGGTCAGTTCACTTTTGTGTTTTCACCAGACTGTGACACAAGAGTGTTGTATTAATTGCAGGGTTCTTTAAGTTTGTTGTTCTGTCTTTTCAGGGGTGATGTTAGTGCTATGTCGTCTCCTACCTTAAGTCTGAAACAGGGTTGTCCCTCCCCAAGCGCATCTGATAATCAGCAGACAGCCACAGCCAAGGGTGGAGAGAGGGTAACTGATGCTGATGGATTATGTAACTGTTGTACATACAAACTATTTATGTAATAAATCTGTGTTTCTCCCTTGTTTTCTCTCAGGCAAGTAAGGAGAAGAGCCCAGCAGGTCCAGGTGACAATATTACTAGTCTCCCAATCAGCATTCCTCTTAGCACTGTGCACCCCAACAAACTTCCTGTCAGCATCCCATTGGCCAGTGTTGTGCTGCCTAGTCGAGCTGAGAGACTGGTATGTACTCTCGTGTCTAAGTATTTGTAACTTTTTTGTGCATGAGTGACGGTGCTGTATATCACCTCTTAACATTTGTTGTTGCAGAGGAACACACCTAGTCCTGTATCTAGTAGGGAGCCATCAACAGGGCAGAGCAACAGTAAACAGCCTCTTACACCTAACTCAGGTATGTCTTAATGTGAATTCTGACAAATCTTATTTAAATATCTGTAACTGCCGACACAAAAACTGTTAACATTGTTTGCGTATGTTAACATATTGTAAAAATGCCACAATTAAACACATATTTTGGATCAAAAGTAATATAAAAATAAAATGTTCCGTTTTTAGTGCTAGCTTAGTTGCAGGCAACCTTCTGATATTTTTGAAATGCATTCCCTACTCACAAAGTACATAGATTTACTATTTAATGCAGTAATGCAGATAAATGGCAGTGATATTCAGTAATTTCAGTTTTACTGTCAGTAGCGATAGTGTTTACTTTGTGTTTTTTAACCTATTGATGTAGGTTAAGCTCTGTCTTTAAGCTTTGTGTGTAGGCTTGTAGATGAATACTGTAGGTAATGTTTACCGTTGTCTGTCTCTCTCTCTCTCAGGGTACTCCTCTAACTCAGGGTTGGTGAATGGTTCCCACTCTGCCATGTTGACTGGTGATCCAGACTGTGACGCTCCATCCCCACCACCCCACAGCACCCCACTGATTGGCCTCCAGTCCCGTGGTCCTGGTCTCAGCCCTCCTCTGGGCACTGGAGGAGTCCTGCAGTATGCAGACAGGCCTCCCCGACTCCCCCCTGAGGAAAGCACTGAGCGCCAGGGTCCCGAATCAGACACTGAGCTTCTGGACAGTGAGGCCCGCCGTCGCATCTTTTTCTCTTCCTCTTCCTCTTCCTCCTCTTCCTCCTCTTCCTCTGCTGGAGGCTCCCGGCTGCACCATGGATCATCCAAGCAGCACCACCACAACAGTCACCATCATCACCACCACCACCACCACCACCAGTCTCCAGGCTCCCATGGACAGGAGGGCCGCAAGAGAGGCCGCCGGAAGCGCAGCTCGTCAGGGTTACTGCCAGCAAGTTGCTCCCCCAAAAGGAGGTCATTTCCTGGACTGGGTTGCCCTAGCCACTCATCTGGTTCCCCTCTTAATATTAACACCATGGTAAGTGGTCGCCAAGTCGGGGTATTCAGATGACAGCAGGTTTAGGATTGGTGAGGTTTTTGTTTGAGTCACACATTGTTTGTAGTCCTTAAAAATTGTGTATTATATGAGGCCTTTGATTAATTGATTTAATAGAAGTCTGACAATCTCATCCTGACCCCAGGTGAACAACATCAATCAGCCCCTGGAGATCTCGGCCATCTCCTCTCCAGAACAGTCAGGCCGCAGCCCGTGTGAAGGAGACCTGGACCAGCCACCGGTCTTAAAAAGGGAGCGCCCCCTGGAGCTTAACGGCTCCAGCCGCTATTCTTCCACCCCCAGCTCGGATGAAGAAGACGCCGGCTACCCTGCAGACAGTAGCTCATCACGGTGACCGTGTTCTTCTCTCTGAACTGCTTTGTGGCACATGTAGGAAATTTGTTTGCTGGGTATTCATTAAAGTAGCTAAACTGTGATTTCCCCCTCTTTTAGAATTGAAAGGAAAATTGCAACAATTTCCCTCGAGAGCCGAGATGGCGATAGAGGTAAGAAATGCGCGTGCGCGCACACAGTTTGATAAGGAAATTAGTTTTTAGTCAAACTTTTTATTGAAATGTTATATTAACCAGTGTTTTCTGCATTACCGATAAATACAATACTTCAAGTGAACTGATTTGTGCTGTTGCTCTCTCCTTCAAAACAGGCAAGTGAAAAGGCATTCCATTCTATTTTATTTAAAGGGTACAAGTCATGGGCGTGCAGTCAAAAATGTGTGTTTTTTTATTTTGAACGTAAGTGCATGGCATTCTTCTGTGTCTCCTATAGGTTCTCAGGGTCGTAAATCGGGGGCCAGTAGTGTGAGCAGCGAGGTCTCATCATCTTCCAGCAAATGGAAATCCACCTTCTCACCGATCTCAGACCCAAAGCCTACTCCACCTGATCTCCGCCAGGGAGGCTCTCCCTTTGGTATGGGCATGTCACGTGGAGCTGGAGCGGGCACAGATTCTGACTCGGACCAGAAACAGCAGAGGAGGGTAGAGCGGGAACGGGAGCGCAGCGAGGCTTATGGGAACCCCAAGGCCTTTCTGGGCTCAGAAGCAAGTAACCGGTCAGCAGTGCTGTCTGAGAGGCCACAGCAGAAGCAGAAACCTCGGGAGTGGGAACTGAAGGCCGTAAGTGGATTGGCCAGTCAGAACCTCTTCATCTCTGCTGCAACCAGTGGTGGCATCCTGAGTGGGAAGGTTGGCGGTGCCACCACAGTTTCTTCTGCCTCCTCTGTGGGACCATACTTCCCTTTGGGTGGAGCCTCAGTCTTGCAGAGTTTGTTTGGAGCGCAGACTTCAAGCCCAACCACCAGTGGAGCACCACGATTGGTCAATGGCCACTCAGCACTGGGTAGCTTTTCCAGTGCCGGGCTGGCAGGGGGTGCTGCAGGAGGTGAGTTTTCATTTCAGTATCTCCTTTTCCTCTTTGGGTCTGTTTGAATTGAGTTTGGCAGTTCGATTTGGAGTGTTTTTAAGGTAAGTGTAAGGCCAGTGCTGTCTGCCTTCATTCGTGCTGCTTTCTGTGCTGCTGAACCACAAGCTGACTTTGCACAGGCTAAAGCTGCACACCCTTAGAAAATGGCAACAGTCGACCACAGATCCTTTGCATAAGTAGCAAAGTTATGCATTAAAAATTCTTCAAATTCTGAGCAAAAATACTTTGTACATCAGCAAATGTGTTTCAGAATGATATTTCAAATTCTCATGTTTGATTTGTTTCAGTTTGGTTAGTTTGAAATTAGTGGCTAACTATTCTGAACATTAAAGCAGCCGTCTTTTTTTCTATGGGTGTTGGTTTTACATTTACTCATATTGTTTGTGGTGCTAAGACATTCCTCTGGCAGACTTGTATGCTTGGTTGAGGCACATTCTCAGTTCATGCAAGTGTTCAGCTGTGTTGCGTCAGCAGTGGAATGCCTTACTGCTTTGTGTGCTTTGTTTGACTTGCTTGCTGCTATGCACAACCTGGCTCAGCCCCCGTTATCTCTGTCTCCCTTTCTCTCTGTCTCCTCCATCTCTCCCTCCCTCTTTCACCATGTCTCTCATCTCTTTGTACGTTTGTCTGCCCCACCTCTGTCTTCTCCATCATACCCCATCTCTCTCTCTCTCTCTGTCTCTCTCTCTCTGTCTCTCTCTCTCTCTCTCTCTCTCTCTCTCTCTCTCTGTCTCTGTCTCTCTCTCTCTGTCTCTGTCTCT
>JBBPCX010000028.1:4587580-4610607 GCA_037974365.1 Hydrocynus forskahlii | reverse complement strand
TCTCTCTGTCTCTCTCTCTCTCTCTCTCTCTCTCTCTCTCTCTCTGTCTCTGTCTCTCTCTCTCTGTCTCTGTCTCTCTCTCTGTCTCTCTGTCTGTCTCTCTCTCTCACCCCCTCTCGCCCCATCTCTCTCCCTCTCTCCTATATAGATATATATGTATGTATATATGTGTATATGTGTATATATGTGTATATGTGTATATATGTGTATATGTGTATATGTGTGTATATATGTGTATATGTGTATATATATGTGTATATGTGTATATATATGTATATGTGTATATATATGTATATGTGTATATATATGTATATGTGTATATGTATGTATATGTATATGTATGTATATGTATATGTGTATATATGTATGTATGTATATGTGTATATATATATGTATATGTATACAGCAGAATAGATATCTTCAGATGCTTGTAAGCATATTACATTTGAATTCTGTGTCCATCTGTTTCCAGTTCTACTCGGGTCACCGCTCTCCTCATATCCCGTTCCGGCTACTGCACCTGGTGTGGACGCATGCACGCCACCTCGCCGGCTACGAGCAGCAGGACGCACATGAGTTCCTTATTGCTGCCCTGGACGTCCTGCACCGGCACTGCAAAGGTGACCTCACTCACTCACTCACTCACTCACTCACTCACTCACTCACTCACTCACTCACTCTCTCACACACACACACACACTCACACTCACACACACACATATATATATATATATTTCGTGGGGATTACGTTCCAAGAGCACCCGCGTATAGTGAAAAACTGTGAATATGTGATGTGGTTAAAAAAAAAACCCCTAAAAAAACCCCTAAATACACTTGTGACGTCCGGGCCTCGTCCTCCGCGCCCCCTCGCTGGGTTGTTCATGGTTGTTTTGCATTCAGGTGTCTGATTGCATTGCCTACTGCCTCGCTTAAACATAAACAACCAACACGAGGACGAGGGGGCGTGGCGGACGAGGCCCATATATGTGTATATATATGTGTATATGTATGTATGTATATAATATATATAATGTGTGTGTGTGTGTGTATATGCATTTGTATATATGTTTATTTATTTATTTATGTTTAGACAGCATAACACATCAATATTTGCCAGTAGGTAATTATCGCAGGAAGATGCAAATCATGCTGATACAACACAAAACACAGAAGTCGCCTCTTATTACACAGTAATTGGAATTAACTGTCTGTCTGTCTCTCTGTCTGTCTATTTCTTTCTCTCTCACTCTCTCTCTGTGTCGCTGTGTGTCTCTCTCGCGTCTGTCTCTCAGGTGATGACAATGGGAAGAAGGCCAACAATCCGAATCACTGTAACTGCATCATTGACCAAATCTTCACTGGAGGACTGCAGTCAGATGTTACCTGCCAGGTCTGCCAGTAAGTTCTCCTCTCTTTCTGAGGGCATGTACACACATTATTGCTGGCATGTCAAAACCTTGTTTGACGTTTTACACATTTGTTGCCCTACATTTTGTTGAAATCTAAAAAAAAAAAAAAAAAAAAGACCAACACAAATGGTCCAAAGCTACTTCTTGGTATATACTTTTGCATGCAATAGCTTTTGCCACTCTTGTGTTTCTATGAGACCCCAAAGCCTTCCTGTTCCCTACAAAATCCTCTTTGTAGTTTCTAGTTTTTCCCTATTTACACTCACTGGGGATGTTTTTGCACAGAGACTGTGAAATAATAAATGAACCCTGTAGGACAGTACCGAATGACCTGTCTGACTTCCAGCAGCCCTGCCTACCTGCAGAACTCCCCCCTCACACTCGTACACACTCTCACGTAAATGCTCTCTCTCTCTGCCTGTCTCTCTCTCTCTCTCTCTCTCTCTCTCTCTTGCTCTCGCTCTCTCTCTCTTTCTCTCTCTCTTTCTGCTGTACATGTTGGACATACACTACACTCTCCCTCTCTTTACTTTATGACTCATTCACTCACTATCCTGCTGGGGCTGTGTCCTCCAGCACCCCTGCTGGCAGTTCACTGAAACTGCACCATGACTCATCGCAGATTGTGAGAAACAATGCTTTTGCGTTTTGTCTCATGACAATGAAGTGTGATCTGACACATAAAAAGATTCTTTTGGGTGAACGAATAAACATTTGTTTTTATTCTAAGCTATCTCAAACCAAAAATGTGTCAAATGCTCTTCTGGGCCGACTGTATTGTGGATAAGACTTGCGGAAGGACATGCACTTGCTTCAGTGGTGCACACTAGTCAGTAGCTTATCTATAAACACCACACACACACACACACACACACACACACGTTTTCATGGAAGGTTCATATTTCATGAACTGCACAATGAACTGCATTGATTTTGTGGCACCCACACATACAGAAGCGTGTGTAAATGGAAGTATCTGTAAACCCCCTGTGTTTCTTCCTCCCCAGTGGAGTTTCCACGACGATAGACCCTTTCTGGGACATCAGCCTGGACCTGCCGGGCTCCTCCACACCCTTCTGGCCCCTGAGCCCGGGGGGTGACAGCGGTGTCGCCAATGGCGAGGGTCACTTGACCGGCTCCACCACGCTCACAGACTGTCTGCGCAGGTATGCCCACTTCTGGCTCAGCTTGTCAACCCTGACGGATGTTCTAGATACACAAGGGGTCACAGTGGACTTCCTGTATAAACTCACCATGAAGGGATGAGGTAGGACGATGCAGATCAACCTTTGACTTGCTTTGGCTTAGTACTGTGACACAGCATCTTACAGCACATAATATAACAAGCTGGGTAAATGTATAGTATAGGGGCTACTTGAGTTAAAAATGCTGGATAGGACCTTGGAGAGAGAACTTGCAAAAATCTAATCCAGCCCTGTAACAAATCTAGCCTGAACACATACAGCTCACACACAAACATTTAGTGATACCATGTTAGTAGAGCACTGGAAAAGCAATGTAGCCTACTTGTAGATGCTTATCATAAGTAAAGTGCTCCATTTAAAACTAATTAATAAATATCAAAGCTTAATATATTTTTTTTATATATTGGTATCGGCCAGAACTTAAGGTGTCTGTAACAGAAAAGGGAAAGTGATATCAGGCCATCTCGAGTTGTGAGCAGCAACTTGTCTATGATGAATACAGTTAAACATAATACAGAACATAATGTAAGAATCCTTTAGGGATAAAGATGTGATCTAAAAGAGGTTTAAAGAAAAGTAAAAAAATATATATACTACTTGAATGAGATGTTACTCGTTCAGGTCCTGTTCAGTTTGTATGACTGGATTCTCTGTGTACTCCACTAACACAATGCACAGGCAGGTGTGTCCGCTTCATTAATGTTACTAACTTTGTTGGGTTCAAAAGAAGCACAGAGATCCTGACTCGTTTAGTGATGGCCCTTTACAAAAATAAATGTGGAGTGGGCTTCAGAGATGTTCTCAATCAAGAACAATCACTCACACACACACACACACACACACACACACACACACACACACACACACACACTGGCAAGCTACATTTACCTGGTTTGACTCAACGAGGACGTGCCTGAATGACGTGGCAGATTTTTGTTTACATTATTGACTTTTCTTGCCAAATAGATATCAGTGACCTCCACCTGGATTCTGCAGACTTCCACACGAACACAATGAACTGAATGCACTGTGCAGAACTGTCTCTAATGTTTCTCTTCTCTCTCCCTCTCTCTCTCTCTCTCGCTCTTTCTTTTTCTCTCCCCTTCGCTCTGTGTTTTGAAGGTTCACTCGGCCTGAGCATCTAGGAAGCAGTGCCAAAATCAAATGCGGTGGTTGCCATAGCTACCAAGAGTCTACTAAACAACTGACGATGAAGAAGCTCCCCATAGTCGCATGTTTTCATCTGAAAGTGGGTTTCACGTAGTTCGTGTGAATTCAGAATAGTTTTTTTGCATGATTGACTCAAAGAATAAGTTTTCTCTTTTAACGATCAGTTCAACAACTTTCTCGCTCTGACTTTTTTTTTAAACAAATGGTTTTAAATCATTGATGAAAAGTGAATGTGAACCTCTTCAAACAGAATAATTAATCAGGTTTTCAGATCAGTTTAGATCAGTCTGACCTAAAACAAAAAGCAAAAGAATTATTCAGAACTATGAGTTAAGAGGAGCACAGAAAAAAAGACTGGAAAAGAGTTACAAAAACGATTTCTGAAGATTTTATTCTCCATCAGTCGACACAGACAGATAAAAGCTACTCTGCGTAGGCGTGGGCGTCCTGCACAGATCAGTGCTCGCCAAAGTGAAGTGATGGAGAACTCCAGGGTGACCTTCATATAATTACATGCTGTGGTATGATTTTAAAGCTGTCTCTGTTAGCAAGGCAGTCCAAAAATATTTAAGTTACATGAACCTAAAGCAGTTCAACAGTTGGCCTGAGTACCAACTACCCTTAAGCCAAAACTGATGCTTAAAAGTATTAACTGGTTGAGGCCAGTAAACATAAGAGACGAAATTCACTCTGTTCAAGCTGTGTGCTGTGGTGTGTTCACGTATGACAAATGGACATTTTCACTTAACTTTCACTTCATGATTTATGAATACATAGAATGTTTTCATAATGAAAAGAACATCTAGCCGTAATAATCTATGAACTGTTCGGTCACGGTAGCTGGTTGGGAGCTGCGCTGTCCAGGGCAGCTGGTGGCCTCGTGGTTAGGGAGTTGCTGCTGCAATCAGAAGGTTGTAGGTTCGAATCTCAGGACTGTTAGAGGTACCGCTGAGGTGCCCTTGAGTAAGGTACCGTTGCCACACACTGCCTCACTGGTTGCAGCCCGCTGCTTCACTTGGTGAATGGGTTTAATAGGTTAAATGGGTATAATAGGATTCATGGGTCAAATGCAGATAAAGAATTTCACACTGGGTGCTGTGGCGTGTTCACGCGTGACTCTAAGGGACCACTTTGCTTTTAGCTGAACAGTTGTAAAGTAAAGTATAGACAGTGGGGCGAGGCAGTCACTGCACACAGTCTTAGATTTACCAGTCCCACACTCCTCCACCACATGTAACCTCCAAAATATCTCAGAAGTAGTTGTTGCTGAGCCAAACCACAGGTGATACTGAATATCAGCCGATTCATTTTGAGAAGTGTTGCAGTCCAGTCTGCTACACAATACTGGGTTTATACCAAATACTGGGTTCAAGAATTCTCATGGTGTTCTGAACACAATGTGATTAAAAATGGCTGTATTAAGTAAAGAAATGTGGCTTTTTTTTACACTAGTGAATGCTATTTCCATGGTATCTCCATGACAGCCAACTTTTCAGTTTTAGTTTATTTTCACTAAAACATAGAATGACATTGTTATTGTTGGTTTATTGTGTGGCATATTAATATTTAAAATACGTAAAGAGGCATTTGGCTGACGTCCTTATCCAGAGTGACAATCATTAGTTACAGAGACAGTCTTACAGTCATTAGTCACAGGGACAGTCTTACAGTCATTAGTCACAGGGACAGTACCCCTGGAGACACTGAGGGTTAAGCTCCATCTACTCAGTGGCAGAAAGTGTGTGTGTGTGGTGGGGGTGAACCTGTGACTTACACACTAGACCACTATCTTTAACCTGTGGTGTACCCCAAGGATCTGTTCTTGGGCCAATTCTGTTTTTATCTTTTAATGCCGTTTCATACCACTTTATGCAGATGACATCCAGCTTTACTGTTCTTTTCAGTCCCAACTAATAAGTTGTCCTCTCTGGGTAACTGCCTGTTGGAGGTCAATAAATGGCTGTCAATTATTTAAATTTAAATGTTGAGAAAACTGAGGCTATGATTTTTGCCCCTCCTGACCTCCACCTTGCAATATCTCACAAGTTATCTGCTTTTTCAATCTCATCAAAGGTGTCTTTACATAGTCTTGGAGTTATGTTCGATCCCGTTTGATGCCGATGTCAGGCTTCTCAGCCGTTCTTGTTTTTACAGCTAAGAAACATTTACAAATTGCGAAAAGCTGTGTCTAGGCCACAGATAGGATTGCTCATCCATGCTTTAATTTCCTCACGTCTTGACTATTGCAACTCACTTTAGTAAAGCAGGTCTTTCCTGTCTGAACAAAAATTGTATGCGGAAACCCCTGCACCCAAACGGAAACTGCAGATATCCTCTGCATTTTATTTTATTTTTATTTTTTTGCTTTTGTGATGTCCAGGTCTCGTCCACCACACCTCCTCGTTCCTATGCTGGTTGGTTGTTTGGGCGCTGAGGTTAGCAAGGCAATCAGATGCACCTGAACGGAATGAGCCTCCGCTGCTCAGCGCCGCACCCAAACATAAACAACCAGCACAAGGACGAGGTGACGTGGCAGACGAGGCCTGGACATCACAGTCACCTGTACTCAGTTTGGAAGTAACCAATCCAAGAGTTTTATTTATTTCTTCTTGCTGCTGATTGGCTGCTGCCCTGTCATGCATCTCTTGCAGACAGAGTCCAGAATTTCCCCGGTGGAGTGTCTCGAATGTTCTCGTGTTTTTCGTTGTGTTCTTCTTAAAGCCTTTTATTTTTTACTGTAAATTAAAATAATTTATTAATGTATTTACCTGCTAACACCAAAGAAAATGACTGCGCATACCAAAGAAAATGACAGTGCATGAATTGCAGTACAGTCTGTACAGGGGTAACATCGTTATTTTACATTTTAGCACTGTTGGAGACCGCAGTTCAGTGTACACTGTACAGTACGGATACGGGTTTACCTTTACACTTAATAATGTATTAAGCTTAAATACATTAGTTAAAATGTTTAAAGTGTATTGGGAGCATATTTGGGGGCATATTTATGGTTTACACTATAAAAATAGGCATTTTAAGGCATTTTTTTACCACATCACGTATGTACTTACTGTATGTTTTTCTTTCAAGTTATTTATTGTTATTTATTTCATTTATTTAGTTTTTCCATTCGTTTGTACTTGTTTTATGCTGCTTCTTGTTGTTCAGTGCCTTGTGTCTGTGAAAGGCACTTTAAAATGAAATTTTACTTACTTACTCAGGCCCCTACATGACATCATTTAAATTAATTTCTCTCTGCTCCTCATATGTTCATCTCTGCTGCACCAGCGCTTCGAGCATTCAGCCAAGCTGCGGAGGAAGATCACGACCTACGTGTCCTTCCCTCTAGAGCTGGACATGACTCCTTTCATGGCCTCCAGGTCAGCTGTCTTGCTACACACGTGTCTCACATTCACAGAAGCTCGCTGGATTGAGCAGCCCACCTTTGTTTGTTTATTTGTTTGTATACATTCGATTGATTGGTTGAGACCATCGATGTTGATTTAGCAGCACCAGCAAGCCAAGTTTATTTTTACATGTCATTTTAACATAATCTGTATTGACCAATACTGACTGGGATATGGACTTCTAACAGTTTAGGTTCCATAAGAGAAAAACAAGCTGTTACAGTTTTATAATGTAAGTCCCACAGTGGGAAATTAAGTTAAGAGCAGCAAAACACTATAATAAAACTACAGATAATCTAAAAATATAAATATGGTTGAAGTGTTTACTTATTGATATAACATTTTAAGAACAGGCTGTTCTCAACATTTATGTTTCTTAAACTCAGCAGTAATATACAGTCTTGAAGACTAAATATTAAAGTGCTGAGGGTTGGACTACACATTTTTATTTGTTTTTTCATCTGTCAGTCATAGTGTGTGTGCGTGTGTGTTTCAATGGAACAGTTCATCCTGTGTTAGTCATGGTTTAAGAAGGAATGCCTCATTTTCAAGCTCTCAGTGGCACAAAGTTTTACCCTTTGTGATAAAAATTTGATAATTATTACATTGTCTGCTAATATGACCGTCAGTCTCTGACTGACATGAAGTCTCACCGTACCTGTTAACTCTGCTTCTTAGAATCCTTAATGAAGAAAAGAACACATTTTCTTTTAGAATAGACCTAAAAACACACAAATTGATTTTCACCTGTTAAAAATGATACACATTACCTCTTTTGGGTCTACGTTTGCATTTAGGGATAAAATGATTTTGCAGAATGTATGTAGAAAACAGTGATTGTCAATTAATTATAAAAACAGATCATTCATAAATACGGAGTGATCAACTGACTTCAATAATAAAGTACAAAAGTATTAAAATATTACGTTTCTTTTTCTCTCCCACAGTAAAGAGAGCAGAGTAAACGGCCAGTACCAGCAGTCGGTAGACCTGTTAAACAATGATAACAAGTAAGTACCTGCTTCATTTTCTCTCAGCCTTTTGCAGTAAAACCAGAAGTGGAATACGAATTAAATTAGTTTCTGTGTTTTTTTTTACCAGTTTGTACTAATGCCACCATTACCCAAGTCTTAATATAGAAGTTTAGCTTTCTGTTCTTACTGAGAGATTGTGTGAAAATCTTTATCTGTAGTGTTTAGTGTAAAAGTGTGTTCCTCTCCCTCTCAGGTATTCCTTGTTTGCGGTGGTGAATCACCAGGGCACGTTGGAGAGTGGCCACTACACCAGCTTCATTCGCCAGCACAAGGACCAGTGGTTTAAATGTGATGATGCCATCATTACCAAGGCCAGCATTAAAGATGTGCTGGACAGTGAAGGGTGAGGAGACGACACGTCCTTACTGGAGTTTATGAACTATGGGAAACATGAATTACAGCACTGAGATTGTACTACTTGTGGAATTTGTTTAATCCTTTACAGTGTTTCCCGCAAAGTCGCGGTTTTAGTCGCTCGCAGATTTTTTCTAGTACCAAACTAATAATTGTTCGCGGAAACTTCCTAAAATTCGCGGTAATCGCAGATATCCTCCGCATTTTTTTGTTTTGTTTGTTTTTTGCTTTTTTTGTGGCAATATATTTTTTTAATGCACTTCAGTGCTAAATTATTAAGAAAAATATAATTTACTAAATGTGTAACAGAATTATGAACGTAAATTCAGCTACATTTCCATATAGAGTGTAACCGTATACATTTTTTAGTACCGTCGAGAGACACGAAGCAATCGTATACTGGCTGCTGCCCTGTGACGCGTCTCTGGCAGCTGCAGTCCAGAATTCCGGCATCAGAACATTTTCCCATGTGGTGCGTCTCGAGTGTTTCGCTGAGTGTTCTCGTTTTCTTTTTATTTTGTTCTCCTGAAAGCCCTGTATTTTTTATTACTGTTAATTAATTACATTTATTACTGTGTCTACCTGCTTATACCAAAGAAAACGACAGCGCGTACCAAAGAAAACGTACATGCAAGAATTACAGTACAGTCTATTATAGGAGTAAGATCAGTATTTTACATTCTAGCACTGCGGGAGACAGCAGTTCAGTGTAAACTACATTCCGTTCAGGTGTCTGATTGTCTTGGTAACCGGCGAGTTGTGCACGAGGTCCGGACGTCACAGTCAGCTGTACTCAGAGGTTCGAAAATCCGCGATGGACTGAAACCGCGACTGCTGATCTGCGTGAAAGTGGGGGGTTACTGTTTATTGTTTTGCTGCTCTTACCTGCTCTTGTTCTGTCCACTTTGTGCCATGACAATGCAAATCTTCCACTGTAGGACTATAAAGGATTCTCTTGTCTTAGTAGTAGACTTATCCAGTGTGTTTCCATCCCTACAGGTATTTGTTATTCTACCATAAGCAGTTCCTGGAATACGAATAGCCTTACACACCGTCTGCAGGCTGTGGAGGAGGGCGTTCTTCCGGAGAGAGGGAAAGATCACTCCTGCTGCAGAGGATCAAATTAACACAAGCCTACCTGAAACTGTGACTACCCATCGCCTCCCTCCCACAAGGGGCCAATGAAGTAGAAAGGACGAAAAAAGAATATAAACGAAAAAAGGAAAACAAAAAAACAACAACAAAAAAACTGTAAACCAATCATGCAACACATTCAAATCAGCACTGAGCTAACCATTACTTGACACGAGGAGACAGAGGGGAGAGATAGGACAGGATAGGACTCCTCCCACTTTTCCGTGTTTGGAGAAAGGGGCGGAGACTGGATGGATCTCTGAACAGAAGAAGCGGAGACGACACTCAGCTTTGACTACAGTATTTCTAATTTCCTTTTTCTGTTTTATTGTTCTTTTGTTTTACTCCATGGTGCTCTCACTCAAACTGACCAAGCATTAGAAGCCCGGCGGTGGTGGTGGGGGGCGGGGGTGTTCTGTAATGTATATGCATATTGAACTGAATACAAAAAAAAAAAAAAGAACACAAGAATAGTGCAACAAAGAAGGTTTTAAGTTTGCTTTCAATGTTGTGTTTTTGTTTTTGTTTATTTTTTTGATGATGAATATTGTTTGTGGTATTTGTTATGAAATACTGTATGAGTCACGTATCTATTTTTTAAGAGAGAGGTAGAGGATCCGGGTCTGAGGCGGCCAGGTTGGCGCTGCCATGGCACCCGAAAGCGTGGGCCTGCCCATGGGGGGCGAGCTTTCGTTTTTTGGGGTTCTTTTTGTGTATTTTGGTTTATTTTTGTATTTTGGGGGCAGGGGATGTCTGTTCTGGTTTACTGTCTGTGTCCAACCCCCACACTAGCCATTTTTTGAGATTCTCTTTTCGTGGGTTTTGTTGGAGTGTGGTTGAGCTCCTCTCGTCCGTCTGCAGGGCTGTTTTTCCTCTGTTCATTTATTCATGCGTATCTCCATTGTGTCGTGAAGTTTTCGGTAAAAGTATTAAAGCTGAAGTCTCGCTCGGCATGCAGATTAGGAGCGGCGGCCACCCTGAAAGCTTGGGAGGCGGAATCCAGCGGCGCCAGGCTGCGGCGGGTTGGTGACAGGTGCTGCAGTGTGTCACTGTTCCAGTCCCACACCTCAGTGTGATGTACTGCTGTGCGTCCACAAGGGGGCGAGCCTGTAGGCCTATGCAAGGCAAGACGTTAAAGGAAGAGTTTGCCGTTTTTTGTTTCCTTTGCATCCTCAAATAGCATTTTAAATCTAATTTATCTGACCATATTCCTTCGAATTTTAAAATGCATTTTCCCTTAAAAATAAAGGTGCCAAGAGGTTATTCTGGAGTGATGTCAGACTTTTAAATGGATGGTTCTGTGGACTACTCCAGTATTTATTATTTTGTCCGCTATCATCAGTGTAGACACTTTTCCTGTACTTAGAACAAAAACCCAAAACATTGTCTATTGACTTCTATTAGTGTTTTGAGTCAACAGGTTTTCTCCTCTTTGTAGTACAAAGTTGAGATTCACGTAAACATGGCGTATTCCTTTAAAGGACCATCCACTGAAGGGTTTTATAGGGCAACGTTTCCGCTGCTCAGGCCCCTTCAGACAGTCCAGATTTTTGCTTGATCTGAACTCTTCTAACACATGAATAGAGCATACCTATGGGGAACCACTGCAATAGGAAACTATAAGTGGTTCTTTTACCAAATTGCTCTGAAGTTCCCTTTCATCGTCTTTATTTTAAAGACTGCATGTTCAGACTAACGTTTTGAAAACTGGTGAACTTATCCTTTAATTTGACATTGTCCAGTAGGTACTCATTGTAACCCATTCTGATGGGAGCTGCATTCTTGACTATCCATGATGCTGTAGATCAGGCGTTTGATTCGGGTTTTGGGGGTCAGAATGGAAAGCAGTTTGATTTCTATGATGCACTATTTCACAACCAACCACAGACTCAGCACATTCAGTTGAATTCCCCTTCAACGCCCCTATTAAACACGCTAACGTTCAGGTGTGTTTTTCACGAGACAGAACCAAACTGCTCCACTTGGGGCCCCCAGAGGCGAAGTCAGGCCTATTCTGAAGGTTGTGGTGGAGAACGGGTCCCCTCATGCTGCTCTATTGAATCAGTATGCTGTTCCACATGGAGCTAAAGAGAAAAAGACACACCAGGGTATTGTGTGTGTGTGTGCACGTGTGAGTGAATGCGTATGTGTGTTTTTTATTATTGTTTGAATATCACTGTACGTTTCACAGAAATATTCCCATGTAGCTGATCGCTGGTCAGCGTTTGCTCTCGGTCACGTTAATCCAAACTGACCTCGACAGAGACCTGCTCCGGAAAACCGCTCTTCAGAAGCAGTGCGAGCTCCTTGTTAAAAGATTTGGGGTGCCCTGGTCTGCTGCAGATTTTTTTTAGGACAGTACATGAGGCTGGGTCCTACACACACCTGTGTTGTTGAGGCCCTCAGGTGTGCAGTGGCGCCCCCCGCCGCCGTTCAGGGACACTGCTGGAGAGAGAGGAGAGGGCGCGAGGGCATCATCGTCTCTTTCTGTGATTAAAAATCTGAACAGAACTGGACTGGGCTCCTGTTGCTTTATTTTATGCACATGTTTGCCATTTCAAGCCTCTGTGGGGGGGGAAACTCATCAATATTAGATATAAAAACCATGGGAGTGACAGTTCCAACACTGTGACAAAAAGATGTTTTTAGAAGTGAGAAAGTTAGTTCTCTTTTACTTGACAGCCTCAGCTGCTCCCTGATGGACCTTAATTAGTTGGTCAGTGTTCAGTCAACTTCTGTGGTGCCGCAGACCAGCTGGAAACTGGAAACAAAGTGAGAATGTAAATACACTCTGAATGCAATCTGGCCAGCTTGTTGCTCATAATACACTGCTGATTACAGCTGTGTTTTTATACTTTTCCTCATTAAATAAGTTTTGATTCAGGTGATCACTAATCAGTGCCTCATAAAGCAGAATGAGGTGCTTGTGTAGGAATTTAACAGACACTGGCATGGAATGGGTGTCATACTTTCAGAGATGCTGATTAAAAATGAATTGCAGTGCTCTCCACTGTCCCTATAGTGCAGGAGTCACCAACATGTTCTATAAATAGCACAACTCACCAGTGAGCAGCATCTAACATTAAATTTGATCCTGTTGCTATTCTTTAATCAATTTTGCATTTATATAGATTTGAAAATGACAATATCTTAAAAAAAGCATTTACAACGTTTATTATACATTTAATTTTGATAAGTTTAGGTAAGCTCTGTTCTAGTGTATTAAACTGGTAGCCCTTCGTATGGCTCAGTACCCGCGAAGTAGCTCTCGGTTTCAAAAAGGTTGGTGACCCTGTTATAGTCTTTATACTACAGACCAACACTGCAGTACAGGTGTGTGTACACATGGGGGCAGTGTGAACACTGGAAAAGCTGGACTGTGATATAGAGGGAGAGGGGGAGAAAAATACAACGTCAAAGGAGTTTAATGAACCAAGTTTTACTTCCAAGTAAAAGCATTGAACAAACACTAACAAATGATGTCCAATAATCTACTTTAGCTTCAGCATTCAATACATCAATGCATCAAAAATGGCCAGAGGTCAAACGTGTGTCCATTTAGAGGATCATACAAAAGCAACATTGGTTTCTGGAAGCTGGAAGCTTCAGAAGGGGCACAGACAAAGCTTCTTACAAATCACGCAGAAACAAATGGTGAGGAGATTAAAAGAGATTGTTGCTCTTGGCACAGAGCTGTTCTCCAGCCTCATGACGGGACGCGGCTCTGGACAACTCTGCCACACTGACATCACTTCAGGTTTACATGGTATTCTTCATCGAACATGGGAATCCCCAACACAAAAGTACAACAACTACAATAAACAGTGGAACAATAATGTACGACAGTTGGTTCTAGGGATCAGTTGTTCCTATTCAGCTCTTAAAAGTAAAGGTGCCACAAATGTTCGTTGGAGCAATACCATAAACAGCGACTTTTGGAGATTTCCATGGACAGTTCTTTAAAGAACCATTTTTGTAAATGAGACATTTTTTATTAAAAAAGAATTATGTTAAAGGTGTTTCCTGAAGGTGTATGTCCGTTCCTTTACTTTAACTCTGCGGGAGGACACAGACTGAGAGAGCATCATACGAATATAATCTAACACTCCAAAAAATGTACAGCTGGCTTACGCAGACTGAACCGGAATCGTCTTTGTCTTGCGCAACAGTCATCGATCGTCTTGAACAAAGGTGAAACAGCACTGATATATTTTATCCGGTGTAAAAGGCTTGAATGTGTGGGAAGCTTTCAGTCCAGTTTCTCGATATCAGAAATTGCAAATGTTTAGTAAATGAAAAGAAAGGGACATGTAAAATTTGGTATCTGGCCGAGTTAAAATATTAGTTTTTCTAGTGGGAATTAGGGAATTAATATTGAGCATATTCGTTTTCACTAGAAACTCCATTTAAATATGAATGTAATATGTTTTACTATTATGCATTTCATTTTTTTATGTGATAATTGAAGTTTTAGGTACATATTATGCTTTCTTGAACTCAAGGAAAAAAACATTCCATTCTTATATATAAAAACTAACTTTGATTATATAATAATGACATTTTTACTAGTAAGATTTCCATTTGAACATGTAACTGCAACGTCCGAATTTGATGTCTGGAAAGCAGCACTGAGGCTTTTTCAGTCTACGGGTACAAGCAAGTACAGAAATGTGAAGCAAAATGTAAATACCAGAACTATAATGCAGTTAAACCGTTGCTACCTGTGTAAAGGGCAAGTTTACTCAGTGGAATATTACCGTGACCTAATTTTCCCTAGTTGGTCTAAAAAGTTAACTAGCTGTTGTGAAATGCTTCTAGCTGTCGAGTAAACTGCAGTTGACTCTATTTGCCAGCTAACCCACAATTATTTTAGACTATTAGACAATATTAATTTACTATTTAACTTTTCCCACCGTTAGCGAGCCAGCTAGCAGTTGCAACAAGCAAAAAGCCGTCTCATGTCTTCTTCTCTCATTTACTCCTAAAGTAAGGTAGCTAACTTGCTACTGCAGTAGACTTTTTGAAGTCTCATTCGTTCATTTCCTTACAAAGGTTTCAGGCTATCTTGCAGTCACACTTTTCCATTTTCTCCCTAAGTTGGCGAGCCAAGTTGCAGTCGCAACAGGCTCGTAGATTTCTCTAGTCTTGTTCTCTCGTTTACCCCACAGTTGATGTTGAGCTATGCTACGAGCTATCTGTTGTATCATTCGCCTGATGGACAGAGAGAAGGACCAGTTTCCTTCTTTTCCAGTACCCCTGAAGTTTTTGGCCACTAACACTACACTACCGCACCTGTCTGAGTGCATTAAGTTAAATTCTAGTTAGCCATGGCGTATTTTCTTCTTATCAGGACACGATAAGTTGTATAAAACTATAGGTTTCTATTGAAAGGTTCACTATTGGCCAGTGAAGCTGGGTGTGATACTTAGCAGTGCCAAATGCATTCTCAAACTTAATACAAGTGGTAAAAGCTTAATTTTGATATTGATTTGTTGCTCCGATTTAATTTCTTACAATGAATCATGGCATTTTCCAGTTGAGAAGCTGATATTGAGAACTTAATTGAAAGCTGTAGTGGCCTTCCATAAGCGGGAGTCTGTTTTTAACCAGAGCCCTTTCTCACATGTTCAATATAGGAAAAGGCACTGAACAAATGACAGACCTTTCAAGCAGAAGAATGCCTTCACCCCAGTAACCTGCTGTTCTTTAACAGGAACCAGCGCGACGTGCCCACAGCAGGCATGGGTTCTGAGGATGACAATGGTGATTGAAGCTGCGAACAAAAGGAACACGAGAACCCGGCAGGGTACATGTTCTAGCCCTTCACAATTTGACATCTCCGAGTGGACTGGAGAGAGCTTTCAGAGACACTTCTCCACACTCTGGGGCGCCACCCTCTCATGGCTTCCCGCAAAGGTATGCCACCCTGCAGGAGTGTGTGTGCGTCACCATCTCCCACCATTGAACAGTTAGTTACACACAGTATTCACATGTCTGGAAACATCAGCATCCAGGTCTCGGTACTAAGACACATGCTGACTCTTAGGGCTGGGAAAGGGGACCACACACACCCACACACACACTTCTCGCTTCCTCCCCCACGTTTATTTTATATTCAAACAACAATTATGGCATAACTGCATTTCTATTTACAACTCTAAATACTAGACACAGGATGTACATCGTAAATGACAACCTCTCTGGTCATTTAAGAATATTTAGAGAATTTAGAAAGGGTCTGAATGAATGACTTTCAAGAATTTTGCATTTTAACATGTCGATAACCTAGAAGACTAAGGCTTGCTTAAAGTACATAGTCACAACAGCAACGAGACAGTGACATCTTCATGTACACAAGTCTATACAACCTAGCAGCAGTCAGGTTAGTGTTAAGCCAGCAGTTATGCCAATAAATATTCTAGGCAGGCTACATAAGGATAAGAGAAGGACAGTTCACTCGAACGCTATACTTTGCAGAGATCTTAGCAAAGACTGTTCACTATTCTACATCACATTATGTGTAACTGAATAATTTCGTAAACCAGAAACCAGTAAAAATACAAAACTGTACATTCTGGCTGAAAGAGGGAGTCACATAAATATAGACATGAGGTCCCATTCTATAGATAATAAACATTCATCTGTGGTGCCATTCTTACAGGCACCTTCGTTTTCCAGTAGTCCACATGTATGACTACCAGGGGCGGCACTAAGAAGAACGAAAGCTGGGGGCTCTCAGTCAGAAGAGTGGCAGTTCCTTCAATCTATTTTTCCTTGAGAGAATAACAAATTCATCAATCATAATGGATAGGTGAGTACTGCAGTTATTATTGTGCACTGGATTAGAGAGCATTCTGAGTCTCCTCACTCGCTTGCAACCTTGGACTGCTTACATGATAGGAACACACAAGAGTTGTCAGGATGACCTTCTGTTATCTGGGGAGCTGCACGGCTACCATGCTCTCCCATCTACAGTGAGTCCATCAGAGTGTTTTGAGGAATGCAGGCCCATTAGAATTGAGTACATAATAAAGGTTCAGGATGCAGGGCAAATGTTTCCAAAAGATTATTGGACATAACTTTGGTGAGCCTTCCTTTACTTTTTGAAATGGAAAAGTTCAAGTCTTTTGCATTTCTAAGCAAGATAAACACACCCTCTCACGAGAAGGCCTGTTGAGTGGCACTTGACCATCTGTTGGATTTCGAAATCTTCCACCCTCTCAGTTACTCCCTGTCCATCTGCTTCTCACACAAGTGAGCGCAATATTAATGTATATGTGCCTAAAATTTTAGGAGTGATTGACTCCTCTCTATCAGATGCTGGTCTGCAGGTCTCCATTCAGCAGTGTGCTCTGAGTCTCGGTGGGGTCATTCATCATGCGCGACTTGTCCTGCTTGCTGTCACTGCGCTCAATCTCATCCAGGCCACCCACCTTTTTGAGGCACAGAACATTCTGGAAGCTTTTCTTGAAGTTCTCCGACAAGAAGGCATACAGGATTGGGTTGGCACAGCTGTTGGCATATCCCAGCACCACGACAAAAGCAAAGGTGCTCCTCAAGACTGGCGTGGTGCTGATGGTGCCCGTCACTGAAGTCACATTGAAGACGTAAAATGGCAGCCAACAAAACACAAACACAGCCACCACGATGGAAACCATGCGTGTTACCTTCCTCTCTGAACGCTTCCGCTTGGATGAGCCCACCCGTATCCCTGAAGATTTTACTTTGATGATGATGAGCAGGTAGCACAAACAAATGACCATCAGGGGCAGGAAGAAGCCCAGAAAAAAGGTGTAGAACATGAATGCTGTGTAGTAGGCCTCCTCTGGCTCTGGCCACACGATGGTGCAGAAACAACCGTCTGGTTTGGTGATCAAGCCACTGTAGATGACGATGGGCATATTGACCAGTAGGGACACGACCCATACTGCCAGGTTGATGGTCTTGGCCACACGGGGTTTCCTCCATTTGGTAGACTTGATGGGGTGCACCACGGCCAAGTAGCGGTCGATGCTCATCACCATCAGGCAGAAGATGCTGGTGAACTGATTAAGAGAGTCCACAGTCATGACCACGCGGCACAGCACTGCGCCAAAGGGCCAGTGGACCAGGGCTAGCTGGATGGCGATGAAGGGCAGACTCAGCATGAAGAGCACGTCAGCCACAGCCAAGTTAAGGATGTAGATGTTGGTGACCGTCTTCATCTTGGCGTAGCGCAAAATGACGTAAATGACCAGGGCATTGCCACTGAGTCCTACAGCGCAAACTACAAAATAGATGAAGGTAATGACCACCGTGCTGGTCCTGGGGAAGTCTGGGTCATTCCCCGGGGGATCTTCCGTGCCATTGCTCAGCATGAAATTGTCATACGTGGGGGGCACGGAAAGGTTGGGGGGCGAAGATGGAAATATCCAAGGATCCATGGCTCTGTTCCCTCAGTTTCCTGACATCCTGGAATATGATGCATCACCTGGACAGAGAAGAAAGGTCAAGGTAAGTGAATCATCAGAGCCATAAGTCCTACAGTTGTGCAGTCTGTCCTTGTCTATAACCAAACAAATCTCATCCCAGTTAACCTTATTGACTGTGAGGCCTTATAAAAGTGCTCAGTGCCTCCGTTATGTCCTGATATTAGGGTTGAGGTTTATCAGTCTTTGTCAGACAACTTCCTTAAACTGAGTTTCCGCTGCTTGTTACTGCTGTTTGTTGTAAGTCATATCAAATAACCCCCACAGATGGTCAAAGACCGGGCATATTACTTGTTCTCTTACATAACTTATCCAACCTACATTTGAACTGTTCTCAGTGATTGGTGAGTCAGAGTCGTAGAATAGTGGTTGTCAATACAAATGCTATTCTGAGTGTAGAGTAAAAGTAGAGCTCTACTGTGAGTGCCATGAAGCTACATTGATGCAAAATTTCATCTGTGTCAGGCACGTCGATTCATGAGGATCAATTTGTCTAACCACAATGTCCAACAAAGTGGTCAGCGCAGCCAAAACAATATGGCCGTAATATTGCACCAAACAGGGTTTGGCATGTTAACACTCCAGTTAAACAAGCACAGGAAGTGTCTCTCCCTGCAGTCCTGCTCACAGCTCTGTTAGTGACCTGGTAAAGATTTGCCCTTTGCTTTTCGATACAATCCGTTAGGCAAACAAAGCAAGTGCTCACGAATGTCCTTGGTGCTGTCACAGAGGTTACTCTTATTTATTAAGGGGTGTGTTTGCACTGAATTAATCCTTTTTAGGTAATTGAAAGAGGTACTGCTCAATGAAATTGAAATGACATGTAGTTCTGTGCTGAGTAGGAGGGGCTCTGCATCAAGCAACAGTGTCAAAATCAGGTGTTTTATTAGGATAATTTGTCAATGTCTCTGCAGGACAAAAGCTACTGCTTAAATAACATGTGTGCAAAACAAAATAAATATATATTTTTTGCAAGCATGACATGCTCACACAAATTAACTGGACTTACTCTCTTGAAATAAACAAATAAATACATGTGGTATGTGTTAAATTGTGGGTGCCCTTTCAGTCGGTTCACTATTGTTATTTTTGTCAGGGCTCAAACGCTTGTTTGACTTATTAAACTTAAATCCAAGTCAAGCTCATCTGAGTTGCAGATCTGGAACTAAAGATGCATGTTTTCCACAAAGCAAAACAACATGTGTGGGTAGAGGGAAGGGTAAAATGTCCATTTGTCGTACGTGAATACACCACAGCCCACAGTGTAATATTCTTTCTCTGCATTTAACACATTCACCAAGGGAAGCAGCGGGCAGCCAGGAACACAGCACCCGCAGAGCAGTGTGTGGGGATGGTACCTTACTTAAGGGAACCTCAGTGGTCCCGCTAGCAGTTCTGGGATTCAAACCCACGACCCTCTGATCACAAGGGCAACTCCCTAACCACTAGGCCACCAGCTGCTGATAAAGGATTATTGTTGATAAAGGATTATTACCAAATGCTGGATTCTAATGAAGATCCTGTGCAGTACAACCAGCATACCCCAATGTTCAGGTTTGTATGAAAGACAATCTAGGAATATTTCCGAACTAGAAGTGTTCTGGTATGTATGGTGGGGGAAGACTGATAGCTACCATAAGAAACATTCGAGACTGAGGGTATGTGTTTACGTTTACGGCATTTAGCAGACGTTCTTGTCCAGAGCGACGTACATCAGTGCTCAAGTAGTCCACATCTGTTCATCAAACCTGTAGAGCTAGACTCAAATCAACATCTACTTTAACCAAGTTACTATGTGCATTCCACATTTAGTTTTTTTTTTAAGTTGTTTTGGGAAATAAATGTATGCCTAGACACACCTAAAAGGTGTCATTTTTTTCTCCATGCAGAGGAACAGTATACTTGCTTTTTCCTCAGAAAATCAAGAAGTATAGTATTTCCAGAGGTGGCCACATTACATCCATGCTATGTCTCCGGGGTGGTTAAGCCAGGAAGGGCTTCAGGGTAAACTGTTCAGCTGAATGCACTGCAGGAAAGTTTTAAAGCTCAGTGTCCCCGTTTCTCCTCGGTGAGGAGATCGAGCAGATTCGAAGCGCAGCGGAGGTTTAAGAGACGGGAAAAGGAGAATATACGGAAGACCAAAAGCAACCTCCTCCGGCCTGTGTCTTTATTAATGTGACCCGCAGGCTCCGTGTGAGTCAGGTCAGTCTTCTGTAGTGAACATCACCAAATTCTTGCTCTAAATTGGTGTTTTATTCCTTCAGCTCGGACTCTCTCCAGAATGCGCGTTCTCACATCGCGATCAAATGTTACATATATTTAAATACAACCAACACTAAAACAAAAAATAACCCGTCCAATAGACTCGTTTATTCATTTCTTCGTGAAATTTCCTCTCCACCCCAAATCTGTTACACGTGTTTGTTTTCTTACCTCCTGAGCGTGCTGGCGTGATCCACAGCATCGTGCACGCGCTGGTTGAGGGTTCTGCAGGCACTGGGTGAAGATTCTACAGGTGCTGGCTGAGGGTTCTGCAGGTGCTGGATGAAGGTTCTGCTAGAGTGCTCCGAATGGAGGTCAGGCAGTGAGGAGGATGAGCACTAAGTCCCGAGAATGAGGAGGAGAGAGGGACTGAGTGAGTGTGTGAGAAAGAGAGATACGGGGGGGAGCGAGAGAGAAAGAGATACAGAGAGAGAGTTACAGAGGGAGGGGGGGGGGGAGAGAAGGGGAGAGAGAGAGCTCGTGCGGTGTGGAGAGTGTGCTGTGAGTACTAGAGATGAGGGAGCGATGCAGTGTCGCCTTTCTTTTCCTATTTATTGTTCTTTTAAGTTTTAACTGGACAATAACTTATTTTTCTTTCTTCCTTTCTTTTTCTTTCTTTCTTTCTTTCTTTCTTTCTTTCTTTCTTTCTTTCCACCAGTGCTTTAATGGCCTGAGTAATAACTTATACGACAAATGACATTATCGTCAAAGCCATAAACATGAAGTAGAAAACCTGACATACCTCTCTCTTCCCCTCCCCATCTTTCTCTCTCTCGCTCTCTCTCTCTGTCTCAGTCTGTCTGTCTCTCCGTCTGTCTCTCTCTCTCTCTGTCTGTCTCTGTCTCTCTCTCTCTCTCTCTCTCCCCCCACCCTTTGTTTTTTTTTCTCCCACACAATTATCTCTCCTTCTCCACTGGTGTATAAAAATGACCAGTAAAATGTATCATTACTACTTCCCACATCAGAATTTAAATTCAAAAGGGCAAAATGCCCCACACGGTGAAAAAGCTTTTGATAATAATTATAATAATTTTTCGAGACAAACATTTTTGCTAAATGCTCCTCAAAGCCATCTATTCTTGCATGATGTTTCAGCAGGCAACACAATTTCAGGAATGTCACCTGGTCTGAGGGTTAAATAAATTCTTATTTCTCTCCTGAATGCCTTTAGCTAGCGCTCTTTTTTTATCTAATAAATAATAACTGATGGATCAGGAATCATGAATACTATTAATAGTTGCAGTCATGTGGCTTGCTGGAATGTTAACACATGGTGGATAAATAATAATGGCATTAAATAATAGTGAGTATAGAAGCATGTGTATATTATAAGATCTGGAGCACCTGATTTCAACTTCTATAGAAAGTGTCTGGTGGTTTGGTGGATGAGTAACAATTTAATTATTGTTTTTTTTTTTAATCTAAGATATCTCTTAAAGAAGTACACCTATTACACAAACATAATACTGATAAAATTACCCATAAAAATTATAGTTATGAAAGCAAAACATTTTTAGTTAAAAACAATTTTTACTTTCAGTTTTTAGCTGAAAAATATCTGTTGGGGTAGCACTGTTGCCTCACACCTCCTGGGTTGGAGGATCGAATCCTGGTCCTGGCCGTGTGTGTGTGTGTGTGTTTGTGGAGTGGCATGGGTTTCCTCCAGGATCTCCAGGTTTCTCCCACAGTCCAAAGACATGCGTGTCAGATGAATTGGGAATTCTAAATTGAGTGTGTGTTTTTTTGTGTGTGTGTGTGTGTCTGTGTGTGTGTCGTGCGGTGGGTTGGTGGCCCACCCAGGGTGAGTCCCTGCCTTGCGCCCGTAGACCCCGGGATAGACTCCAGCTACCCGTGACCCTAGTAAGGGCTAAGCAGTTACAGAAAATGAATGAATGCATGGAAGAATTAAATGTCTTTGCTGCATCTGATGTAAGCCTCTCCACTGACCCCCTACAGGAGTGCTGCAGCAGTTATGGTCCATAGTGACACTGCAGATGTTTTCCACAGCCACTGGCTCCCGTGAATGAACATCTGCTCCCTGCTGAACACTTGTCCTCACAAGTGCAGACAGCCTTGGAGGGGAAACATGAAGTTTGTTCCACTGATAGTTGCTGATAACAGCACTGAATTTCAAGCAGGAACTGCCTTCAGTATAATATGCAGCAGTGAAATACTGACAACACACAAAAGTAAAGTGAAGTGATAATTTGTCATTTGAACACACCACAACAGTGTGAAATTCTTCTTTACATTTAACTCATTTAACCCATTTAACCCTTTCACCTAGTGAAGCAGCAGGCAGACAGGGATACAGGCGCCCGGGGAGCAGTGTGTGGAGGACAGTGTGTGTGGGGGAGCAGTGTGTGGAGGACAATGTTTGTGAGGGAGCAGTGTGTGTGGGGGCAGTGTGTGGGGGAGCAGTGTGTTTGGGGAGAAGTGTGTGTGTGTGTGGGGGCAGTGTGTGGGAGAGCAGTGTGTGGGGGAGCATTGTGTGTGGGGAGCAGTGTGTGTGTGTGGGAGCAGTGTGTGTGGGGGAGCAGTGTGCGTGTGGAGCAGTGTGTGGGGGGGAGCAGTGTGTGTGGGA